>CM062821.1:38780253-39380253 GCA_031772345.1 Himalopsyche anomala
AACGACCATCTGCCGCAGATTTCTCCAAGCATTTGCTGACTATCTGTAACGGCCGTGTTCCTGTCGACGAATCGAAAGGATTGTTTTCGTTTTTGCCGAATTTTTGAAATTTCGTCTCATCATTGCTAATCACAAACATCATAATTGGTTGAGTGAACGAGCAATTCTTGCAGCAAATAACAAAGATGTGGATCATTTCAACTTCACAATTCAAAATCAAATCGTTGGTCCACTGCATTCCTTTAAATCTATCGACTGTGCCACGTGAATAACATCATTTCAATGTAATTAAAATACTTTTCATTTTTAATTTTGCACATTTATTGAACTTAATTCATTTTGAGTATTCATTCAAACTGAATTTAACTCATCCAATAAATTAACACATTATTTATTGATTCTGAGGCGGTACGAAGTTCGTCGGGCCAGCTAGTATTGTTATATTTACGTCTCAAAAATAAATTTATAGTAACAGATATGGAAATTAATATTGAAAACGATGTCAGTAAATAATAAAAAGCAATCGAATTTGTTTATTCACATATCGACTGTGGAAAGGAAAAAGGGCGTAACCCACAGTTTTTTCAAAACAGCTTTTTTTCGATAATCACAATGTATTAAACCTGCTACACGTAAGAATGTAAGCTGAAAATTCCGAATTAGTATCTAAATTTAGCTTTTAAGTTTGAAAAAAGATGATTTTGTGAAAATTTAAACCAAGAAAAAAGACTGAAAAAAAGATTTTTCCATGACAATTTCTTAAATTAATATTAGAATATATCAATTAAACACATGTTTAGAAGTCTCCGTGCACTTCAAGGTTGTGTATATTTCATCAAATCACGTTTTTTGCGCCTCCTGTAAAATTTGCTATGTGTGGGTTACGTCCTTTTTCCTTTCCACAGTCGATATAATGAATAAACAATTTTATAAAGAAAATAAAACAATTGAAATTAGGATCATGGCATACTGTTCGTACTGGGACTCGAACCCGTGAGATCCGGCACGGAAGCCCACAACGCTAACCACTATGATATTCTCTTCAGTTGATAATTCTTGTCATGAGAAAAAACCGGCTTTGATCATATTAAATATAATATAAGCGGAATAAGTACAAATGAGCATATTTTTTTTTATTATTTGTATGCTGAAAATTTTATTTCACTTCGACAGAGGTTTTGTGAAATTACCATTTGAAAAAGAAATTTTCCGTCTTTCGTATTTAGTTCTATGATATGTCAGTATGCAACAAATCTGACATTTACAATTTGCAGTCGATTATCTGATAGATACTTTGCCAAGCTGGCTAGTAATATTATCATATAAGTATGTATACCTATACCCAAGATTACATCTTAGTCTGCCAAATGATTTCATTAATGCTATGCTTTTTGTTTCCATTTTTTGTTAATACGAGTATTAAGATTATAGTTTTAACACATAAATTCAGCGGTGGGCTGCCAATACGTTAAAAAGGGGCTCGCTTAATCTCGAAGCAATTTTTAATTAAGGAATTAGAGATTTTTTTTCACTCCTATGCTATTATATAATACTTAAATAAGCAATCGATTGTAACTAATTAATGCACGTAAAATATGTAACAATATGCCATTTACCGTAAACTTATCAATGTTAATAGCTAAAAATATACTAATGTGTTTACTGACGCTGTCGTAGATAGTATATAAATTAGAAAGTGCAGTTATATTCTAATTTTATCTGAAAATGTTGTTTTCTCATAAGTTAACAAGGGGCTCGCCGGCCTTAGTAAAATTCAACAAGGGGCTCGCTCGAGCCCCTCCGAGCCTCCTCCAGCCCACCCCTGCATAAATTCCATTACTGCATTAATCCAACCACATGTAAGGCTACTGATTAAGTAAACAAATAAAACACAACAAAAATATTCTATAACTTTGCAACAATGCATTTTCGCGAAAGACAGCTAATGTCCTAATAAGTTAATTTCAACATTGTGCTGCATAATTGTGCATGTTAATTTATTAAATTGTTTATAATTAGCTTAGAATTTATTGTATTCATAATTTGAATATATGTTTGAAGACATCCTCCTTTTATGAGACAATCAATTACGAAACATTTCTAAAATGCCATTCTGCGCGAATTAAGATGACGTCTAAAATTCTAAAAATAACATAGGTAGGTAGCTATGTCAACAAATTTAATCTTTTATTAAATAAGAACCAACAGACGTGGAATGACAAATAATATCACGAAAACATAATATATATATACTGCGTATAAAATTATACAAAAAACTATTTATTTGGGAACGATCCATATCTATATTATAAATTTTATAAATTGATTTTTCAATTGATTTATGAATTTATTTTCGAAGGCATGGATGTATGTGATGTCTTGAGTTCCCCCCTACCAGGGGTGGGCTGGAGGGGGCTCGCAGGGGCTCGCGCGAGCCCCTTGTTGATTTTTACTAAGGCCAGCGAGCCCCTTGTTAACTTACGAGAAAAAAATATTCTCATATCAATTTGGTTTATAGCTAACAATTTTTAACTTATATATTATCTATGACAGCTTCAGTATACAGAATAGTATTTTTTTAGCTATTTACATTGATAAGTTTACGGTAAATTGCATATTGTTACATATTATACGTGTATCAAGTAAAAATCGATTGTTTATTTAAGTATTGTACATAATTGCATAGGAGTGATAAGGAAATTCACTCCTTCCTCAGAACACTAAAAAATGCTTCGAGATTAAGCAAACCCCTTGTTAACGTATTGGCAGCCCACCGCTGCCCCCTACCACCCATCATATCTTATGAACGGGGCGTATCGAGAGCAATTAGCTAACCACTATTCCTGTCCTATCCCTATCCTTCTATGCCTACTCTCTTCGGAAAAAGAGAGGTTGAGCAACTGAGTAACAAGCTTCTGTTGATATAAACTCCATTAAGAGTTCATATGCTCCACATTGGGAGCGGACATGGTAAAAAAGTATTAAGATATGTCTTTTAAATATTCTATTATATGAAGAAACAGTTCAAAAGCAATAATCGTCTCTTCGCCAATGTTTATTAAAATTTTGTAGATTATTCTTATAAAATACTAAATATCACCAAGCAATTAAGCAATAAGTTACACCAAAGCCTTAATTAGGTGATTGGATATACATATATTACATTGTTTCAGTTGAAGTTGAACTTGTGTCGATCGTCGACACCTAAATATGGCGTTCAATATCGCCCGACCCAAAATGGCCGTCATAAAAGATCACGGAAACCGTGTGGAAATAAATATACATACATGCAAAGAATGTGGGAAAACGGAATTCAATCGAAGAGTGAATAATAATTTAGATACGTTTACGTTGCTCGATGACTGGAATATATTTTTAGCTGCATTTTAAGATGCGGGCGAGAAAAAATGAGTAAACTCCTAGGAAATGACTGCCCATCACTTGTATTATTCCAGATTGTGGGACATCGAAATTTAGCAGCAGACTTTTTTACTAAGCTTTCGGAAACGAATTTAACTTTGTAATTATTAATAAAATACATTTTAACAATTGGGTGTGCTAGTTTTTGGTGTAGACAAGCTTTTTTGGTGTTATTATAACTACATAATAATCTAGAAGGATTATTATGTATATTGATTGTCCATGTTGTCTACATTAACAAAAAACAAATGTTGACCATTTTCAATGTACTAGCAGCCTTAATACAGGCGCTTACACAAGAGATAGAGTAGTTGCGTATGCTTTAAAACTAAAAAAGGTGAGTTTTGACGTGTGTAAAAGCTCTTTCTCGTTTTACAGAACAAACACTACCCGACGTGCTTTAAAACGACAAAAAAACTTCCACATTTACACACATTTTCTTCCGTTATAAACCAAAAATGTACTCAAACGTAAGTGAAAGCACTTGTGTATATAGAAAGCTATTTTTCTCATAATATGAATAAATGTTACTCTTTCTTCAGAGAACGTTGTGTTAGAATATTGCCGAACCAGATAACAGAATCTGATTTGAACATCCACACCGACATCCATCAATCAATGCATAAAAGTTTCCGTTCGGGCTTCGACGTACCGAATTGGCTAACGTTCAAGCGTATTATCCACTCAGTTACGGTGACTAACGAACTGAAAATTTATTAACAACACCCAAACCGCATATTTAACCTAAAATATGTATCTCGGGATTCCGGGATTGAAAAAAATGTGAATTCCGAAATCCCGGAATTACTAAAAGGGTCCAGGATTGGATGCCCTAGTCTAGTTGATATAGTCTAGTGAAACCAAAAATTGTTCCCTGTCTACTCAATGTTTTTGGACCAAATAATAATAATACAAAATACATTTAATAAACATTTGAATTTTACTTTTTAATAATGAAGGTAACAATTATAACAGCTGATATATTTGGCATCTGAGCAACTCGCGGACCCTCTTCGCAGAGTGAGCGGACCTTCATTTGCAGAATATTGCTACGTACGACCTGACTTACAATTTGAAATTCAATTTAATAAAATACGTTGTTCGTTTTACATATTCAGAAAAAAAAATCTATTATGACTAAATATATACTTGTAAGATCGTGTATGACCTATATTTAGTGAGTCATTTGTACATTTAAGTCAATCATTAAATAAAATGAGCAAGGCAGTCAAAAAAGATAAATATTAGCTGCGAAAATCACATGTTTTTTTCGGTCGAAACACGTATCTGAATAAATTAAATTTGCATGCGCGAAGACGGTAATTATTCAGTCTATATAATTAAGAAAATTAAACAAGTGCTCATAATAATTAATAGTCAACCTCTAATAAATCAACTTCATTTTGCGAACTGAAATGGCTTATATGTATTTGCATATTGCCTCATGTTCACATATTGTGCGTCTACCTTTCTAATGTTAACTGTATGTTCTATGATTCACGATAAAAAAATTAAAAAAATAAAAAACATTTTTAAATAAAGAAAATAATATCCATACTAAAGTCAATTCAATAAATTTCATGTCAATGCATTTATAAAAAAATATATGACCAGTGCGTATTGAAAAACACAGTGCAGTAAATAAAATATCGAAGTGTTATTATTTAGGAACAGACTATTGATGCCACGTACAGCACATATTTATGTAATTTGACAGTTTTCTAACGACCGTTGGAAAATTCAAATCCGTATCATATATATTTCAATTTCAATTCTACTGTCTTTTATAAATGTGTTTAGTTCTACAACGTTTGTCAAACATTATCGATAACTATTTTGGCATTAAATATATTTTCTGTCAAGTTAACAAAAATTGGTTGAAAGTCTGTCGCTCAACTTTTCTCTTGTCAGATGGTAGTGAAATAAGATTATAGTATGAACAATACTACTCAAAAGACATCAAGTTTTCAAAAACAGGGTTGATAAGAAGATATGAAAACATTGCACATATTTTTGCCATTCAAATGTATAAATCGATTAAAACATCAATTTATTCTGGACTTCAGGTCCGTGAATCTGCAAATAAATAGGACATGAAAAATGTTTAATATTTGACTAATCTAATAAAGTTTTTGCGCTTGAATTTATCTTATTTCAGAACAATTGAATGAAATCCGAAAAACGACTTTAGCGGGCATAATCTGTGACAATGGAGATTCCCTAAATATGGCTCAACGCTACGTAATGAGAAGTGTTGGGGCTGATAATCCACTTCTGAACTGCACTTCCATCCCGAGCCCAGACCTAGTCTCTTGGACGGAGCGACCGGCGAGGATACTGTCTTCCGACACTGCTGGAGTCTCTGTCATAAAGAACGACGCGGCGTGATTATCAAAAAAAATATCTTAATCATGTTTTATTAAAAAAATCGTAAATTTTCTCAAAGACTTGTATTTAATTCATTATTTATACATGCATGACGAAAGTGTTCAAATATCCATATTACATATAATAATATATTATGATAACTTACTTTATTGACTACACAGCGTAGTCATTTTGTTAACATTTCCAGTAACTTTAAAACAATCCATAAAAATAGAAAAAATAGGTTTTCTGAATTTAGGAATATGATTTTTTTAAATAAATTAGATTCACAACCATATTCTAATATAATAAATTATGCAAATGCGAAGGTCTAGTTCAGTGCTTCCCAACCTTTATATGCCACGGACCCCTAAATCTTTAAACAATAATCTGCGGACCCCCAAAAAAAAATATTTCACATCTTCATATTTTATCACAAAGAATGTTGAAAGACTGAAAATTTTCACGGACCCCCGTGAAAAACCTGTGAACCTCCCAGGAATCCGCTGACCCCAGAAAAACTGTTGGAAAGCACTGGTCTAGTTGACGCCCGGCCCCTCCTGCAACAAAAGTATTGTTGGGTCAGTAGGGTCAGTATTGGGGCGATTTTTGGAATCTTACATGTAATGAGATGATCCGTATGCATTCACTGCGATTATTTTAATATACGTATATATTATATAAACGCCTGAAAAATCTCCAATTGCTTTACATTATTGTAATAGGAGGCAATGTTTCATGTATGATAACTATAAAATGAAAATAAACACGAAACAGTAAAACTAATTCAATATTAAATATATTTTAAGCATATATATATGTAGGTACGTGTTTGACGTATAGATGACCATAGACAACACATTTGTGGATCCAGTGTCTAGTGACACCTTACATGGGCACACTGAAAGCTTTGCAGTAAAAATTGACAACGATATAATATGTACATATATGTCAACTGCTGCGTAGTACTAATGGTTTCTTTGCAAATCTAGTGTGTATTTTTGAATGGCTTATTTTGTAGATGTAATTTTATTTTTGAGCCAGGAATTGTCTATAAATACAACATATCATAATTTTATTGTAAACAACTTGCGTGCTCACATTTACACTATTTGGAAGCTCTCCACTTTCTGCCAATAAAACCAAATGTCATGTTATATTTCTACCAAAGTATTGTAGTATTCATACAGAGTCTTCATAGAATGTTAATTTTAATGTAATCATAGCCACGTATGATTTTATTAAGTAAGAATTATTACGACAAGCATGTTATTTTCGACATCATAAAAAAAACAGTGAACTTCTCCGTCCAGCTATTAAAATACGAAGATATTATAACACATTATTACTAGGGTATCCAATCCCGTCCAATTTTTTGATCCCGAAATCCCGGGACTGACATGGTCGCGATCCCAGGATTTCGGGAATGAGAAATCTTGAGTAAATCCCGAAAATTGGATTTTGGAAACAAAATTGACTCTCGCAGACAAGATTTGGAAAAGCTTGTGAGCTAAAAAAGAAATACGAGGTTCGGAGATAATCCAAGGAAAAAGTATACCAAAACGAGGATTTAAAATTCCTCTGTGAGCTAACCCCGGGATTGAAAATGAATCATTCCCGTTATCCCGGGATTGGAAAATGGCTCCGGGATTGGATACCCTAATTATTACCAATCAACGTAATATATTTCTTTGAATAGTTAAATACTGCAGAAACGCATTTAACTGTCTGCAGGTATTGTCAAATAATATTGCTGTTAATTTGGAGTGTCACAATTTAACCAAGCAATTTAATTAACAAAGTTATTTTTATGTATCGTAATTCCCAAAACTACTTTATAATACGTATGCTATTTTTATAATAAACTTAATTCCCAGAGAAAGATGTTTTTTATTTCAATGATTTTCTAAACGCATAGGTTTAGCGATGAAAATGTACAAAGTTTTGTATAATAAACATAATAATTTATTAAATAGAATAGAATGCCGATAGGTAGTAAAAAAATGCCATTGTCAAATATTTTGAAATTGGAAGATCATACAAGATAAACTCGAGCGACAAATTAAGTTTTTTGGATTTTTGGTTTTTGAATTTGCAATTCTAAATATGAAAAATAACTTATGAAATATCTTTAAGCATTTCTTTGTGATTTGAGGTTGGATAATCGATAATCGAAACAGATTCATACATAAAAAAGAGAAAATTTTCATGTTTATTTAATTATTCAATCCATGATACAATTTTGATTCTTTTCCACCGAAACGAGTTGAATGGAATAATTTTACATACCAACAAATTTTCACGGCTTCTGTCTGTATTTATATTTTGAAAAATGTTACAGAATTTTCAAGAAAAATATGGGCATGGCGTTGTATCTGTCATTAATTAATTCCAGTGTCTAGACCAGGCGTGGGGATCCTGCGGCCTTTTGGCTACTCTGGTGCGGCCTTCTGGCCAATTTTGTAATTCTGTAAATTCCTGACATATTCTGACCGTAAATTCCTGTTTCCGGACAAAGATTCCCTTGTCAATGTTTACTGCGGCCTTATGTCGAATCAGAAAAATGAATGCTGCCGTTAGAGAAGAAAAGGTTCCCCACCCCTGGTCTAGACTTTACTTGGCACATTTATATTTTCAAGAGTTTGACGCCTCAAATTGAATTCATGTCGTTGCTGCAACCTAATCGACAAGATCCATCCACCCGTCTGACCGTCGGTGTTACTGATCACAGTAGCTCTCCCCTTTACAATTTCCAGCAACGGAAATTCCGATTCTGTCTGTTTTACGGATGCTGACGATTTAATCCATCGATTTTTTTACTCAAAAACCATATTAATTTGCATTATTCAGTATCCATCGACGAATACGAAACTGTGCAAATCCCTATCCAAACATTTTATAAAGAAATCATTATTATACTTTATTTGCCAACATGTCAGATGTGCATATATGTAGAATGATTTTCGAAATCCGGATAAATTAAATTGGTTTTTTTTGCTCAATGATTGGTTTACAAGTGAACCTAATAAGCGTCTTTGAATGATGTATGCTAATAATAATCACATAACATGAGCTTACCGTACCTTTTGAAACTTCGTTGAGATATCGAAATTTTTCAATTAGCGTGGTAATTGAGACAATAAGCCACACTTTTTTTTTATTCGTGACGGCTCCGGGCCGCATTCCGATTTTTGCTTCTCTCTAGGTTTGCCGCAACATATTTATAGTAAACTGTAAATATAACACATACTATACTATATACATATGTATGTTTTATGATGTCAAAATAAAACTATTTTATTTTATGTAAATATGTACATACATATGTATACATTCATGTATTCATGTATTTTTCAAAGTAAAAATTAACAATGAACAACAAATAAAAAATACGTAAAAAGTACACAGAAATACATGTATATCATATATTGTTTGGCCCGCAAATTGCTCGCGGCCCTCTTGCAGCCTCTCCTGCAGAATGCGAATGAAAATGGGGCCCTCAATGCAATATTTTTGGCAAAATGTCAACGTCTTCTACCTACATAAATATGAATATAGACGAATAAACATGTTATATTATTTAAACACCTGATTCTAGTGCATTTTCCGGTGTTAAGGAGTTTTAAGTTGGCATTGAAGAGTTGTTAATGAATAATGATGGCGTCTACGAACATTTCAAAATATAGTTTTAGGAACAATTCCAAAATTAAAAAAAATATTTGAACGGAAACCGTTTTTCGCCTCCATTACGACTTGGTAGATCAACACGCAAGATAAAGATGTTTTTTGTGACCACATATTACATTATTTGGTACATAGATATGTACTGCATTTTTTACCACAAAAGATTCGATACTACACAATTGTAGTATCGAATAGGTACATTTTAAATGCTATTTTTATTTATGTTTAATAAAATACATACGTACAATTATATTTAAAAGAAAATAGAGTGAAACAATATCAATATTATTTTTAAATAATTTAGGATTTTGACTGAAGGTGATTGATGGAATTTCAATATCAAAATTTAACGATTCAAATTTGACTATTAATAATAACGAAACGTTTTTCTAATCGATTTTTAACATTTTCGATGCCTAAGTGAAACACGTCTCCAAAAATCTATGTTCCCCGTCAGCGTCTTCGCTTTCTCCAAAGTCATTCTAGCGCCCCGTAGCTGTACTGAGTCCATCCGAATAGAAGAAGAGACAGGCAGGATCCAGGTTCTCCTGAGGCATCTTCAGCATTTAATTCTTTTTTTTACACGGTAGATACGTTCCACAAAAGCCGTGTAAAAAAGTGGTAGAATTCCGAGAAAAATTGGAGATTGGTTAGCTGAATTTTAAAAATTGAGTTATTTGAAAAAAATAACAACATTGCGGCTTAGAAAATCGTGTAAAGACATGTAATAATGAAGACCCTGTGTGAAAATTCCAAGAAATATTATACATTATATGTATATTAATTGAGAAAAAAGAATAATATTCATCGGTTCTTGATTATATACGGGGACTTTTATGAGGGACTGTATATACATTGATTTCATCACAAGAAATGTCTAACATGTCGAATGTGTTAGAATCTTTAATTCTAGACCTTGGTAAACAGTGACTCCGTCAAAAATCGTTCATTTTTCATTATTACCGAGGTGAAAATGTTCAACTTGTTAGTGCTATAAGTGCCTATGTCTATTACTACACAACTGATGTAATACCAGCAATTATTTTAAAATAATTATTTTACTGTTAAAAACTATTTTCAACATAAAACAAGAAAACAGTGTGCAACTCAGAAGAAATTCACCGACGTTAATTCAATCATATTCATTTATGTTTCGTGTAGGTATTTCAATTAACTTCAAAAGAACTGCCAAAGTATAAATTAATATAAACTACTCAAACAAAAAACGATGAACCATGCCAAATATTATACAATGGTAATTACTGTGTACTTTAAATGAATTCCTATTTTTTAAATCATATTGTCATAGAGTGTTTTACAAACTATTTTCCACTCGTAATGCCAGAATCATTTTTTAGCTTTAGTGTGTGGTAACTCGACCTGTTATGTTTATATCCAATACAATATTGAATATGCTTATAAAACAATGTTTTCACAAGCAAAAAGTATTCTGAATTAGACAACATTAAATAAGAAAGGAAGAAATTTACTTTAGTTACAACGGTTTGTGTATGTTTTTAAGTTTGTCTATTTTTCTAACACCTTATAAAACTTCCAAAGTGCGGGTAATATGACGAAGACCAGTGCTCCACAACCTTTTCTTTTCTACGGCGCACAATATTTATCTACAGTATTTTGCGGCATAACAATTGGCATACTTACACAGAAACAACATACTATTTTTATTTTTTTCTACCATGTCCGCTCCCAATGTGGAGCATATAGACTCCTAATATAGTATGTCTCAACAGAAGTGTTTCTACGAGAACTGTTTGTTACTCAGTTGCTCGGGATAGAAGGATAGGGCTAGGACAGGACTAGTTGTTAGCTAATCGCTCTCAATACGTTCCTTTCATAGGATAGGATGGGTGGGAGGGGGGAATTCAAGACATCACATACATCCATGCCTCCGAACAGAAATTCATAGATCGATTGAAAAATCAATTTATAAAACTGTCCGTACTGGGATTCGAACCCGTGACCTCGGTAGCCAAAGCCAACGACGTTGACCACTCGACCACGCAGACGGCATACTATTTTATAACCGATTATATTGTATAATTCCATGAAAAAAAAAAACAAATGCAACCCTGCGTCGTAGACAGAGTATTGATTATAAGATTTCTACGCTAAGAACTGCGATGTGGCACCCCCAACACTGTCTCGCGGTACAGTAGTATCGGAGCACTAATACCAGCGGTCGCCAACCTTTCAGAACCCAAGGACAACAAAACTCACCACATTTTTGTCTAGTGGATCATTAACATTTTTTTTAATAATGCGATCATTTATATAAAATAGCACATTTTATTATGAAATGAGAATACCACATTCTTAATATATTATATAAACAAAGTGTGATATTTATTTTGTATATAAAAATTGGCATTACAGTTAAAATCAATGGACAATGTATTTTTAAATCGCAAAATCACATGAGACCAACTTGAAGAGAAGAAATGTCAAAAACAACCGTGTATAAGAAAATTTTAAAATCTAAATTTGATATTGACCTTACTGGAACATTATCTCGGCTGATTGCTATGGCAAGGCTCTTACCAACCAGACTAGGGCTGGGTTGGAGGGGGCTCTAATGGGTTAGCGCGAGCCCCTTGTTAAATTGTATTAAGGCCGGCGAGCCCCTTGTTAATTTAAGAGAAAACAATATTCTCAGATCAAATTAGTATATAACTGAAATTTTTGATTTATATGTTATCTACGACAGCTTCAGTATACACAGTAGTACATTTTTAGCCATTTAGATTGATAAGTAACGGTTGATAAGATACGGTAAATTGCATATTATTATATATTATAAGTGTATTAAGTAACAATCGATTGCTTATTTAAGTATTGTATATAATTAAGAGTATTAAAAAAAATTACTCCTTCCCAGAACACCGAGAATTGCTTTGAGATTAAGCGAGCCCTTTGTTAACGTATTGTCAGTCCACCGCTAAACCAGACCATGTGGGGTGTTATATTGCAACGTATTTTAAATAAGTTGTTCCTTAGTTCGAATTAGGGTATCGAATCCCGGAGCCTTTTTCCAATCCCGGGATTTCGGGATTGATAAATTTTCAATCCCAATTTTTTTTTAGCTCACCGAGGAATTTGAAATCCCCGATTTGGTGTAAGATCCCAAGATTGTCACAAAACCTCGTTTTTATTTTTTTTTTAGCTCGCCGAGGAATTTGAAATTCACAATTTGCCAATTTCGTCTCACTTTTCGGGATTTGCTTAAAATTTCTCAATCCCGAAATCCCGGGATCGCGACCATGTCAATCCCGGGATTTCGGGATCAGAAAATTGAACGGGATCCCGAATACTGGGATTGGATACCCTAGTTCGAATGCTTGGCGACCGCTGACTTAAGTGACCAGAAGAACAGGTGAAATGTGAAACTTTAGTACAAATTACCTACTAACTCGGTCTATGATTATCTGGGTTACATTGGTATAATGTAAAATGAAACCGCTGCAAAATGACGTAATGTTTACAGTGTCGTGACATAACATTATATTTTAATTACAATGCACACAATATTACGTATGGTGTGTATGGAAAGGATGGCTCCAACAATAATTAATTTGGATTGATCCATTGTTTTTTTTTTATGCAGCGGTTATTTGATGCAATAATGACTTTTGGTAGAGTAATACAGCGCTGGAATAGTTTTCCTAAATCATATTGTTGCAAAATGAGTTTTAATCAAAACATTTAACCGTTTGAATACCGAGCAAATAAATCATTAATATGTCCCAGAGATACTGCGTGTTTTTGAGAAGAATAATTTTGCTTAATATACACTCGAATTCGATATTTTAAAAACCTATATTGACTCAGTATAGATATTCATCTACACATATTCATCAACATATTGCTTATATTCTATTAAATACCAAGTATTTGATTTTTTAAATGTCTTGGACATCCGTGTTCGCTTGCATATGTTCCAGACACATGTGTCCGCTTGTTATTCAAGTGGTTAAAGACGTTTCTAAAAAATGAGAGGTATCGTCAATATAGTGAAAATCTTGTATCTCTATCTATTAACATTGATTCTGACCGGCGGTGGGCTGCCAAAACGTTACCGAGGATCTCTCTTAATCACAAAACAAGTAAAGAAATGTATGAAATATAAAAGACAAACGGTCAAAGTATCTTTCACAAAAATGTTGCGTTGAAAACATTAAGGAACGCATGGAATCAATAAGTGTATATCATTTTGTTATTTTAAAAGGTAACAAATTCTTATCTTTCATAATAAATTAAAACTATCTTGTGAAATTGCATCTACGCGCTGAGTCGATCTGCGAATATTGTTTTGCTTAAATTTAACAAGAGGCTCGCACGAACCCCTTCGAGCCCCCTCCATCAAACCTCTGGTTCTGACGTCTGTAAATTTATCTGTACAAAAGCTCATATATAAACTCTGTATAACAAAGTTATCAAAATACTGCTTGTCAATTAACACACAAAACATAAAAATAGAGTCTAATTCGCAAGCTACTGTATTATTGAAATCTGCTTTACTAAATCTTCTTAATGATATTAAAAAAAATACTTCCGGTTTTTAGGACAGTTTCTATTTTGATTCGATTAAAAATATACTGTTTTATAACCTAAAAAAGCTGAAGTTTGATTCAAACTGTTGATATTCAATTTATTTACCTTTGCTTGACAACACCAACGCTTTTAGTGAAAACTAAAACAGTTATTTACCGGTTCAACTATGCATGATAAAGAGACAAATATATAGTTGACAAAGCTCTATGTATATTTAAGGCGTACAAAAATGAAGTTATTTACATGTCACAAGAAAGTAAAAGCACGATATGACAAACAAAATCTTTTGTCTAATGTGATTTTAAAAAAAAACATCTAAATTAATGTTTATATCCTAGGTGTCGCCGCTTGTAAACAATGTTATCACCGCGTATGATTATCACGTCTTACTTCTCGGCTCCATGTCGTAATGCCGTTCTGATTGTAGACTGACGTTTGCAACGTTGGCCGCTGACTCACACAACTAGGGCTAATACAAAAACCGACTGTTGAAAAAACCGATTGTCGAATGTCAATATTGCTCGAAAACCGGTTTTATCCGGTTTTCGAAGTTTTACAAAAAATAGCGAGAAAAAGTTCAATTTTTCATATAATAATGAACAACAAAAAAATATTTGGTGTTACTCTTCTGAAAATATGATTTAAGAAAAACACATAGAGTCCACTGATCGTTTTGTAACAAAATTTCCTGATACCGAAAATACCCTTTCGCTGGGGAATGATGTGGGGCATATGGTCTTTAAGCCATCAAATAAAAGATCCAAATTTTCTATCCTTTTGTTTATGGAAAATTCGACACAACCGGTTACGATGTTGAAAAACTGGTTTTCGAATGTCACAAATTTTGCCAAAAAACAGGTTTTAAAACCGGTTTTCGAAAACCGGCAAGCCCTACACACAACTGTCTACTAAAAATGAGTGCGTTACTCTATCCAATAAGTGTAAATTGTAAATTACAATCAAACACATCGTTATCCTACTCCTGAAATTTGGGCAGCCGGAAAATAATAAATAAATTTTTTCGATTTAACGGACACCTTCTCACCCGCATTATTCCGTAATATCGTAAGTTCTACTGTAGTAACAACACTAGTTATAATACTTTATGTGAAAACCAAAATCTTGACTCTTGACTTTTTTCGCTACGGGTAAATTGTCCCATAAAAATGTTCAGAAGATAATATAATACATTATTAAATAATTTAGAACTTCGACTGAAGGTGCTTGATGGAACTTTAATATCAAATTTGAATTATTTTGATTCTGAACACTGCCATAATTTTTGTCGTTAACGATCCGGATTTCGCCTTTCGGCATCTTCTGGTTTTATCAATTGCACGAATGCATTTGAACTGACGGGCAGCAAACGGTTTGTATCGTCTATATATAAACATTAAAGTGAATCGCACAGTATAATTATTGTTGACCTAATTGATATGACAGCGAGAATTTATGACATTACTAAATTTTGAAAGTACTAAACCGTTTGCTAGCAGTCAGTTCAAATGCATTGGTGCACTTGATAAAACCAAAAGGTGCCGAAAGGCGTAACCCGGGTCGTTATCGACAAGATTTATGGAAGTGTAAAAAATCAAAATAATTCAAATTTGACATTAATGAATGTTTTTCTTACGTAATATGGAAAATATAGCGTTGAAAATTATATCATAAATTACTATTATTACGGAAATGTCAGCAGTTCAAGGTTATTATAACAGTTTGAAAAAGAGTATTGTTAAATTAAGATTATTAATTCGCAGAGTGGGATTTTCACGACGCGACACCAAATGCGACAGCCATTCCAAAAGAATGTCCTCCGCACGTTTTGACGTTATTTCCAGACATCCCACAGTCTTTTATTTCATACACTCGGTAAATTTGCCAAAAATTCAAAGATCAAAACAACATCCACGCCACTGCAAAAAGCACGTTTCAGCAAAATTATATTACAACGACAGCAAATTCAGTCCCTCCTTCAAATAAAATTAAGATTCTAGAACAAAAGAAGTGGCGCTGTGCTATAAGATGTATAAATACATAGGTTACTTTATCTTTTTTTCTTATAAGACACATTTAGAAATTTGTGTTTAAAAAAAACTATCACAGATTTAAAATATAAAATTTTAAAAGGTCAACGACATGGGTCATTGAATCAGGGGCGTAGGTAAAAATATAAAAATATTCATCGTTTTTTTTATTAGGGCTTTCGAATGATGAATGAAAACATGTTCTGCTTTAATAAACTAAGGCAGGGATGGCGAACAAGGGACCCGCAGGGATTTTTCTATATACTTTATAACCTAGTTTATATACTTTATAACAGCGATGGGCTGCCAATACGTTAACAAGGGGCTCGTTTAATCTCAAAGCAATTCTCGGTGTTCTGGGGAAGAAGGGATTTTTTATTGCTCCTATGCAATTAAATGCAATACGATTGTTACTTAATACACTTATAATATGTAGCAATATGCAATTTTCCATAAACTTATCGATGTAAATGGGTGAAAATGTACCACTGTGTATACTGAAGCTATCGTAGATAATATATAAATAAGAAATTGTAAGTATGTCCTTATTTGATGTGAGAATATATGTTTTTCTTAAATTAACAAGAGGCTCGCCGGCCTTAGTAAAAATTAACAAGGGGCTCGCGCGAGCCCATCCGAGCTCCCTCCAGCCCACCCCTGCTTTATAACCTTTAATTGTATGTTATAGATGTTAAGCATTTTAATTTTGTGTAATTATAATGTAATTTGTAAATCCTTTTCATTGTTAGTAGTTGTTTACACCTTTTATTTCAATTTAACTTGTATAAATAGCAATGTTTATATATTTTTCTTATTAGTTGATAATGCTCGCGATGAGCGAAACCGGTCCTGATCGAATAAATTTTATGTGGAAAATGTACAAAAAATCTTTTATTATTTTTATTATATTCTCTTGCATTTTATGTTATCATTGAGAGCTTTAGCACAAGTGTTTATAGCGAGAGCTGGTAGTTAGTTCGCTCAACCTTTTCGAAATGCTACAAATTGAAAGGTGAGGCTAAGCTAGAAATAGTAGATAACGAAGCTCTACTTTAACTTATCGTTCCTTCGACGTGTAATCAGCTATTGGTTAAATATAGTATAACATTCGTCTATATAAAAATAAGATAACACACAAATACTTTTACATACCCGCATTTTTTTTTTTATTATTCACTGCTCAATAATATTAATTATTTGTCGTTGTGCAATTTTCTTTCCTATAGAAAAATGTATTGTTATCATTATTTCAAGCAAAGAATAAAGATAAGACAAAATACTGCAGTAAAATAATTTCAAGATACCCAGTCATAGATTATTCTTTAAATGTACAATGGGAAATTCTTCAGTGTCATCAAAATATATATATTTTTTAAACCATGTACGCTTCCAATGTGGAGCATATGGGCTCCTAATGGAGTTTATCTTAACAGAAGTGTTTCTACGAGAATTGCTTGTTACTCAGTTGCTCAACCTCTCTTTTTCCAAAGAGAGTGGGGATAGAAAGGATAGTGCTAGAACAGGACTAGTGGTAAGCTAATCGCTCTCGATACGCCCCGTTCATATGATAGGATGGGAGGGGGGAATTCAAGACATCACATACATCCATGCATTTGAACAGAAATTCATAAATCGATTGAAAAATCAATTTGACAGAAATTTTGGGGGACCACTGAGCCAAGGTTGAGAAACCCTGTTTTAGACAACATAAAAAACAAAGCTTTCAGTGTATGATACTAATATTAATTCTTGATTATATTATAAAAAGGTCTTGACAATGAAATAACTTTTCCGTATAAATAAATATCATTTATAATGAAAGTATTCTTTCTCTATTTTTTTTAGTATATTCAAGTTTTTTTTATACGTTTTTTAAATTTTCGCAATAAGCAGGCCTATTGATCATTTTATGACTCCTCATGAGAGTTATGATTTATACCAGGGTTTCCCAAAAATTTTCTGCAATGGAACATCTAGCTGATTTTTGAGGTTGTATAATTTATAACAAAAAAGATATATATTTATAAAACACATTATTTATTTAGAAATTAATTTTAAGCCGTCGCATATGACACAGAAATATTAGCGTACCTAGATACTTGACATCATAAACAATGATGACATCGACCATTACTCGCCTTTCAATATGAAGATGATTTTTTGAATGAGCTAAGTTTTTTAAATGTGTTGTAGCATGTAAAACCATTCCAAATTTTCACGGAACACCTATGCTGTTTCTGCGGAACACCAGTGTTCCGCGGAACATAGTTTGGGAAACCCTGATTTATACAATACAGAATTGAAAAAAAAACAACATTAAGATATCTATAAAAAAACGTGGTTTTCAATAATCGCTATTTCCTTGGGCTACCTACCATTTGTAAAAAATACATTTTTCATGGAAAAAGCGTAAGCACTTTATTTTAAATATCTCTCTTCCCTCGCTCAGAATCTTTTATATTCTTAGTACGCCTATTAATTTAACGTTAAGCATCATTTGACAGAATGATGATTAAATAATGTTGCGAACGAAATTTTTCGCAGATGTTTTGACGGCACTTTTTGATTCAGCAAGGCGAAAGGAGAACCTTGAAAACATTTCAAATATAGTATTGTTCTATTTTCAAATAACCCATTTAACTTTCCCGCCAAGTCCTTCAGTCTCTGTATGAAAAATGTCATGAGATAATTTATGGTTAACGTATGTACGTTCAGAGCGTACTTTCATACAACATAACAATTTGCGATCTTCTTCGTATTGCTTCTTCGTACACACTAAACCAGTGCTTCCCAACCTTTTTCATTCCACGGACCCATAAATCTGAAAACAATAATTTGCGGACCTCGATTTTTTTTCATTTCACATGTTTATATTTCATCACAAAGAATGTTGAACGAATGAAAATTTTCGCAGATGCCCGCCAAAAACCTGCGGAAACTAAGTTAGGAAGCATTACACTAAACAACAAATAGTTGTTCTTGGTACACCTTTTTACACGATTACAAATAACGCGGTACACTGAAAGAAAAGATTTCAATTTTATACGCGAATTATTAATTCTAATACGATTCTCAGAACGTATTTCTTAATGAACAGAAATTCAACAACATGTGACAGTAATAATAAACCAAAGGCTTTATTAGACCCTAACACATAAAGAGTCTCAAGACATGTCTAATGATGAATGCGATTATGTCAAGTTTCTCATAAAAGTCCCCGTATATAATCATGTAGCGATGAATAGTATTCTTTTTTCAAAATTAAAAAACTTATTATGAATAATATTTTGTGTAATTTACTTGTTGGTTCTTCATTATTATCTTTTTTGCACGATTTTCCATACTACAATGTTGCTTTTTTTTCAAATATAACTGTTTTTTATATCCAGGGAACCAATCTCCAATTTTTCTAAGAATTATATCACTTTTTATGCGGTTTTTTGTGGGAGGTACCTACCGTGTAAAAAAGAGTTGAGTGTATTAAGTTTTCCTGAATTTTATAATTTCGTGTAATGTAAGGTAATAAACATATTATAAAATGGCTTTTATTAAAATCAGCTGTCTTCTAATCGCAGCACGCAAAGTCTGTATCCAAGATTTAATGTTCAATGACCAACTGAAAGCAATTAATAATAATATTTTATGTATACAATGAGATAGTTAAAATATCTACAATAATGTTTTTGTTCTACATTTACAAATAATAAATATATCTTATGTCAAAGTGAATTCATGACATGTGTGGTTAGACACGGTAATGATGATTGCTTACAATGGAGATATGGTAGCTATTTGAAACGATAGAATACAATGTTACTTGTACTGTACATACCGCACAGAGGAATCCTCTACTTACACGGTTAATGGGTTCCGAAAGATTCAGCGCAAGTCGTGTAATATTTATATTTCGAAATGTGTTAAATGTGTAAATAGTATTTACAGTTTATTATGTATTATCAAATTTAGCAGTTGTTTTGGACGAAGCCTTACCTTACGTATTGTGAAACATCGGACGTAAACCACATTGTGTAACCTAGAGATATGTATCATCCACAGTGGAACTTTTAGGTGAGAATGTGTTGTAGCCAGGGCAGGCTCGAGGATTTCCAAGCCTGAGTGCGAGGAACCATCGGCGCCTTAAAAAACTAGATCTAAATGAGAGGATAGTGCTAAAATATTAGTACGCCACACTATTTGCACACGCCCCTGATTGTAACTATTTACTTTGGCGGTTTATCTTTACATTTTTACACCTGAGAACAGTTTTAAAAAATAGAGTGACTTCCTTTTTTTGATACAAACAGAATATTCCAATAGACCTTTACCGGTTCACGGACCATCAATAGAGAAACATTGCTATGAAAAATGACATGAAATTAATATTTGTTTTGAATACCTGTTGCATTTTTACTGGATGTTGGAAAACCTTTTTGCTTTTCAAGCGCAGTGTTTGTTGTTGGTATGTGAAAATATGAAAAAAAAAATGAAACATTCAAAACATTTCTTTTATTTATTCAGAAGTTTTCGTAATTAGATTCAAGGTAATACTTTCCAGGTGTTTAGTGGTGTTCCACTGAGTTATGTCAGGTATGAGGGGGTATAATAATACCGTATTCGATGACCTACATATGATCAAATATTGTCTTTATATTATTTTTCAATTGCTGAAACGATTTAACAATATGATTAAATTAATTGTTCAAAAGTATATTCAGTGACAATAAGTTTCTAGCAATCTTTTAAAATTACGACTAGCAGCGTAACTAAAAGATGCTGATTCGCGCGGAAGATTACCTTCCTACCGGCTTCCAATTAAATTTTCGCCATTATCAGTCCATTTCAGTTATAACACAATGCATAAGCTGTAATAATAAATTTATTCGCGGTGCAGTGTATGCCTGTAGACATATTTAGACTTTTATTGTGATTTAAAAGTTTTCTGATATTCAGAATGTTAATTTGTTTACATAAACAAAATTTGAATTGTAGTAGTCATTTTTAACGACACTGCTCAAATGTAGGGAATAGACAATAATTTTCATTTAATAATATCAATTCGCTAGCTAGTTCTTGCCCAAACGGTATATTCAACCCAATGAAAGAGTAACAATTTTTCCATTAGCTATGATGGTTAGCAACAGCAATGAAACATTACGTGTTTGATTGGATACCTTCGCGATGTTTTTATTTTCTATTCAATGTAACTTTATTTTTCATTGACAGATCAACAGTTTGGTAAGCATGTGAATAGCTATAATAGTGGCCAACAACTCCAAAAATAGTCATTGCGCTGTCCTCCAGTGGGAATGTGCACACGCATGCTATCCTTTACACACCCATTATTGATATGCAGAATGAAGAGAGACAAACTGCACATATTTATAAAGTAACATGACGTCAGGACTCCCACCAGTCTAGTAAAAAAGTTCACGGTAATATTTCTCAAAGTCGACGGGAAAAAATACAACAACTTATTATTTTGAATTATGGATAGATATTTTAAGCCTGTATATTATGTACGTACATAATTGAGTAATGATTGAGATGAATTTGTACTCCTTATTTTCATTGTTGTAATGTTGTCTATATCGAGTTTGTTGACATAGACAAACATTGTTTTGACAACTTTACGTCAATTAATAGTCAATTGTTTTTTAACTTTATTAAATCATTATTGGATAGTAAGCAGGTGTAGTTTAATTTGTATTCGTATTTATTATGAAATTGCAATGACTTTCTAAGCTTATTGTTAACGGTAGAAAGTTTTATAATTTTAGACTCCAGTTTCTGTAAGTTAATAATTAATTGTCCTACAAATTACATGACTATTCATATCACACCTGTTAATTGTGTAATTTAAATTTCCTAATGTTGAATTGTAATTTTTCCACCGTAAACAAGCAATATTTTGGAACCCATGAATGATGGTACCAGTCCTCAACAGTAAAAATATAAATAACTTAAAGATGAACCTGTAATCGCAGAAACGCGTAAGCGACAATTAGTAAATTTTGCAGAAGGCTTTTAATTAAATTGCTCTCATAAGTTCGCAAAAAGAATTCCTTGAATACGGTTAATAATATTTGGTCAGTTATAGTTTCTTTTTGCAAACTTATGAGAGGAATTAAATAAAAAACTTTCTGTAAAATTTATCAATTGTCGCTTACTCTTTTCTGCTGATAACTGGTTGATATGTTAGTTTTGTTTAGGGTTTGTTATTAGATTTGCCTTAACTATAATATTTAGAATAAAAATGTTCTTTTGAATCTGCAAAAAATTATATATTACTACAGTTATAAATAAAACACTCTTTTATAAATAAGGATCCTTTAATTATAATATTTATGTTGTATCTATCAAGTAAGTTTTGTGCTTCATTAATTATTCCATAGGTATGCAGCTTTATTTTCACAGAGCATAGAATATAAAAAAGGAGTTTATTAAAGTAAGTTAAATTAATCTGTCATTCTTCTCACTCACGCACGATAATAATATTTACATATGACAACAGTTTAACTGTTCAGAACAATTACACCGTAATAAATCTATTTGATAACATGTCACGAAAATGATTGTACTAAAACGTACAAAATATAACAGTCAATAATACTATGAGCATTTCATAACTTTTCTTCTCAATTTCCGGGAACACTTGTCCAACGAAATTCATAATATCATTTAACACTTTCACAATCTACATTAAAAAAGCAATTTAATTTGGCAGAGTATCCATCAATATTTCTTTAGCACTTTGATTTAATCTATCGGGGAATTTTATGTCAAATGCAACCAGAAGATCGCCCTTTCTTGAAGGTTCTTTGGGGAAAGGAAGGCCGTATCCTGCAAAACGTTTCACTGTGTTCGGTTTGACAACTTCATTTGTTAGATTGACGGCCAATTTATCTCCTCCCATGGTGGGTACTTCTAGTACGGTTCCGCACAGAGCCTGTAACAATAGAAAATAATTCATAAATCAATTGTTAACGTGCCATTGAAAACATTCCATTGAATTGTCAACTGAATGTAAACAAAACAATAGAAATAATGATTGATGTGCAATGGAAAGAGAGTTGAACTATTTCATTTTCTTGACTTGACTACGAAAACATTGTGCTTATATCACTTTGAAATAATTGGCTAAATACTATAACCGATTCCCTACATGGACAGATGTGACCATATGTCAATACCATAATAGTGCAAAACTCAGCAAACACAAGGACATTCAAAATGTATTCTTTACACCCAGAATTGATATTACAGAAATTTCCAATGCCGAAAATAGATCACATCAAAACAGAAAGTAAAAATAAACATGACATTGACCCGATTCCAAATTTCTGTGCCAAAATATGCTCAGAAATTTTTTATTTTAATTGGACAAATACTTGTATATGTAACCTACGTAAATGTCAATAGTAAAATTTATAGTCAATTAATAAAAGGAATTTTAGTTACCTGTTTCAGTGGTATCTTGGCTGTGTATCTGATATCACTGCCCTCCCTTTTGAACAGCGGATGGGGTTTGTCCCTGATGATGAAAACTATATCGGCAGGTATTTTGTTTCTACCTTGGTCACCTTCTTTTTGGAAAGTGATTTTGGTTCCAGATTTCCAACCGGGTTTAATGTGAATTGTGAGCACTTTATCTTCTTTCTTCGCAACCCCGTCAGGTTGAACGACTCTACGAGATATTTTCATTTTCTTTACGCAGCCCCTCGTGATGTCTTCTAATGTCACATACAGATCATGCTCGATAGGGGGATCTTGAGATTTGTCTTTACGGTTGGATAGTCCATTGACATTGAAAGAGTGAGATCTGAAAGCACCACCGGGTCGCGCGTGTCCCAATCCCATTCCCATCGACGCGAAGGGGTCCATGTCTACGTCCATTCCATCGTCAAATCCTCCAAACATTCTGTTTCCGCCGGCTCCATTCATGTTAAAGAAACTCTGGAAAGGACTGCCACTACCGAAGAACTGAGCGAACGTAGCGTGAGGGTCTCCGTGGAACGTGTAGGTGAAATTTTGACCGGCACCAGTGTTTCCACCGCCAAAACCTCCCTTCAGACCTTCTTCGCCTTGCGCATCATATATATCACGTTTTTTCTTGTTAGAAAGCACTTCGTAAGCTTCAGCTACTTCTTTGAATCTTTCTTCAGCCTCCGGGGCTTTGTTTTTGTCAGGATGGTATTTGAGCGCCAGTTTTCTGTACGCCTTCTTGATGTCATCGTCGGTGGCGGTTTTGCTTATGCCCAAAATCTTATAAAAGTCTTTTCCCATTATGCCAGCTGTAGGAAAAAAAATAAACGTCAACTTACGTATTTACAAGGATACAGTAAGCTGAGAATCAAACTAGGTACTGAAGGATCTCGAGACTAAATTTAAGATGTCTAATTTGAAAGAAAATTGGTGAAAAGCCAATACCGAAATACTACGCATTTGCTAAAAATACTCGACTTAAGCACGTAATCAAAGGCACAGCCAATAAAATTTCTATATGAAATAATAACTGCATCTTCATGACAGCCTGCGATTCGCACAGTTTGACCTCGAGATAAATCTCATTGATAGCGCACAGAAACAAATGTTAACATGAAATTAAAGCACAATTTTCTTACCTTTGGTTTACGTTTGCACACAAAATACGATAACACACAATATTCACAGAACAACGTCAAATCAGTAATGTTTTGCGTACTAAACGCGCGAGAGGTGGCGCTCAACAATATATAGATAAAAACTTCCAGAATATTCTAGGACCTTCGAATGAGTTCGAGATACGTCAATCCGGTTTGCGTTTACGTGCATCAGTGTAGCACTCAACGGCTCCTTTTTATTATCAGTTGCATTTGTGCTTTATCTTTTATCTTATAAAATAATAATAATCCCAATAAAAAAATCTGCGGCCAAATACCTAAATGAACATAAATATTTCTGAAAGGACAGCACTGGTAATTTGAGTAAATAAAATATTCAAAAAATACTTAAAATTATTTAAAAAAACACATTTTATTTTTTATATTTATGTATTTTTTTCATTAAGCCTGCGCAGAATAAAGAAAAACTGAAATTGGTGTAATGTTTATTTCATGTAGAATATTCTACCTACCTAATGCTGCGTTCATACTTTACTGTAGTCTGTTAAAACATAATATGTACTTTGACAGCTGTCATTCTCAAATACAATAAATTCATTACATATCCTACGCTAGATCATATCTTTGACGAAATACATTACGTACTTAATGTCATTGCCCTCTGATTTTAAATTATCATTCTCTCCGATATATAGAGCACTACCTTGCTATATATATTCTTTTCATTTTTACATTTCTTAATTACTGAAGTCATGTCTCTTCTTTTTCATTTATAATAAAATAAATGGTAATCGTGTGTAATTTTCACTATACGTAGCCATACATTCACTTTATGGCGATTTACGGCCTTTTCTTACTGATATTACATTCGTATATCACGTAAATTATCGGTTTCCCTGATTCTCATGTATGATAATTTTTCATTTTCCTGTTTAATTTAACAGCTTAATGCCCGCTCGTTTTTTATAGAATTTCACCTGGCGGCTGGGCAATTTTTCGAAAAATTCGCAAACAATTGTAATTTTACTAAATTCACTATAATTTGTAAACCAATTGAGATATCTTTACCAAATTTAATTTTCTAACTTCCCGATACTTTGCCGCTTAAATCAATGTCATTTGAGCAGTGGTTCTTTATCTGTATATTGCATACTTATGTTGCGTAGTGAAAAAACCTAAATCTACTAAAAGATCTTCTTTTAAAATATGCAAAACCTACTTTTTCACATTGTTTTCTTTGCTTTTATGTTGATATATATTATAACTTATTTGGAAAAACTCTTTAAATCGAAGCAAACCAGACACGATTTATAAATCAAATATTTAAACAGAACGTAAAATAATATTATGAAAAATCACATACAAAAAAAAAAGTCTACCGTTTAGGGGTGTTTTTTCACGAAATAGTTTTGCATAATAATAATTTATTTTTTGGTAAATAATACGTCAATATGTGTACTACCATCGCTCGTTAACATTTGAAATCAAACTCGATCCTAACCAAGTGATTTTTCAATATAATGGACTGTATGACGTAGGACGCATATATGCGTCCACGGTCCGCAACCAGTGGATTTCAAAGACTTAAATACGCGTCCACGGTCGTTAAGCTGTTAATTAAATTTCTTACAGCGGCTGTAAACACTTTGTAATGTTGGTACACATCGATTGAGAGCATGTCACGTGCAATGTTACCCGCGGCCGCGCAGCAGTTGGGAAGCCCCCGCGCACTCATTCCGGGTTGGCGCACACTACAAGACAGTTGTTCAATTAATATGTGATCGTTCCGCGCAGTCTTTGAATTTTCCGTTCAATTCTTTTGTTCAGATTTAACGATTGTATACATTTAAAACTATTTCAAAATGAACCGTGTAAAATTAGAGATTACTGCAGTTGTCTTTAACTGGATGGCTGTCACAGACGAGATCTGACGAGACGCTGATCTTTATATAAGAGTACAAACAGCATTTTTTCAACCGAGTTTATAGATTTCTGTTTGAAGGCATGGATGTTAGTGATGTCTAAAAATTTTCTCCCACTCTTCCAATCTTAAATAATAGGGAGTAGCGAGAGCAATTAACCAGCTACTAGTCCTGCCCTAGCCGTCTTCTTTCTATCCTTACTCTCTTCGAAAAAAAAAAAGAGGTTAAGCAACTGAGTAATGAGCAGCTCCTAGAAAAAACTTCTGTTGAGATACCCCAATTAGGAGAATGTATGCTCTACATCGGGAGAGGATATGGATAAAATAAATAAATAAATTACGCTAATAGGTTCCAGAACCTCAATACAATCTATATGTGACATACAAGTCATTCTTTCTTCAAGAAATATCTATCAATTTTTCAAAATAATGTTTACAAATAGTAATGAAAATGTGTGGTATAGATAAGTGCTTCCCAAAAAAATTCATACCACGGCCCCCTAAATCTGAAAAAAAATAATCCGCGGCCCCCGGAGAAAACCTGCGGACCCCAGGTTGGTAAGCACTGGTAGAGATCACATATGATCATTTATTTTTCCCCCAAACCGAGACACTTTTTGATATTTTTATGCGCTGTTTTATGCACCTCAAACTTTTATACAATACAATTAGACTGGATAGTATTGTTTTTTTTCATGTCATATGAGGTTACTTTAGAACCGATTTTATAGAAGACTTTTATAGAACCGATTTTAGCGTGGGCGCATGCAAATTTTTGCTCAATGAGAGCATGAATTAATTTGAATGCAGTGTCATTTGAGTGAAAAATATGATCTCCTCGCACTGTGTGGTAAGCTTAGGTGACTTCTGCCACAACAATTACAAAATCTTTTTAAATTGGTAAATCCGTATTCTTAAAAAAATTGACCAGCGAAGAACTTTTGGCAGCAGCAACATTGGAATCATCATGTTTTTTTTAACTTAAAATGGTACTAATATCACTGGCATCTTTATGTGCTACACTAAACTTTATGTGATACTTTTCACACCTGAAAACCGATGGAGTACTACTTCTTTGAGGCGTAAAAGTCAGGTAGTTTTTCAATAAGTTTACGTGTAAGTGTACAGCATTTACATTGAAATGTATTATTTACTGCACGCACACGCTCATACCTTCATCTACTAGTCTAGATTCTACCACCAGGATTTTGATTTTGCACACTTGTCTTGAGTCTTTTTTCTTTTCGAAAACGGGGCATTTAGACCTGAAGCTGTGTTCGGGGACACACCAAATGAAAACAGGACGTCTGGTCACATTAGGTATAGAATAAATAATTAATCAATGAAGATATCACCGCTATTTATTGAATTCTAATACAATTTTTATCGACATAGACGTAAGAATAAGGCGTGTTTACATTCTGTTGATTCCACAGGTAAAAATTTATCATAAAATTCTTGCATTAGCTGTTCAACCTGGAAGAATAAAGAAATCAAAATTATGACGCATGTAAAAAAAATTGACAATACTAATAATTTGATTTTATGCTTGGTAAAATTACCTTGAATCCAAATTTCTGGTACAGAAATATTGCAGAATTGGTCGGCGATACATGCAAAGTTATATCTTTTCCAATACATGTCTACAAAAAAAGAAAACATTTTTTTTCACTATTTTATGATTGAAGTATCTGTCATATAGCTTATATTATATAAATATTTACCTGAATTAAGTGATATAGCATAAAATTGCCGATACCCGCCTTTCTCCATTCCGGTCTTGTAAAAATGAATGATATGTATGCTTCGTTTGGGCCAACGTCGGGCACCAGGAAAGTAAAGCCAACAATTAGTTTTTTATAAAGTACAACACAACTAAAATCCGGGTATTGAAGAACTTCAGTCACTAAAAAGGTTAAGGAATATTTAAATACATGGTAATTCCAAAAACGTTATTCACATACGAGGAGGTCATAACAAAAGTGAACATTCTTCGCCACAGAAATAGGTTCTCAATATGTGTTCTATAAACTTGAAGCAGTTGAATCCACCATTTCGTATTCATAAATCAGTTCAACCGTGATTTGAACATATTTCATTCAGACCTGAATATCTAGTCACGACGCTAAACTAAAACACAAATTTCTGTTCCAGTTATTTTCACATTTTATCTCTTCCACTCTGACCGCCTCATATTATTACTACGTACACATGTCCACATGCAGGGGTGGGCTGGATGGGACTCGGAGGGGCTCGCGCGAGCCCCTTGTTAGATTTTACCACAGCGGGCGAGCCCTTGTAAAATTAATAGAAAACAATATTCTCAGATCACATTAGAATATAACTGCAATTTCTGACATATACTATCTACGACAGCTTCCAGTATACACAGTAGTACATTTTTAGCCATTTACATTGATTAGTTTATGGTAAACTGCATATTGTTGCATATTTTAAGTGTATTAAGTAACAGTTAAGTTTGCTTATTTAAAAGTATTGCATATAATTGCATATGACTGATAAATTACTTTGATATTAAGCGAGCCCCTTGTTAACGTATTAGCAGCCCACCGCAGTCCACATGATCCTCTATTTATCTATAACTCTACATTCTTGCCACTTGTTCTATATAAGGAGTATATATAAAAAAATGAAAGGAAATGAGACTTGCGCAATTTAATAAACATGGTTGCAAAGAATTTAATTTCTATATAAAACCACAAATCCAGAAAAAAGCAGTTGTGTAACGTTATAAATTTTTATAAAACGTTTTTTTATATTATAACCCGGTGAAATTTGTTTCGTTTAGTGCAGTGTTCGCCAAAGTGTGGTACGCGTACCCCCTGGGGGACTGGAAGAGTTTGGTGGGGGTATGCGCCGCACCGGGCTTCACCTGCGCCTGATGCAACAAACAGCTAGTACATTTTGATTGTTAAAGTATATGCATTTTTTTTGACGAGGGGTACTCGGTGTTATGAAAACTATGGAAAGGGTACACGGATGTATCAAGTTTGGGAAGAACTGGTTTAGTGAATGCTATTCCTAGATTTGCAGTGAAGAATGCTAAAAATATATTGCAGACATAAATTTAATTCCTCATGGACATTTGCGACAAAAGTAAACACTCAAAGAAAGTTTTTGTGTGTGATCCAATAGTAGAAGATTTTCAAAATTAAAATTCATTTTGCAAAATATGTAGGATTAACCAGTCTACAATGTTAATATCAATAGAAATGATGAAGTAGTTGATGAGTTTTATATATTTTTATTTTTCACACTAATGTCAGGGTCGCATATGCCCACAAATTCTAGAACATGAAACGATATATTGAAAATGCATTTGGTAGTTTATCATATATGTATACTGCAAAGGACCCGCTATGCCATCAGTGCGATGATCCAACCCATACCACTCCATATTATAGTTGTGCTGTCGCAAGAGTAGTGTGGAACCAATAATTTTGTAAACCACGCACGCTCCAATAATAAAAAAGAATACTTACAGAGAGAGAAGAAGACTTATCGAGTTAAAACAGAAGGGCATATTTTACAACAGCATAATTGAAAAATTCATGTTTCAAAAGGGAATAATTGGAAAAATACATATACAGCATGCCCAACATCCACATCCACAGTATGCCTGGCTATCATTATAAGGGAACTGTTTTAAGTTTGTTTTTTTATTAAAAAGGCAATTACAAAATGACACTAATAATATTTTCACTTACTATCGATTCCTGGCCAGAAGAATTGTGCACAAAGGCTATTAACCACTGCTATGTGTTGCGGTCTGACATAGCAATAATCCAACGACGCCCTCTGTGGCTTTACCCAACTGGGATCTTTTGCGTTTACTTTATTTTGAAGCTCGTCCATAACTCTCAACCACAGTGGTTCAGATTCTGTATCTCTTCGTATGTATGGCTTGAGTACTCTTCCACTGTAGGAGGATACAAATGTTGAAGGTTCTATATAGCCAATAAGGCGAGTGGAAAGGTTGTATTGTGACATAGCTCGCTCTGGAAGATCAGCTGAGACATCCTTAAAACGCCAATTATATTTGAATAAGAAATATTCGAATCTATTAACACTCAAGACCCCGGCCTCGCACTAACGCGGAAATGGTCGCAATGCGTTAAACCCCAGCCCCACAATGGCGTGGGCGTGTAATCGGTATCCGTTAAGGCAAAACTAATTTATTTCAGGTTTTTGTTTTTTTATGCTACTCAAAAGGGTTTGCTGCGTATGTGTATTTTTTTTGTGTCGATTTACCTTATTATTTATGGGTGAAAATTTCTTTTGAAATAAGATTTTTTTGCTTAAGAATACTTTTATTAGACTTAAAAAACATACTGCTGTTCGTTTTATATGCTTTAATATTATTTAAATATATTTTAGTGCATTTGTGTTGGTCGAAGACAATACATTCTTGTTTCTGACATCGCGATATATTTTCTGCTCTTGTTTTATTACATTCAGTGTTTATAAATTTAAAAAAATGTTTGTGTTGTATAAGTTATGTGATTAAAGAGGTAATTTAAAAAAATATTTAAATTTTTGCATTTTTTTCTTTAAAAATATTTTTTGTCAATGAAAAATCGAAAAGAAAGTGTCGTTTTTTACTAATTTGTGCTATGTTTAATCATTTTTTTTGTGTTCGCCAAGTTAAACTCATTGGCAAAAATAAATTTTAAAGGTTTTTTATTGCAACTTGCTAAATATTGGGTTGGCTTGCAAGACGGTGGGTGAATGCGTCGAAGGATGTCATACATGAAAATTTAATTGATTTAGTGTGTAATTTATAAGTAAAAGTGACAGTGTTGTTAATATATAGTTTTAATCTTATGTATTTTGAAAAGTGATTTTGTTAAAAAAGTGCATATAATATGTCAACGCAAACAAATGTTACACAGTTTGAGATTTTCTGGATGCCTTAAAAATCAAACAATTAAGGGTCATAATTTATTGCTTCACATGTTTATGGGCATTTGCTTTAATTAATCGTGTCAAATTTTTATTATTTTCGGTTTCAATTCGGTATCAATGATGTCAACATCAGTGAAATGATGCATTTTTATCGTGCCACATACTAGTTCACAAGACCATTCATTGTTTATTTTCATAGGTACGGGCTCTTCGCTTCTGAGCCCTTTTTGTTTTAAAGAAATGTGTCGATTAAATAAACAGATATGATTTTTTAAAGAAAAAATGCGCGAATCCGGCTGCATGTGCGGGTTTATGGGTAACTTTTTTTTTAAATAATATTAGGTGTACAACTTTACTTCTACTGTTTTTTTTATGAAATTCAAGGCTTTATTGTAAAAAATTGGTTATACATTTATGATTGAAAGTATTGCCCATCGCTGGCGTTCATCATCATCATCATCTTTTGAAGCGATCCAATTTCATACTTCTTCATAAGACCAGAAGTTCTGGTCAGCTAGGCCGTGTGTCATTGATCAAAACAAGTGATAGTCAAAAGGAGCAACGTCTGGAGAATATGGCGGGTGGGGTAGGACTTCCCTTTTTTTAAATTGTTTGTTGAGTCACTACCAATTTTTCTTGACTTTGACAAGAGTCTTAATTATGTAATGCCTCCAATTCTGCATCTTCGTAAATCTCTCTTCCACTGCTATGCCGGTCTTCGACAAGATAATCACTGTTCTTGAAGCGTTGAAACCACTCACAACACATTCTTTCACTAATAGTGGCCACACCATAAGTATTTGAAAGCATTCTATGAGCCTCAGCTGCAGATTTTTTCATATTGAAGCAGATAATTAAAACCTCCCGCAAATTACGATAATTTGGGTCGTAAACTGGCATTTTCAACCAAGAATAACTTTATGATGCAGACACAAATCGGCTAATGTTTCAATGTTGACAGATGCCCAAGTTTATTGCATGACTTCGATGATCTATTTATTTTTTACCGCTAAAGCAATCTATAGGAAAACGGCGGAAGAAAGTTGTACACCTAATACATCCTAATATCACGCATCAACATGCATCACAACGTCCCATATAATTTGTTAAATGAATGTGTATTACATTACAAATTTTATTCAATATTAAATCTGATAAATTTTAAGCCCTGTTAACATTTAGTCACATATTATATGAATACAAAATTTGTGATTGCAATTTGAATGGAAAGAAGATGTTGTTAATTCTACATTTAAATATGTGTAATTATGATGGGATATTGAAAAAGATTATCACCTGAAATCGATCCAATATGCGTCTATTGTTTTGAAACATAGATGATGATTCCTGAACTGGATAATTGGCAAGGCGACTAATCAAACTGAAAAAACACGTCAAGTTGTCAATTAGATAAAAAACTTGACATATTATATTTAACTTTGGAACATTCACTGCAGTAAAAAGATTATTCAGGAAAGATCTTTTCTTCAAGGTGAAGGTAAGGTCTATTAGTGCAGCGGTTAATGTTGTTGGCTTTCGTTCAGGAACTAACGAGTATGAGTCCCGGTACGAACAGCATTTTTTTCAGTTGATTTATTTATTTCTGTTCATAGGCATGGGTGTTTGTGATGTCTTAAAGTTCCCCCCCCTTACCAATCCATCAATAACTGGGTATAGCGATAGCAATTAGTCAATCGCTAGTCCTATCCTAGTCTTTCGTAAAGAATGGTTGAGTGACTGAGTAAAAAACAGTTAAATTTGAATCGTTCAAATTATGTACACTCCCACAGATTTTGTCACTAACGACCCGGGTTTCGCCTTTCGGTATCATCAGGCGTTCAAGCGCACGGATGAACTTGAACTGACGCTTAGTAAATGGATGTTTCGTGTTTATATATTAAATAAATGTATCACTGAGTCTAAAGCCATCGCTGGCGAAAAGGATAAGCTCATGGGAATTCCCAAAGATTTGAGTAATGAGTGGTTTTAAGAATTATATTTATTTGTTTGTCGGCAAAGGTTTTATGATATTATTTATGATATTATTTATATAGGGTATAGAAGTGGAAGATGCCGAAAGGCGAAACCCGGGTCGTTGGTGACAAAATCTGTGGGAGTGTTCATAATTTGAACGATTCAAATTTAATATTGAAATTCCACCAAGCACCTTCAGTCGAAATCTTAATTATAAAAAACAGTTGTCATAGAAAAACTTCCGTTAAGAGACCATATACTCTACATTTGGTGCGGCCACATTTGATGCGGACATGGATAAAAAAATATATATATGGTAAAGAAAAGTGGGTTGCAACCTTTCAAAAACACTTATATGTATTGTTGTTTTTTTTAATGTAATGATTAGTCATTCAATGAACTATACAAATTTTTTTAGATGCATCATTTGCTAAGCAGTCTTGGGAGAAACTTTGCATATTAAAATGTGTCTTCTTCCGTTGAACAATATGATAATCCCTTAAATGAAAAATAATGATATATATTTCAATAAAAACAACTATTCAATATTTACCCATCAAAGTTGAATGCTGGCATGTGTTTGCTTCTTTTCAATTTGCGCAACGCCAGTTTAGCACGCAACCTTACCAAGTCTGAATCAATGTCCAAAAATTGAGCTTTCCGACACAAATTATTTAGGTGATTGAGCATTTGCACCTCTTCATATTCAGTTGTAGGCATCGTGCATTCTTTTTGTTGGTTACTTAACAGGAAATTATCTTTCTCCCACGGCAGACTAAGACCATTTTCAGTTTTAGAAAAAAGACTTTGAACAGAGGGAGGTTGAATAAGAAATGATTTATTTTCAGTAGGTTCTTTCATCATTTTTTTTTGCTGTGCAAACGTGACCTCGCTTTCAAAACTTTGAGATTCATCATCACTAGTGCTAAATCTGTTGTCATGATTGAAAATAGGTTTACTCTCGATATTTATATTTTTAGAAGGTAAAATGTCAATACTTTTACTATCCTGTAAGCTGTCGCCGAAGTCGTTCTAGAAATATAGAATTTTTTATATGTTCAGGCATGTAAAAAATACCACAGATAAAGCTCATGTGAAGAATGTTTACATTTGATAAGATATCGCCACCGGGTCCAGGTATCTCATCAAAGTCCGGCAGAAGATTGTCGAAGTCTGATAGGGAATCGTCAGCGTCCATAAAATAATTGGAAAAATACTTATCAAGAAGAGTAGGATCAGGCTCATTGCTAAAAGAAAATTATGGAATATCGAATATATCATGAAAATTATAACATAAAATTTTAGGATTCAAGATTTTGTTGTGTACAATTAAGTATTCAGGTAAAATATTGTACTTTTTTATGGCTCAATAAACTAGGACTGTGGAAACTGAAAAAAACCGCCAGTATTTTTTACACAACTTACTTTTCTGAACTACAGAATGTTTAAAATGATTTTTTAACACATTGGCAATTTTCTGCATGATACTATTTAGAATATAAAAATGAGTAAGTGGGTTTCAAATATAAAATGCCATTAAATAAATACCCGTTGATGATAAAAATTCAAGATAATTTAATATTTCCTGGGGAAAAAGGTGTTCAAACCTTAACACAATAACAAAAAATAAAAAATTTATATACTTAGGTAATAAATTTAAAGCAGGACTCGTATATTCTGGATCTAATTTTTGTTTTTTGGTTGGTAGTATTTCTTCCTCTGTATCATTTAGTTTCTCTATGGGCAGATCATTGACTGCTAGTAAATCAGCAAAACCTGTAAATTATTGAAGACCTAATAAAATATTGCGCAACATTTATTTTAGTCATATATTTATAAATAGATATGACTAAAAATAACATTTCAACATGTGTTGAAACGCTTTATATAATTCTTTGTTTAACCCCTTACTGCCACAACAATTAGATAGATGTAGATAAAATAAAATACCACATCATAATATTACACCACTTTTACAAGTTTCATATAAATTATAAAATATGTATTAAAAATAAAGATTTCATAATTATTATAGTATTTTATATTTAAAATGAATTTTTCACTGAATGCTTAAGAATGTTTTTTTATTTTGTAAGAAATAATATGTATTTTCAGCTATTTTATTAACCCTTTGATGAGTACCGCCGCGTATATGCGTCCAATAATTGCGTAGTCTAATATCAATAGACATTCCCATGTTTTTTATTGAATTGGCATTATTTCTTCACATATGGATAATAAACATCTATGATTTTTGGCATTCACATTATTTTTATTATTTGTCGCAAATAAACAAAAGATTTTTAAGTCAAAAGGTTAATATTTGTAAGCAAATCGGTAACTATATATTATTGAGCATAACATTCCAATTCGTTTTGATTCCCTTCCTGAAATCAATGTCAGTAGAGCGTCACATACACACAGATAAGAGAAAACACAATATTCCTTTGTACTTAAAAATACTACTTTGACATGTGTGGAAAAATGGATATCCGAAAACTAATACATCGGCACTATCAACGTAGCCACCTCATACCAGTCATGTAATGAAAGAGGGCCCAAATTTCTACATACTCAATAAAACAGATTGGGTAAGGACTTTGCAAGAAAGCGCCAAATTTAAAGCTACGCCACTGATAGACTCATTTTACTTTAACCCTTTTAGCCTCAGAGCTGTTTTCTCAAAAAAGTCCCATTTCATTTGGTTCAAATTATCATCTATTATTTCCAAAAAAGAAACAAAACAAAAAATAGTAATTATAATAACATATAAGAGTACATTTTAAAAAATAAAAATACAATAATTTATTTTATTGTCCTACATAAAAAAAATATTATAGCAAAAAAGTTTAACAAAGAGAACATAAAATGCAAGCCCAAAGTTTACACCGGATTTATTGAAGGCCTACATGATATTATTATCGGAAAACAATAAAAAAGTACATCATAACCCATATATATAATAAAATATTCACATATATATATAAAAACAATCAATCCTGTTTTTTTTATGTATAATGATCATTTTGAAAAAATAGAATAAGCCAAGTACCCATTTCTGTTGCTAGTCGTGTTAGAATTTCATAATCCGATTCGACTTCAGTTGCGCTTTCTTTCGCATTTTTGTTTGCCCTTCTTTTTTGTTTTGTAATATTTATTTCGGAAGCTGAAAAATAAAATTTTCAGAAAGAAAAATTACTAATACCTAATAAACTTATTTGAACCTCAAAAATCTTGTATCCCATCGGATCAGTGGCGGACTGGCCATAATGCCAGGTTACCCGATGGCAAGTGGGCCCCGCCATATGTTATAAAATATGCGCCATCAATTAAATATTTAGTATTTATTTCTACCCTTGGGCTTCCCTTCGACTCCTGGCAACCAATAGTTCCAGATCCAGTCCACCACTACATTGGATAGTAAGACAATTGAAAAGTTTATACACTTATTGAAACATGTATATTCTGTTGCAAATAAAAGTAACACAAAATGGCAGTTTTCAAATACAAGTAAAGCTGAGCTTTTAGTGTAAATTTTGGAAACAATGGTGCTGGGTTTCCTCGATTAAAATTAGAAAAAATTCAATTCATTGTAGAAAATAATCTATATTTTTTTGGGATGACACCATGTAGAACTGCCGTTACAAATAGTTTAATAAAGTTTTGCAGTTATAAATAAATCAAATTACTGCATTTTTTTAACATCAAAGATAGAGTTGAAAATTATCTAAAAAAAAAGGTCAAAAACAGTCATAACTTCAAAGAGATGCCATCAAAAAATGATAAAATGGTGAATAATATTTTGACACTAAATCTTACCCAAATGAGAATAAAGAGCAGGAGAAAATTTGTGCGCCAACTTCCACCATCCGCTATCCTTCAATATCAGCAAACCAGATTCAAAAAATAGCGGTGAGTAGGTGGATAGTACGCCTGAAACAGTTCCGCTCCAATTCTTCCTTTGTTTACTAAATTAAAAAAGAATATTATCATGGTAGCGCATGGTAGAGCGACTGAGTAACAAACAGTTCTCGTAGATAAACTTCTGTTGAGATACCTCCATTAGGAGGCCATATGCTCCACATTGGGAGCAGACATGGATTAAAAAAAAATTATATGGAATTACTTTAAATATAACGTGACTTTTATACCATATATTTTTTTTGTAAAAATAAGTCTAGTGAAAAAAAAAGATTATAGCTTAGAACAGGGTTTCAGATTTGATTAATATATATACGTATATTAAAATCAATAGATATTCAAATAATTGACAATATGAACTTAAAATAGGCAGTCACTACAGAAGCAACACATTGAATTTTTCCATTTATACCCACTCTGCATAAACATGTTGCATTATATTCAAGTCAATGAGGTTTTACGTCTGAACTTGTGTTATAAAAAATATTTTTTAAATTTCCAGTTCATTCATCACATAGACAAATGACTTTTACATCCAGCATATTGACAAATTATTCGAAACAGTAAATATATTATATTAGAATTTTTTAAATTATTCCAAAAGATGCAAATGGATTAGTTTAATATATACAGTTCAAACAGTTTTTTGTGAGTTTGATGATGCCAATTTAATGCCTACTTAGTAACAAATAAAAAGTTGAATATTTTATAGTCAAGTTCAAGTGATAAAATATACTAACTAGCTCGGTGGGAATAATTCAGCCCAGTGCTTATAAATAAAAGCTCCGATTTGATTTAGCCGGTGAAAATATCCTTTATTACTTATTCCTATACGCTTGCTTGTAAGGTCATTGATAATTAAAAACATACAGTTCAACCTGGAAAAAAATAAAAGGATACGTTTATTTTTTAATTTTACAAACGAGGGATGAATAAAATCCATCGTTGTAGTGCATAAGAAACCCTTCTGAATTATTTTAGATCTTATCGAACACCAAATTAAATGTGTTAGTACCATGTCATTTTTTCACGTTCAAACGTTTCACTGCCATCAGATGTGCATTCACCACAAGTATACAAAAAAAAAACGTCGCCTGCGAAATTCCCTGGTGTTTTCGTTTCAATAAGGCAGTCTAAATGAACAGAAAGTCTACATACTTTACATGTTAAACAAGGTTTATACTGTTTGTTTTCAGGACTCTTACAATACTTGCATTGCTTCATAATTGGGGATAAACAATCGAAAGTAGAAAACATGAACAGATTATAGTTTCCTATTCTTTTTTGAAGAACGAGTGTTTTTAATTCAACACATAACAATAATTATACTAATGGAAAATAACTGTCAAAACCATGCAGCTGTTTGTGTTATTCGGATCAGCCGGCTTATTGTATTATTTAGATTCTTCATTGTGGCTGCCATACTGACATTAATACCATTCTAAAAAAAGCTACGACAATATATTATTTCACAATATTATATTTCTACCGTTAATCATTTATACAAATAAATGTCAAAAAAATGAATTTTGATTACATTAGAAAGTTATCTAGATAATTATCAATAAAATACATTCGCTAGAATTTATTTAGTAAGAAATAAATAACAAGTTTGCCGATCGTTGCTTGCCATACTGAAATATTGATTTTTGCGTTATGTTTAGCATTTTCGACATGTCATACCAGTCATAACAGGGAGTTGTTCATGTGAAATTGTTTACTGAATCATTTTCTAGAAGTGTTCGAAATGTATCCAGAAATGTCTGGAACTGGTGGTAGAACGGATCCCAGGTAAACTTTCAATATTGTCTTAGTATGTTTATTTGATATTTGATTATTTGAAACTGCTTCAACCACACTACAATCAGATTTCTTAATTTGTAAATTAATGCTATTCACTATGTTGATACCGACACGTCATGTTTTGTTTTGATTGCGTAAACTTGTGAAATCGAACGGCGTATATATGCTGTGTATTTTGATTCTGGAGTCAGTTAAATTTTACTGTTCAAGCTGTTTTGACGTGCATTGCAGAGAAGTCATTGTTCCAATTACAAACATTCCGTTTTAGTATACAAATCGGTTCATTTGGTTTGGGAATATTCTAATCTGTGTCTTCGATAACAGTGACTTTTACTTTTTAAACTTCGCAATTTGGGTTACTTGGAACGTAAGTACTATTTATACTACTATATTAAGTTGTCCTTTTACTGTTGCACAACACTTAAAATGGATGCCCGTAGTTAAGTTATTGTCTTTGTACCTAGTTTTCTAAATTCTTTACCCTTGTAATATTCAAATTACAATTCTTATAAAATAATAACAATTATACTCTAAATCCGATTGACTAGCGTAAAACAATCGACCAACATCAGTCTGGATTTCTTATCTAATGTTTTTATTAGGTCTTTGGATGACATGCAAATTTGAATACCGCCATTTTTGTTCTCTGCTCTTAGAATACACAATAAAAACATTAAACAAATAGATTGTATGTCATATTCACATTCTCTCAAGTACACAATGTTTATTAAATTGCAATTGTATACAAAAAAAAATAACAATGACGTTGCAAATGTATTGTTTACTATTACTTTTTGTGTCGCAATAATCAATAATAAAAAGAACTACCGCTTTTTATGGTTTTTTCTGAAGTCCAGTTTTGTGATGAGTAAAAAAGAGGTGAATTTAGTTCATTCATATCTTTTTTCTTTTATACTTAACAATACGAATCTCCAGTTCCTTTCACCAAAAAACAATGTCAAAATAAGTATTATTTTACTGAGATAATATTCAAAGAATTGTATTTCCTAGTCTATATATTAATACTCGATATAAATGTATAAAACCTCCAATATAATGTGAAATTTGCATTGTACAACACATGTTGTAGAACCAATTTTTTTAGCAGACATTACTATACCGGCTCTAGTAAGAGACATGCAATTACGCAGTCCGCAATTTTCGTCAAAGTCCAGTTCAGTTTCACCATGATTTATGTAATTATTTATGTCATTCATCAGGTTCAAATTCTTTTGGATTTTTGTTTTTAAAGCGAAACATCACATGCTATTCAAAATTAATTGTAATAATCTTCATTTGAGTAAATGCCTTTATATTGATGATGAAATATAATAGTTCATTACCAATTACTCAACAATATGTCAAATGAGTTTAATAATTTATTATTATAAATTTTATTTTTCTGCAACAACACTGCATTAACTATTGTACATTTAACCCTTTCCGGTCCTATGTCGAATCTCATTAGACATCGATTTTATTTCCGTGGGTCCTATGTTGAATGTCATTCGACATTTTTTTTCTTTATTGGTATCGAGTTAAAATAAGTTCAAATGTATTGAATATATTTATTTTTTTTCCACTCGTATCTATTACAGCGGTATTCTGAGCAAAGAATCAAATGTTTTTTATGAAAAAACGCAAAAAAGCAACTTGATACATATATTGTATAACATGTAAAGCAAAACCTGGGCTATGATAAATGCTTTTGCCGTTATCATACTTTAATTTTTTTTTAAATATAAATAATAAGGTCATTTTGATATTTAGAAAAAAAATATACTGTTGCTATAAATCTAGTAAAAAAAACATAATTGCAAATATTAGTTTCCCTCGTGATACTGTAAATCTATTGTGGACCAGGTGGAATTTTTATTTTATTTTTTTGTGGACTGGAAGGGGTTAACTGTCTTAAAACTTAGTCTCATTTAACCCATTAATGTTTTAATTATGCATCGCAAGTTCCTTGGTTATTCAACTGACCAATGCAGTACCTTAACCATTTAAATGCCACCGTTTTTAGAAACAATATAAATTCATTGAATTACATAATTTATAGTCTTAAGATATTCTAGTGTGTCCTGGCATATGTATGTATAACATATGCTGTGCTTCGGAATTGTTTATGGGCTTAGTAAAGGGTTGTCGCCGCACAATGAATATTTTTTTTAAATTTAATTTATTATTTTACCTTTAGTTCAATAATGACCGAAGCTTCGTCATTTATATTGATTTATATCTCAATTTAAATATCATTGTGACAAATACATCTCGGAATACGATTATCATATAAGAAATTGTTTAGTAGGCAGCCCTAGCGAAATCGGTGAGTTTATTTAAAAGTAATACCAAACAATTGTGATTTATCAAACATCTTAGATGTCATTGGGTTCAAAAATAGATGACACTAGCAAAATATTTTTTACATATTGAAAAAATCTTGTGACTCACCGATAAGATGCTGGCATTCTAGTGGTTAAGAGGTTGACATAATAATAAGAATAGCAACTTACATCTGTGTATTGTTTTTTAGATTATTTTTTTTCTTATTCGATTTGTATGTCAATCTTTTTTTTACCATTCTGTTTCTCATTTCTAAAAAAAATCCTTTTTTTATTTTATTTTTTTAAAGTACTATCTTCATTATATTTGTCAAAAGCATGGCGCGTTGGCATCAACTGCAATGCCATGTATTTTGCTTTAACAATCTCTTTCTCTCACTTTGAAAAATATGGTATTCAATACTGATCTCCATTCATATTTGTTATCAAAGTTATTTTATATAATATTTTTAAATTCTAACAAATATCCAGTTCCTTGTTTTTTTCACTTTCAAAACAGGTTTACACTTGACAGTATTATACGCATGATGTTTTTGATAGAACAGGTTTACTTGGTTTGTCTTATCATGACTTAGCAGATGTCTACTTCGTCACATTAAGAAATTATTACAAATATGTAAATTAAATTATTAATATTTATTTCTTGCTTTGAAATGGTAAAGAATATTTTTTTTTATCCTACTCAAGCTAGCAAATATCATGCTGAATATGGATTGTGACCATGAAATAAAAATATTCGAAATAGTTTCATTTTGGCTACATCATTGTTTTTTTTTATTAGGAATATATTCTTCCTCATTGTGTTTTCTGTCTTAATTTCACAACAAAATAATATAAGAATATTTAACTGACATTTATTTGAATACGTTACTCATCTATCTGTTAACATTCAGTATTATTAAAGGTACTTAGTTAAAGAATTGAGTCAAAAAATATTTACATTTGCAATGTTTTTTTTCTTCTTTAGATTCACCATGACGTCTGAAAACGGTGTGAACTTTAAAGTGTTTGTGAAACTGGGGGAAGACGATAAACCAGAGGTGCGTCGCTTTGCGATTGACCGTTCGGTGGTCACCAATTTTGAATACATGCGAGCGAAGTTGCAAAGTATTTTTCCAGCGCTGAAGAACTCTTCATTCTCTGTTTCTTGGAGAGGTAAGCATTGCTTTCAATAATAATATTTTTTTCTTTAGATTCTCTTGATTAGATTTCTCGATAATTAAACAGCGGAAAAAATGACTAATCCTAACAATATCTGAACTATTAAATATATGTGAATGTGAGGGTTTTTTTTTTAACTATATACATACAAATATTTCTTTTTTATTCACCGTGAAAATTAGTGTATTTTATTAACGCTTATTCGTGAAGCGAATAAATGCCGATTTAAGCAATGAAATATACATGTTTAAAAAAACATTTCATTATTTAGATTTAAAGTTAAAATACATTTTTTTTTAAATTGGTTAAAAACTGATGTATCCCCTTAATAGTGGGTTATTTTAAAGCATTTAATAGTTTTACTGTCCTACACAAAAAAATGTTATTGATCCGAGTCCAAGTTGAACCACCCGTTAACGTTAAGAAATAGTGATACTTTAACAAATGATAAAATAAGAAAGGTGACATAGCTAGCACTCGGGTGTAAACCATCTGGCAACACCGATCCTAAATAATTATGACTACACTTGAGATGTGTAACTTTAATACCGTGATATTTCCAGATGATGAAGGAGACGATGTACTGATTTCCAGTGATGATGAATTGATGGTTGCCTTGGCGAGCATGCAAGATGATTTAAAAAAGCTTTATATTGATTTGAATGATGCTATGGTTAACGAAGAGCCAATGGAAATTCCAGAATTTTCTCCAATTCACTGTCAGAGTAAGTATATTTTATTTTCACTGGAATGTTGGCTAACATTAACTGCAAAGTTTGCTTATTCGCACATGTGATTTTCTGCGTTCACTGAGATCTACATACTCCTAATTGTATTATCAATTTAATTATCATCTGTATAAGCATATATAAGCAAAAATAAAATACTCTATTTGAATTAATTCCCACTTTTATTTAATAAGATCAGGAACGGTTTCACTCATGAGCATTATTAACTGAATAACACTAACATTGTATTCTCTTCAGTTGATAATGCTCGTCGTGAGTTTAACTGGTCTTGATCATATAAAATAAATGTTGGAATTATTACAAATGAGAATGTTTTTTTTTTTTTTAAATATAAAGCTTTTGCACCAAATATTGTCAGTCAACTCTCTAAAATCAATATGTAAGTAACAATAAACAGTAGAAATTGAAAAATTCTAATGTTTCTTCTCTTGGCTTATTTTAGGAGAGCATATTGGAATTGTTTGCGACTTCTGCAACGGACCAGTCGTGGGATACCGTTATAAATGCATTACTTGCGAAGACTTCGATCTGTGTGCTATGTGCGAGGGAACTAACAAACATTCCGAGCACTTCATGATTAGGATTCCTTTGCCGATTAGTCCATTGGTAAGCATACCTCTAAATGTGTTATTTTCAGTATAATTATCAATTAAAAATATTTTGAAGAGATGGAAAGAAATATTTATCATTATTTATTGTTGAAATTTATTTTAGAAGAGGAGATTTTCCCGGCACATCGGCCATTGCCTCTTCAAGACACTGAAGAAGGGTGGTGCTTTTGAGGGCGCTGCCGGAGAAGAGTGTCGCATGAGTAAGAGGCACTGCAAAGACAGGTATGATATCTTTTCTCCAACATTTAAGGGAATCTTTTGAACGCATAATCTTCCTCTCGATTACTTCTATTTAAACCTAATGAGCCTGGACAGCTTCAAATTGATAATGATGTAAATGCTGTATTCTTCATCCAAATTAAGTGTATTCTTTCTGAATTATATAAATATTGTGAAAAAACCATTCCTGGGCTGTATTTTAGAAACAATTGAATGTGAAATTGTATTAATTATTTTGCCTGTTTTCTGCATCATGTGATTATTTTATCTATGGATACTTTCACATGTTAATTTGTTAAATTTAGAGAAATATATAAATCGGTAGCTTCTGTTCAGATACTTACTGTATACTGCTACTCTTAGTATAATTACTGCATATTAATATATTATATAATTGGCGCAGCGATTAGTGCTATTGGCTTCCGTACCAGATCTCACAGGTTCGAGTCCCAGTACGAACAGACCTCTAGTCCTGTCCTTGACTTATCCTTCTATCCCTTTTACTCTCGTTGGAAAAAGAAATGAGCGACTTGAGTAACGTAACAGTTCTCGTAGGTAAACTTCTGTTGAGATGCCTCCATTAGGAGGCCATATGCTCCACATTGAGATCGGACATGGCTAAAAAAATAATAATGAATGCATATGTTTTAGTACAAGTGAAAGTAGACATGAAGGAAGGCGAGCAGGAAGATTCTCTGCCAGACACGAGAGACATCATGAGGAAACTGCTCAAGAGGGGCATCCACGGTGCAGACAGCAGGAAGCAGCTCAAGAGGGGCATCCGCGATACGGACGACGAAGTGGAGGAGGTGGCAGTTGGCTTAATACTTTGGCTACTTACATGAATGAGTTCGCTAATCTCGCAGGAGATCTAAACCAAGCTCCCACAAATGGTGCACCTTCCGCTAGTGCTACGCCCAATCAGGCCAATCCAAATGATGCTGCCGCTTCGGCCTCTGCTACCGCTGCCGATGAGTGTCAGAGAATGCACGAAGTTCACCGAATGTATTTGCAAAATGTGGGAAAGACTGTGGCTAAAATATTGGATCCCCTTGGCATTGATGTGGATATTGAAGTAAGACCTCAAATGCCTGCCGCAACTCAGCCTATGGAGACACCGACTGCTTTTGCTCCAGCATCGTCTGCTTCTACTCCGGCATCGTCTGCTTCCGCTCCGGTACCGTCTGCTCCAGCTGAGAACCCCCAGACGCCTTCCATTCCCGTCTCTGGCTTAATCCAGCCCCAGCACGAAACTACCCTCATCGACGTCGATGATATGTCTGACTCGAGTACCGCCAGGGATAAATCGGAGACTCCCGAGAGAATGGAAGGATGGACCATCCTCAATACGGAAGGCCCAGGTTAGACTACGATTGTTAATCCACACATGATTTAGTTTATTTATTGATCGTGTTTTGTGATACTCTTCTGACCAATTTCACAATTTGAGCATTAGTAGCAACTCCTTTTATTCCCATACTTAGTACCCATGCAACTGTGGAGTTAAACTCTTACAGAATAATGTCCTAAAAAAATATTTTCCTAATACATTAATAATTTAGCCATGGAGCTGGTAGAAACAAAAGTGGTGTAGTAGAAAGGATTATGCCAATTGATGCTGATGCAACCTTTTCCAATAAGCCCACATTTATTTATTTTTAAATCTTGTTTTTTTGTAATTTTCAATACACAATATGCTCATGTGCAAAATTCACAAAAAATGGCGGGGCCCTTGGAATTTTTTTTTAATCTCCGGAGTGCAAATGGTTAAAAGAAACTTGACATAGCTAAACGTATGGACTAGCACAGTCAATTCTCAACTCGATTGATAGAAACAATGCAATCTGCCAGTTGATCGTAATAAAAATAAAAAAGTCCACTTATATTTCTAATTTTAATGGGCCAATTCTCTGATAATGTATTTTTTTTTTATAATTATGAGTTTTGACGCTTTTCAGCATATCTATATTCATTCAAACCTTATTTTCAGGGACTCCCTTTGCTGTCATTTCAATGACGTCATAATTCTCAATATAATCTTTTGGTAGGCAGCTATTTCTTCCTAATGAAACATTAAGTATGAAACAAATCGTTAATTAATTTCAGAACCAATTCTGCCGCCAAACCCCCCTGCGGGCAACATCGGATTTGATTTTGAGAGAATGACTCGTGACTTCAGACACCAAATGCAAATGCTGCAAGCTCAGCACCTCGGTTCAAACGTAGGCACCTCGCAGACTCCTGAACCTAGACAAATTTATCCCAGTATTCCAGCCCATTTGGCCCAGCACGGCGCTCCTGTTCAAGTAACAAAACTATCGGAAGCGGTCCCAGAACCTACGGTTGTGCCGGGGTCTCAACCGGTCGCGCCTGCGGACTATCGCCCTCAAGGTCAGTATTTTTTTTATAAAGTTTTAATAATATCATAATTTCCAATTTTTCAATGTATCTTTCTTTTCTGTCTTTATATTTTTTTTTACCTTTATAACTAAGTATCTGAGCCTTCTGTAGTTCATCTTCCATAGTGATTTTGAAAAATATAAATAATTGTACTTGTCATAGTTTCTACAGATTAGCTCAGATACAATTCAGAAATGAAAGTTTTCCTGTTTGATAAGAATGAAAAAGAGATGCATTTTTCAAGATACAAAACAGTCTGGTTTCAAGACAGCAGTATGAGTTTATGTTTCATATCTTATTTCTGTCAAATAGCATTATACTTTTATTGATTACATTCTATGTATACAAGAGATGATTAAAAAATTCAATGATAAGTTTTATTAATAGAACGAACAATGGATTCGAATGATTAATTGTATAATAAGGTTCTTAGCATTGTATTATTTTTCCGCTGATAGGAAGTTATTTCTTTGGATGTATTTTTAACCTAATTTATATGAACTTGTATTTCTGCAGATCCAAAAATTGCTGCCGCTTTGGATACAATGCTAGCGATGGGATTCAAAAATGACGGCGGGCGTCTCGCACGTTTGATTGAAAAGAAAGGTGGAAACATCAGCGCAGTCTTGGACATCCTCTCCATGAATATCCCTTGAATCTTTTGAAAGTTTTTATAACATCATTGTGATGTCACAATTTATACGTCTACTATTGAACGTTCAATATTTTATCTTTAGCTTTTAGTGAATTGGGTATTTGGTATCAACAAATCACTCTTAGAGTTCAGTGATGTAGAAATAGGTTTCTTAGTTATAAGCACAATTTTATACCAGGACAATCTGGTAAGCAAAAAAATATATACAGAATATCAAAATATATTATATTCCAAATAAATGACATTTAATATCACTCGTATTAATTCCATTTTAACCTTGTTGACAAACAATCCCATCAATATTATACCATGTTATTGAAGATTTTACATGTATCAATGATATATTATGATTATTAAAAATAAATATATTCATATGATAATAACTACAAAAAACTCGTTTTATTTTGTAATTCTATTCTACTCTCAAACCCACATTATATTTTTAACTCTTTAGTTTGCTACGGTTGAATCAAACTTAAATGTCCTCTGTTTCTTTGATAGATGGCACTTATATGTTCTAGTCAGGTAATTAACGTTGTTGTCTTCGCTTACATAGCAATGTGATTAATTCTCGGAATGTGAGGTTTCATAAACTAATTTTTACATTCAATTTGCGGATTTCTATTCAAGGGCATGGATGTCTATAATAAACTCACAACTCGTCAGCAAAAGGAGTTGAACAAGAGATAATAGATATATTTTTAGTACTGAAAATGTATTTTCACAGATACGTCAGTAGTGAAATTATATTCTTATTCAAACTCACTAAAAATAAACTTGGCAGTTGTGAAATGAGATGTAGCATAAACATAGACCTTTACTATTGGGTTAGGTTTGATACTGTTTATATGCGATTGTCATATACTGATACTGATCAGTGAAAAGTCTATATGATCCTGGATTAGTGAAAATGAAATTTTACTTATCTGAATGCCACAGTTGAGATATCCCGTCAAATTTTCCATGCTCAACATGCCAGAGACTAGTTATCTCGTCAATACCTAATTAAATTAATAGTTGCAAATTATGACTGGCCTGCTAGGTAAAGACGTACTTTTTTCTATGGCAGCCAAATGGTTAAAATAGATTCACAAATTGTTACTCGTTACACGATCGGATTAAACTGATTAATGATAGTAGTATTCAAAATATAAATATTAGCTTAAATAATTACTGAGATATCGAATTATAATTTAAATTTCGATAAATATTTTTGTCATGATGAGTAATGCAAAAATCTGTGTAGCAAACATGGTAGACTCTTGGGGTACGCGTTACGTTATATTAGGCGGACCGTAATAAACTGCCTGCTGTGGCCCAGTTAGTTAGAGCTTGCTCTACCGATCACGTATGTATGGTTTCGATTCCCGGTAAGATCACAGTGAATTTGAGAATTTTTCAATTCAAAGTTGTGATCGAAGACTGGGTGTTTGTGATGTCAATTCACATTATTTCCTCTCCTCCCATCCTTATAATCCTTTAATAACTGTAGCCAGTAGCGGTTCTAGGTACTGGGCTAGGTGGGCCCGACCTGCATTTTTCACCCAAAACTTTAGATGGCTGAATAAAAATGAACAGCAATTCGGCCGCTGAACAAAATAAATACATTTATAAGCGTAACTAACCTTTCCCAAATGAATATAATATCTTTGCTTAAATTTTCCTCTGTCAATATAAGACAATGCCATGTCTACCTACAATAATATTCTCGATTGTGTTTTGTATTACAATTTTAAACTGAGCCGGCATAAAAAAAACAATAACCCTTTAAATGCTTTATAGAGAACAGGCAACGTGACGTCAGTCTGGCAACACCTACGTATTAACGGCTCAGGGGCTAGAGCTTAAAAGCCCACAATCACAGATAATATCCTGCAATATTTCTTTACACTGGGGAGCAATCAAGCGCGATTAGATTTTTTTTGTATTTGTATGTACGGAAACGTCGTCAAACGCACACGACTGTTTCAAATTAACAAGCTTCTGTCATTCGTTGGGGGCTAATTTGAATCTGCCCATGTCCCATACCATACATTCAAACACAAATACCAATATCATTGTATTGTATGAAAGTGACAGGTATTGACTCTCAGTGACAGCTCTGTATTGCTTTTTGTACTTGTTATTTCACTTTGAAAGAGACAAATTTAAGGTTCCATATTAATATTCTATTATTTTTTAGTTACATTAGCATTGATTTTATTATACAATAGTTTATGCATTGCAGTAGTGTCGTAGTATTTGTTAATTTGATTGTAGATTAATGTATAAGGTAAAGTGGAAACATGCACAATTTCGTAAATAGTATACAATGCTATGCTTTTCTCTAGCCCACCCAAGATTTTAGGTCAGGAACCGCCACTGACTGTAGCAATAGTGATTAGTTAACCACTAGTTCTGTTCTAGACTTATCCTTCTTTCCCTACTACTCACTTTGAAAAAAAAAGTGAGGTTGAGCAACTGAGTAACAAACAGTTCTCGTAGAAAAAACTTCCACATGGATAAAAAAATCAGCTTTTTTCCACACCATACAATATACTTCAATAGGGATGGGAAACAGATTTTTTTTTCATACCTAGAAATTTATCCTTTGGGACTTTAAATTCTATAATTTTGTGTAATTTTTATACTTTTAATTCTTTAACTTTAATGCATAATTATATAAATTGGGAAAAATTGTAAATAAAACTGTTGTAAATTTTAAACAATCTTTTTTTTTTGATAATACTTCTTATTTACTCAAATAAGTCGACTAGTTTTAGACGGTTGCGGATTACCCTATAAACAAATAAGGCACGCCACTTGGAACCTCTGAATCTTAGGGGCCCTCAAATTAGTTCCTATGATAAATAACTTATGATAAATAAATATTTTTAAATTCCGTTTTCTTTATTAATTTTTACTTTACATGGAATTTTGTGACGGTTTTAAGTCATCCGAAAAAAAGGGTCTCCAAATTTGATTGTCTTAACCAACGTTCCCTCTAAGTCGAAGGGTTAGCTGCGCGGAAATTTCAAAGGCTGCGCGAAAGCTGCACGGAACGATCAAATATGAATTGAACAACTGTCTTGCAGTGCGCGCCAACCCGGAATGAGTGTGCGGGGGCTTACCAACTGCTGCGCGGCCGCGCATGTGCGCAGCTTAGAGGGAACATTAGTCTTAACTTGCCACTGGTTTTAGAGATCTAGTTATTTGTGTAACAGCTAAGGGTTGCACAATTGTGTGAAATAATGTTTGGGCAGTGTGCTAATCCTACTGCGCACGGCACCTGAATGTCTAAAGGTTAATTTTGAATAAACAAATAAATGTTATGCATACATAATTGTATTTTTGTGTACTTACATTTATGTATTTCATAGATTTCTTGTCACTGTGCAGTGCTGTAATCGTAATTTAACTCGTGCATATATATTACACATACAAAATGAATTTTAAAATGTTTACATAATTATCGGGTCATCATTGCCATGTGATGCAGTAGTCAACATTGTTGGCTTCAGTGACGGTTCAAAAGCATGGGTGCTCGTAATGTCTTGAAATTCCCTCCCACTATCTAATCCTAAAGTAACAGGGCATAGCGAGTGATTTGCTAACCTCTTGTCCTCCTGTCCTAGCCCTATTTTTTCTATATCAAATCTCTTTGAAAAAAAATTGAGGTTGAGCAACTAAGCAACAGCAGTTCTCATAGAACAAGTTCTGTTGACATTAGGAGGCATATGCTCCAAATTGGAAGTGGATATGGATCGAAAAAATACTATCTAGAGTTTGTGGTATATTTACAACTTGATAATAATATGTTGCCGCCCACATCAGTGGCGGTTCCTGACCTAAAATCTTGGGTGGGCTAGAGAAAAGCATATTTCCACTTCACCTTATACATTAATCTTAAGCAAATTAACAAATACTACGACACTGCAATGCATAAATTATTATATAATAAAATCAATGCTAATGTAAGTAAGAAATATTAAAAAATTCATACGGGATCTTAAATCTCTCTCTTAAGTCTCTTGTAAAGTGAAAAAAACAAGTACTAACAGCAATACAGAGCTAGCTGTCAGTGAGAGTCAATACCTGTCACTTTCATACAATACATCGATATTGGTATTTGTGTTTCAATGCATAAGTATGCGTCATGGGCTAAATCAGTTCAGCCCCCAACGAAGACAGAAACTTGTTAAGTTAAAGCACAATCGCGTGTATTAGGTGACGTTTCCGTACATACAAATACAATAAAAATCTAATCGTGCTTGATTGCGCCCCAGTGTAAAGAAATATTGTCTGTGGTTACGGGCTAGCCGTTGCTAGCCCTTGAGTGGTGTTGCCAGAGTGACGTAACGTCGCCTCTTCCCTGTGAAGTATTTATAGGGTTATTGTTTTTTTATGCCGGCTCAGTTTAAAATTGTAATACAAAACACAATTGGGAATATGATTGTAGGTAGACGTAACATTGTTTTATATTGACAGAGGAAAATTAAAACAAAGATATTATATTCATTTGGGAAAGGTTAGTTACGCTTATAAATGTATTTATTTTGTTCAGCGGCCGAATTGCTGTTCATTTTTATTCAGCCATCTAAAGTTTTGGGTGAAAAATGCAGGTCGGGCTTAGCCCACCTAGCCCAGTACCTAGAACCGCCACTGGCCCACATAATAAGAAAAAATTGATATGTGGCCCAAAGGAAAAACAAGGTTGAATATGGCTGGGTCACTGGATATTTATTTTCAATATAGTTTTTTTTAATTTTATATTTTAATAGAAATTATTTGGTTTATATGCTTTTGGCAAACCAATGTAAGGTACTCATTCATTGTTCTATATTACTATTTTATAAAAATTCTCATGCCTCCCGGATCCACCTTCTAATCCATGTTTTATGGAAACTTCTTGCATATTTCACAGAGTAGGGATCGTTTTTATTTGAGGCCATCAGATCTAAGTGATGAGCTCCTTCGGGAATCAAAATAGCAGGCATTGACGAACTGAAGTTTTTCAAAACACCTCCGCTGGCCCAAGGATCCAAAAGTCCATTGCTGAATACAATATTTGATGCATATTTAATCATCTTTCCTCCGTATTCTTTTTCTGCCAACTTATACAACGGCTCCACTCCATAATTTTTCTTGCACGATGCAGAGATGACTTTTTCATCCCACGTGGTGTGTTCAAACATATCATTGACTCCGGTAGAGCACATTGGCATCGGGAATTCGGTACAAGACTGCAAATTTATAAAAACAGTTCAATGATATTATATTCTATATTATGTTATATAATCTATATTTCAGATCTGTCATTTTTCAATGACCACTCAATTTGATTCAAACATGTTTACAGACACAGACACGTTCACAAATTGATTTTTGAATTTGTGGGGAAAGGTATGGATAACTATGATCTATTGAACTCCCTTTTTTTTTAAAATAATAGACTTAATCATAGAATGGGGCATACTGCATACAATTAACTCAAAACTAGACTGCCTTAGTTCTATCCTGTTATCGTTTCTCTCGAAAAAAAGTAGAGTTATAGATAATTACAAAAAAGGACTTGACTTTCCTTAGACACATATTGGAGTCAAGATTCCAACTGATTTTGAATCGTAAAGGCATCCTATATTATTTTCTTAAATTAATATGCATATTAATTACCTGGTACTCCCACCCATCCAAACTGAGATCAGGGTTGTATGTGCTGCCTTCATAATCAAAACATTTGGCCTTTTTAGTATAGTTGTTGTACAAGTTCAACGAAGGAAACATTGCCTGAAATCAAATTAATTTTATTCCATCAATAAAACTCCACTTGAAGTAATTTCAGCTTATTATTTATTGGTGATGTTCTTATTTAATGTTTAAAAATATTAGTGTATAAATTTCATTTATTGGAATTTGATACATATTCGATTAACCCAGTGTCTGTCGAACTGTGTGCTGTGGCACACTAGTCTGCCGCAAGAAGTCTCACATTTCCGTTTTTTAAAGCGTTATTATTTGATGTGTCGCGGAAAAAATCCCATTCACCAGTGTGCCACGAAATAAAAAAGTTTGGCAGACACTGGATTAACCTATCGTTCCTAGGATAAGATAGATGTTTACAAATAATATTAACGCATTTAGCTGTATTGCCACACGGTTATGGGTAGAATTTTGCATTATCTTTTATCTATTGCAACTTTTATTTAAATATTATTATTTGTTTCAAATAATCAATTTTTTGTTGCGTGAAAAATATATTTTTTTGTGGAAATTCTTCCTAATGATAGCTTAAACCAGTATTTTACAAAATATCTCACTTGCAATAATGGCTTTCCGGTCAATGAACCATTGTGTAAAAACCTACAAAATTCTCTGACAGGAAATGCGGGCAGGGGCACCATGAAGTCGCACTCGAATGGATAGTTCACCATTGCAAGGGACGAATAAAGAGAGAATAACCAATCGATGAGCGTTTGTACTTTGGCAGGTTTCAGCTCAGTACAGAGCTTCCACTCTTTTGACAGCCAGGTTTGACCCTCAGCAGTCTTCAACAAGTTTCTGCAAAAAAAAAACTTATGTTAGAATTAAAACTTAACAGAAACGAGCATGGGAATTGGACTCTGTCATCGAGGTAAAAGCTTCACCGTAGCAATCAGTTTGGTCTAATTACGATTCCCATTGAGGTCAATATTAAACATAGATTTCTTCAATTTTACATCTGAGATCTTGGGTATAAGTGCGTTGATGTAATTTTTTTTCGAGTTGAGCCCTTGACAAGTGAGATGAGCTGAGTGATACTTTAGAAAAATATGAGTTAAATATTAATGAACTGAGCTTAGTAAGTACACACTTTAACAGTCTTTTATCTCTAAAATACAAATATACAATCCACACAAAGTTTAAACGTGATTGTTCTTAAAAGTGCTGTAGAAAGTTTATCCATGCTGCTACTTGGCTCACTTCACTTCTCAAGGACTTCTAAAAAGTTAATATTGAGAGATTAGAAAATTCCAAATTTCATAAGGCTTAAAAGTTTCAAAAATAATTGGTGAATTGGCTTGTTATTATTAACTGTAATGCCATTTTTTTATACATTTATATTAAGATCTATTATAAATGGATGGAGACTTTATAGACACTCATAGCTTTCAAAGCTTTCAAAAAGCTTTCAAAGCTGAAATATTTTCTTTATGTTAAATTTATTCACTACTTGAAATAATAAGTAATAATAAGTAGATTGATAGACAACAAAATTAATGGCGTTTTTGTATGGTTATGGTAAAAATATTCAATAATTTCACATGGCCCACCTTATAGTTGCCCAAGACTTCGCAATATTTCCTGAACATGCATCACTCTCGGCTTTGAAGTTGGAGGTGGTTATTCTATAAAAAGCATCGCATGGAACCATATCTTTGAATTCTAATATCGGTGCTGATGCAGCAATAGAACCAGCGATAACATGGGGATATTTCATTCTAATATATGCTGCCAACATGCCTCCGTATGATCCTAAAAAGTTGAAGTACAATTTTATAATCAAACAGAAAACATTCTTTTACATTGAATCACCAAGACATAAAATTTTAGAATGAAATATATTTTACGTGACACTTAACAGCTTAACGACCGTGCGTTTTTTTTTATAAAATTTCACCTGGCGAAATAAAATTTTGCGAAAAATTCGCAAAAATTGTAATTTTACTAAATTCACTATAATTTGTAAGCAAATTGAGATATCTTTACAAAATTTAATTTTCTTAGCTTCCAGATACTTCGCCTATACGCATATATGCGTCCGCCGGCCAGCAACCTTTGTTTTTCAAAGACTCAAATACGCGTCCACGGTCGTTAAGCTGTTAAGATTAAGAATAAGACACACAGAAGAACATTTTACTACATTCTCTCAAAATATTTTGGATTATGCATGTTTTCCACATTTCACTTTGCAATTATCATAATTTTATGTAACTTTGTAGTATTTTCAATTTCGTGTCTGGAATAGAATTTCAGCAACCTTAGTTGAAAATGTTCACTCGCTGAGCGTTCTGAAGCAAACTGGATCTAACCATAATATAAAATTAAGCAGTCAGTACAATAAGATGTGGTTTTTTAATAAAAACATAGAAAAACAATTTATTCAAAAGTTACATCGCTAGTAATAAATTTGAAAAATGTTTTAGATAGTTTAATTTACTACTTATTATAAAATATGCAACTTTTTGGATTAAATGATAAATAAAATATTACCCCCAAAAGCTATCACAGGATTTTTATTGCTCGTTTTCTCCTTCTTCAAATGATATATCAAATCAACATAATCAGCGATTGCTTGACTGCTCGAGAGGTATCCTGAGTACTCGGGAGATGAAAATGATTTATTTCCAAAAGGCATAGAGACTCCATAGTATCTAGAAAATAAATTAGTTAAGTATTTTGATAAATTAAAGATTTAATATTGAATAGAAGAAAGTATAAGATAAGAATGTAAATATAATCAGATTTTGTTATAAAAAAATTAAAAAACTATAAGTACTTTATATAACTAAAAAAACATCTGGGTTAATAGGTTACCAAAACTATTTGTGCTACATATTCTCTGTTGACTAAACCAGTTTTTGAAAATATTATTATTTTGTCGGCTGCAACATACCTATGTTCTGCAAATACAATAAGTGCAGAAAACTCTTCAGCGATTTCCCAAACAAAGCCAGTATTCTCAGCAAAAAGCTCTATTGATCCCTGAAATTTATTTCATTATTAGTTGTCAGGTTTCTAATTATATCAGGTGTGACTCTTATAATTTACAGAAGCATTTTTTATTTAAAGATAAGTGGTAATTTAATAATATAATTTAATGGCAATGTTCTCTTAATTAATTTGGTGTCTTATTAATTAATTAGTCAGTGATATGATACCAATTCAACTGAAAAGTACACTTCTCCGTGGTAAAAAAATATTGTTATATTAATAGTTTTAAACTTAAATTTACTTAAACTAAACAAGCATCGCATGAATTTCATTGCTAAGTATTTTGAAAGTAGTTTTCATTTTCTCACACATTAAATTCCAAGTTGTTTTGAAATATTAACAAATTCTGTTACATTGTTTATTTTGGTGCCTCAGTTCAATTAAGTATTTGTTGTGATATCTGCACTTATTTGATTGAAAATGGCTGCTTATTTACTTGCAACAAATTTTAAATCTAATTTCAATGTAATTAAATGCCTTGTTTCTTAATTCATAGATGGTTTATTGATCTACCTCATTTCCAGTGTAAAAGAATATTGGCCCAGCTCCTTCATCCCAATATGTATCATTCAGTAAATAACGAATTTTAAATGTCTTATTTGAAGCAAAACTAAAATGATCAATAGGCACTTCAAATTCTAAAGTTTTGTACACTCTAGTGATTTTAGTAACTGCACTGTATGAAGTGGATAAAAAAATTAATGATATGGCAACATAAAAACTATGTTTCAAAGACATGTTTACACATCAAAGATTCAAGCCTAACTGGACAATAATTCTTATTCGGTCATGTGCCAATAGAAAAATATTGCCACAATCTGCAATAAAATGTGGGATATTTTAAATCATTGATAATTCAATAGCATTCTTTTCAGAGATTTTTTATGAAATACTATAAAAACAATTAGTAATTTCTCATTTATAAATCTAATTGGATACTTACACAACAAAGAAAATAATGGATTTTTTAAGAGAATAAAAAATATTGTTTCAAGATATTCTTTACTACATGATTTTAAAAGCTTCCAAAAATAGACAGTACATATTGCCTGATTCTAAGTAATCTGTTCCTTATTTATCATAGTTTATTTCACAGTTACCATCCATAACGCATTAATGGGCCCGTACATCAGTGAGTTTACACAATTTTGGGTATTTTTTAACCTCAATTCTGTCCTGATTGTCACAGTAATCACATTTTATTCGAATTTCATTCCTATATTATGGTGTACCGTCATATACGGATAACCTCTATCAAGAATTTATTTTTTGACTTGCGCAATTGCCCATAAAGAATGTCATTTAAAAAATCACTCATGTACACTTAATTGTTTTTTGGTTCACTAGGTTTCAAGAGTAGATGCTTCCGTCGGATAATGGGGGTGAGGTGGTTTGATTTTATGAAGATTTTGGAGCTGGCTAGGTCACGTGCTACGGATGTCTCCGCAAAGCCTTAATCTTGCCCGCCTCTTCTTCCTACCGGTGGGATTCTGGTGTCCTGAAAAATCGTTGGGTACAATTTATAGGATGCGCTCGGCGGAACATGGGGATGCTAGCATGTCATGAAAGGAAGCAAAGCAATCGACGGGAGACAAGGAAACACGGAGATTTGTATGGCACCCATATAATCCACATAGGGAACAAATATGGTAAAAGTAGAAGAACCATGTAGTATTCTTTTAAACATTATAATGCATTTGACTGAAGACTGCCCACTTTGGATGATGTGTTTGCAATAGTCACATTAATTTCAATTAAACATGCTCCATTAGCATAATTGATGTATTTTTTTAACATTGGAAGAATAACCTCTTAATTGCGATTTTCAGATGAATATGTTACTACCCATCATATTTAAACATTTACAGAAATAAAACAAATTACCATTTTTCATTCAATCTACATGGAACATTTATCAAAATACGAAAGTCTCATATAATATGATACAGGTAGCATTATATTCCAGTATATGCTGTACATATTATCAGAGATAAAACTTAAAAAACAACCTATTGTTATTTTCGGTTGTATCTCTTTAAATAATAAGAATAATATTGAGAGTTGATGTTTATATTAGTTTATTATTCAAAGACGACCCAACAACATTGCAATGTAAAAATCTTTGACCTTCTTATCTTAATGCTTCTATTTTATCAATAAATTATTGTTGAAACGGTTTTAAGACTTAATCAGGTTGCTCGTTTGTCACATTTTATTAGTCCTGTTTTCAATATTACAGAAAATAAACTAAGTGCATAAGAAAATAATTATCTCTTCACCAAAACAAAAGTGATACATTTTTTCAAGGAAGAAGAGTTGTTAAAATAATTCTTTTCGAGTATTCAAAATATTATTTGGTATAGAATTGATTTACACACATGATAAAAATCAAAAACTTACACTGGATAAGATGTTTTTAACTTAATATTATCCTGTATTCTGTTAATCTGCCAACGAAAAATCAGTAGTATATAAATAGTATGTTCAAATTGTCACAATTAATTTATATCAATATTTTTCTGTAACTCCATTAATTGATGGAAAAATCGACAAAATAAAATTTATGGAAAGAAAAAGACGACTTAGAGTTGTAAATTCCTAGCTGTTGACGGATTAGGGATAGAATACATATTTTTCTGAGAATTTTGAGCTGGCAAAAATTCACTTTCATTTCTCACTTAGAGGCGAGAAAGGTCCTCAACATTTACTCAGGGACATTCAAAAATAATTATTTTCTTTTATTTATTGAAAATTTGAATATGGATATAAATTTGGGCAGCATATGTATGTAGCATAAGTCTCGCTGTATAGTGGTTACGCCACTTATCTGAGAAAATAGAAGGTACTATGATTTTTTCGGTGGCAAGAAAAAATAATACAAAATATGTTTCCATTCATTACTTTCTAAAAATTTATCACTCGACTCTTTTGCCTTTAGCATGGCAGGAAAGATGATAAAACTGTTCATTTTTGCAGTGGATATTCCACATTTTATTTACACATCCGGTACGGTATCACTTTTCCAGCCAGCGATTTTTAATATATTGTAATGACAATTCACCAATGATTGAGAGAAGATAATGTTAAGTCATAGTGTACTGCATTCACTTATAAAATTACATATTTATTGAAAATATTCAAAATATTATGATTAATTTCGTAGGGGAACTCTTTAAAGAGTTAAAAGTTTACAGCAGGTCAATTAATTGACATGTTTACAACTGATGACACTCATTTTAATAAGCAGATCTGTACTGAGGTAATTGACCTGAACAGGAAAGTACAAAATAAAGGAAGTATTTGATTTGTTTTTAACTGTTCAATAACAATTAACACATGAAGCATTTGAAAATGAAAGAGGGTGAAAATCGTTCAAGACCAATAAGCCAACTCAAAATTTATAAATGAGATCAAGCAAACCAAGGATTAACTTTGCATTTTACAATCACTGAGCAGTTAAGACAATATAATTAAAATAATTAGTAATTGTTCGGCTAATGACGTGTCATAATAGCAACAAAATCACAACATGTTTGTTATCTCTACAAATTTTAAAGTCGGGTGATAATAGGCAAAGAATATGATTATGCAAACAAATAATTGTTGATAGAAGTCGTCTAAGTAAACCATTATAGGTGCTATAAAAGTGTACTGACATCATTTCTAACTAATCAATTCTTTATTTCATCTGCAAACAATGTGATTTGTATCAATTTTGGGAACTATTTATTACTATATTTCATACGAAATAAAAGAACATATAAAGTACATGAATTATATATTATACTAAAATTATAATCTGATCATCATATTATAATTTCATAATCGCAAATAATGTAATATCTGTTTTTTAGACAATTTAGATAAAATAAATCACTCTATTCTATTTCCTAGAGTGTGTACATAACACAATAGTATGACTATTTAATATTTTTGGAGTCAAACTGCAGCAAGAACTATTGAGACTAATTGGGGATGGAGGCAGTCAATAAAAAAGGGGATAAAATGTATGTTTAGTATGAATATTTCTTATATATCATCAGTATACTGGGGTAAAAGGCAGTAAGTAAAGCATCCTTGTTTTGAGATTATCACCATTTTCAACAGTCATACAATTTTAACACTATTTATGCATTTTAATTATTACTAATTGTTCTGAAATTCGATGATTGACGAATTCGAATCATATATTCAAAAGCTTTGTTATTTATAATTTTTTTGCAACCAAAAATAACTTTAATTGAAATTGACTTGCAGTATATTATGTAAAAATGAACAACATATGACGTTTTTGACTTAACGCTTTCTGTCAATATAATAAATTATGTATACATAAATGTGCCTTTAATATTTTTTTAAATAGGAAGAAATTCAATTATTGGTTTTTGCTCACAGCTAGATAGCTGCCCGTAGTCACATAAATTATCTCAAATTCTTTTTTTTATTCTTCCTGACACTTAAACCATTTCTAGCAAATTTTAAGAATTTAGCCGATTCAACAAAGGCCAATATTCCTCTTACCCCCCCACCTTCTTACTATTTCTACATTAATGAAAATTACCTTCAGAAGTAATTTCAAAATTTATTCTATGATTTTTTCAGAGTTAATACATCTATAGAACTCAAATCCAGATAATCAAGGTTTGATTAACCGTTTGAATACCGTGCAAATAAATCATTAATATGTCCCAGAGAAACTGCTTTTTTTTTGAGAAAAATAATTTTGTCTAATATACACTCGAATTCGATATTTTAAAAAACTATATTGCCTCAGTATAGATGGCACTACATATATTCATCAAAATATTGCTTGTATTCTATTAGAATACCAAGTATTTGATTTTTTTAAATGTCTTGGACATCCGTGTTTGCTTGCATATGTTTCGGACACCTGTGTCCGCTTGGGATCCAATACTATCAGCTGTACAGATTGTTCATTACTTTTGATAATTTCATAATGGTTTTAGGTTCATCCATACAGGACATTACGCATTTAAAAGATGGGGGAGGGGGTCTAAAATGTCATATGCGATGGAGAGAAACGAGGTTATATAATTTAGTTTCCGGTATATATAAATTCACCACATATTCCTATTGTGATCAGCAAAAAAAAAAGATTTAGTAGCAATTATAATCAAAGAAACAGGCAAGACCTATTCTATCGTGAGCAACGAGCCCACTTCAAATGACCGAGCATTAAAGTGAAGATCTTCAGTGTTTAATAATTTTGCAATAATAAAACCATAACAAATAAACCTATCAATGATGCTTTATTTGAATTATTATTACAAATTTCACAGAAACAGATATTAAATACACAAAAAACACTTCAATACAAATTTAAAATTCCCGATAGAAATAAGTTAAGATTTGAGTGCTATTGGAATATCAATATTAAATTTGAATCATTCAAATTATGTACATTCACACAAGTTTTGTCACTAACAATCCAGAATTCACCTTTTGGCATCTTCAGGCGTTCAAGTGCACAGATGATCTTGAACTGATGCTTAGCAAATGAATGTATCATGTTTATATAATAAATAAATGTATCACTAAGTTTAAAGCCATTGCTGGCAAAAAGGATTAACCATTTGAACTCATATGTCGAAGTAACTTCGACATTGGTTTTTTACCGGCAACTCCCGCGTCGAGGCTACATCGACATTTTTTACGCTCGCCGTTATTCCGGCGAATTGTTGGCGGTGGGTCGCCGCAGGAACCGGTTTGAGAGAGGAAACATACATTTCTCATTTTATGACTAATGCAATTTATTTGCAACTCAGAATTACGTAATAAAACACTTGCCAAGGGTCACATGTTTGGTGGGTGCAGGTATAAAACACCGCTGAATACAATAGTTTGCGTTTCGCATTGTTCCGGTCAACATTGCGTGTGTTTTATCAATTTTTAAGAAACTTATATGGTACTGGCCATTTTATATATAATAATCCCAACAAGCATAAAGACTGCACGGTATGTTCTAACCGTAAAATTCCCGGAGGAAGGCATGAAACCACTTACTTTTGTGATACGTGCGAAAGAAAACCTGGCCTTCACCCGGGAGATTGTTTCAAAAAATACCATACTTTATCAAAATTTAAAGATTAATTTGTAGCCTAAATATATAATAAACATAAACAAATTCTTAAAACCATTTTTTATTTAATTATTATATGAATATTTTTAGCTATAACACATTTAATAAAAAAAATCGCTAAAAACGCTAAAAAGGCTTGGAGTTGCTGGAACACTTTTGAAAAAAATTAAAGAGTTCAAAGGGTTAACCCATGGGAATGCCCACAGATTTGAACGGTGAGTAGTTTTAAGAATTATATTTATTTTTGTTTGTTGGAAAAGCTTTTATGATTATATTTATATAGGGTATAAAAGTGGAGACCCCAGCACATGTAGCTGTTCATTGAAAATTGGAAGATTGTTCAATTGCGCTCTATTTATTTCTAAAATTTCCTGGAAAAAGAATTTATGAGCGTCCATACAGATTTTAATGGTGCACTTGAATGCCTGAACATGCCGAAAGGCGAAACCCGGGTCGTTAGTGATAAAACTTGTGTGAATGTACATAATTTGAACGATTTAAATTGGATAGAAATAAGATTTAAAGATTATTATAACTAACTAGGATCACGTGTAGACATCTTTTATCAAGTAAACTGCTTCATTATCACATCCACATAGTACTCTATTTTTATTACAGTCAATCGAATTGATCGGCTTATGCAGATCAGACATAAGCGAGACAACTTCCAAATTGGCACGGTCCTCATCACTCATCAGCCAGGGATTTATTGTAGATTCATTAATTGCTAATGAAGCGTTCATCGTTGTGGTAATCTGCTTTGACATTGTGGCGGTATTCCAATGCCATATTTCTCCACTCGCTGAACAAGTAAATAGCCGTTGAGGATGATCAGGGTGGAATTGAATCTCGGACACCGCCGCCGAGTGTGCGTTCAATAGAGAGGCAGGGTATGTGTTCACTCTCAAATCCCAAACCGCGAGTGCACCGTTTTCACTGCCTGCTAAAACGAGGTGTCTCTGCGTCGGATGGTGGACTATGCTCGTCGCCGCCACCTGGTCTCCGCTGAGTAAGAATGTAGCGGTAGGACTGTTGCTTTGTGACCTCAAATCCCAAATTTTCATTTGCCCTCGTAAATTCCCTGTTAAAACCTAAAAAGATAAAAATATTGAATATATCTTCACATACATACGGAGACTTTGGAGTTTTAAAGGAAGTTGATGAATCAGATTTGTTTGAATACATGTTTTTATCGTATATAAGAAAATTTCACATGTATTCAATAATCCGCAGACTTATTATATGGTATAAGTCTAGGTATTGGAAATTTTTGACTCATTTTCTTCAAAATTGAAAACTACTGATACTTCTTTTTAAAAGACAGACCTCATTATGTTTTAGAAAACAGACACAATGCAAGGAGCAGCTATCGGCATTATCGATTGTTCTAACAACTTGAGATTGGTGGGAGGTAAGAAAGTTCATTCTGCCATCTTCACCGACGCTTACAACATCACCATCCATCACCGCCAATCCTGTACAAGCGCTTGGGGTTCCATCTCTAAACAAAGATCAACATAGTTAATGGTAATATCATCATTTGAATATGAAAATGTCAATCTAAGAATGTCAAGGTTTACATTACGCCACAAAAAGTTGTTTTAGATAATGTCGTACAAGAGTTGATAACTATCTTTTAAGACAACTTTTGACAATTTTTTAATCATATTGAAAACTTTAACATTTAAAAAAAATTATCATTGTTTTAAAATTTGTTCTATAAGTAATTGGTTCTTCTATTTCATTCTGTTATGGCGGCTTTTTCATACTGATTTTATATTTGTATTGCGTATCTGCTGCCTGTGTGGTCGAGTGGTCAACGTTGTTGACTACTGCTATGGAGGTCACAGGCTCGAATCCCAGTATATAAATTTTATAAATTGATTTTTCAATTGATTTATGAATTTCTGTTCAAAGGCATGGATGTATTTGATGTCTTGAATTCCCCCCTCTCACCCATTCTATCCTATGAACAGGACGTATTGAGAGCGATTAGCTGACCACTAGTCCTGTCCTAGCCCTTTCCTTCTATTCCCTACTATCTTTGGAAAAAGAGAGGTTAAGCAACTGAGTAACAAGCAGTTCTCATAAACACTTTTGAAAAAAAAAAATTGCTTGTAAATTATCACTTTCCCTGAATCCCATGTACGATTTGCCATTTTCCTATTTGCAATTAAATTTCTTACAGAACTACAATGTTATAAAAAAAAATAAAAGTGTGTTAACTAGTCATGGATTATTTCGGCGAAAAACTTCACAAACTAAGCTAAAAACAACGCCACGATTTTAGATGTTTTATTGAAGCTTTGATAATCGCGTTAAAACCACACATTATTATGAAGAACACTGTTAAATTATGCGAAATACGAAATGCTCTAAAATATTTCGTATTTCGCATAATTTATCAGTGTTCTTCGTAATAATGTGTGGTTTTAACGCGATTGCCAAGCTCTCAAATAATAATTTTGAATTGTGGAGTGGTTTTTAGCTTAGTTTGTGAAGTTTTTCACCGCAATAGTCTGTGTGATGAAGTATGACAAATTTACCAAAACATGTTGTAAAGCATATTTACTTCAGCTTTAATGCTTTTAAAGAATATGTTTGAAAAAATCACTAATTTTTTTACATTGGACAGTTATTACTCTGCAAAGGCAAAACTGAAATAATTTGAGAGCTTATATAAGTTTTACGTTTTTATACATACTTGAAATAGTGTAGATTATTCCATGTAATTGATTCTTTGAATGGTGTCTTTTTATCGTAGTTACTGAGGGTTAATAGCTTGACAAATCCATTTGAAGAAGACGCAACTATGTTCAACTTGTCTACGAATTTAAGTTCCGTAATATCACCATCAAAGGGATAGTTATTTATTACTTGAGGGTAGTCAGCGTCTTCCTCTTCAAAATTTGTTTCGAATGTCCACATTTTAAGTGAGTTTTCATCGTTATCCCAACTGCCTGTTATGAAGGACTTTGTTTCAGCATATTCTTCGGGAACCCAACGAACCCTGTTTATTTTCTCGGATACAAATGTACCCTGGATATTAACGTTCATATTGGTATTTATTAAAATGCAATTTTGTATTAGGATAAAACAGTTTCAACAGCAGAAATATTACAATTTCGAAAAATGATTCAGAATTGTACCGGTGAGGCGGGCTGTCAATTTCAGTTTGTCTGTGGTATACATATAGGTTGTATTGCCATTTTTTTATAAATATATTATGTTGCTTATGATCGAAAATATGAAAAAAAGTAATATTAAAAAACTATTAGAAATATTATTAATAAATAAACAACTAGATATGTCTTAAAAATTAAAATGAAAAAATCCAAATCGTTTATTCAATTATCCATACGAATTATTTGATTGCTATTTCTATACATCATGCGCAGTGACGAATTAAGCATTTGCGAAACCCCAGGCGCAATCAAATTTGGAGGCCTTGTTTATTGAATTACTTAAATTAAATTTATTATTTTATAAAAACATGTGCTGCTATTTTGAGACCTCTAAGATTGGAGGCTCCGAGCGCACGACTCATGGGACTATCCGCCAATGTGCAAGTGGCAAATATTTTTCTGATCATGACACAATAATGCAAAACCATAGTACCTAACAAATAATAAAAAAATATCTGAAAGGATTCCACAAAGAAATGTGTTTTACTCAATGGTAGAAAACAAAGACCATATAAAGGTTTTAATCGTTATATACTAACCAGCATATAGATATATAATGTTTAAATTTAATAATACTGAACAAATATTTTGTCTGGACTAACTACTTAACATATATTATATAAACTGATTTCATATGAATTTCCTTAATAAAAATTAAAATATTTATAGGTAGCAGTATGTAAATAGTGCTACTAAACTTTTGACGCATTTTCAAAAAGCTTCCAATAAATCTAACGATAATATTTTACATAGTAATTTACTAAATAATACTTATTAATTATTACGTATACATTTTCAAATGATTTATCTTAGAAAGCATTATCATTTGTTATTATTTTTAAATATGTAACCCTTTTTTTACATTTCATTGAATAAAAAGAAAAATAATTTTGAAAAAGTGCCAACCTTTTTATGATAATATCTTCTTAACAGTGGCGGATTATCTTATAAGCAAATTAGACGCGCGCTTGGGGCCTCCGAATCTTAGGGGCCTCAAAAATAGCTTGTATAATATATCCCATATCCTTTTTGTTCAGATTTGAATATATTTTTACAATTTTACTTGGAATTTTCTGACATATCTATGTTATCCGAAAAACATGGCCTCCCTTGTGCTTATTCCGCCACTGCTTCTTAATGAAAAATATGATCAATATTGATAATGTTTATACAAAACCAGGGCTGTGGAGTTGAAGTCGGATAAATAACTAAATGATGTGTATTCAAACCTCAAAAGTCCATGGTGTTTTTACTGAAGCCTAGGCTGACTAATGATGATATAATAGTATTCATATTAATGTAATTTAAATGGAAATTATAGAAAAAATAATTTCAGAGTCGGCATCGTTTTATTTGTCTCCACACCGAAGCCATGATAAAAACAAAATTGTAATTGATAACTTTGAGAAGCATTTTGAAAGAATCTTTCAATCACGATCGGGGAAAGAATCTCTGGTTGCTTTAAATAACTGATAAATTTGAACAAAGATAAAACAAGCATGATTTTAACAACGTTTTTCACCAAGAACCTAGACAAGTGGTATTCAGTGGCGGATTAAGCACATGGATATTTGGAGGCCCTGTTTTTCGAATAACATAAAAACTCAGAAAATTCCACGTAAAATAATTAAAATCTGAACACACAGTATGTGGGTTATATAATATAAGTTGTTTGAGACCCCTAAGATTCGGAGGCACAAAGCGCGCTCCTCAATCACTTAAAGAGTAATCCGGCACTGGTAGTATTATAAAGATATTACGATAAATAAATAAAATCAGTAATAGCCTTAAAAAACATTTACAAAATGTATCCGCCAAATTAATAGACTTGATATTTTTTTAATAGATAATTACGGTCGTAGTGTCAAGCACTCTCCTAAATCTACAACCGAAAATTATGGCCCTAATCAAATAAATGCAGATAGTCCACTGCTTTCGACCAGTTTTTAGTTTAATATAAAATGCCGAATTCATCGAAAGTAGTTTTTAGTTTCGTAAACTTCACAACCGATGTCTCTTGAAAAAATCTCAAGGCCCAAATTTACCCGTGAGTAATAAATACTCATTACGAAAATAAGTAACTGTATATTTTAAAGTTCCAATACAAATATAAAAAATGCTTGTTTTTTTCATTAGAGTGTATTTAATGATACTGATTGATATTGTAAAAGCTCTCTGTAGAAATGAAGTTGCCAATCTCTGGATTAAGCGCCTGAGCTTCCAGAGAGCTTTCCCGTTTACCCTCAAATATTCTCCCGCCCTCGTAGAATGCGGTCGCGTTCGTTTATTTAGAGCTTTTGTTTTAATTTCGCTACATAACGAGATAAAAGTTTACATCGCGGTATTCAATACAGTAACTTAATTTAGTATTTTGTTAATAAAAGCATTATAGTTTTTTTTTGACTAACCTTTTTATTCGTTGTGATTGAAATTTCATATATTTTACACGTTATAAAAGGAAGTTATCTATTTTCTTAAAAACATTGTATTTTTACAAAATTGCATAAACAGAGAAACTCTTATTGTGAATTAGTCTCTTTATTAATTATATTCTTACGTACAGATGTTTATATAATATTATTCAACTAATACGTAATAGTTTTTTCCTGAAAATTCAATTAAACAATTTTGAATTGTATGTACCATCAAATAAACATAATACTAATTAAAAGATTTTATTATTAGCTGTTTAATTAAATTATTACATAAATAATAATTTAAATGTTACTACTTTTGAGAAATCGTGTGGACAATCAAAGACGAAGTCATTGTGTTTATATCGTCATATTTACATGTGTGATCACAATAGGTACGTTTTTCATTAATATAATCTAAACTAACAATTACAATTGTTGTTGTTTTTTTTAATTAATCCAAATTAAAATAGACAAACTCAATTGATACTTCATTTCATCATTGTAAAACTACTATTTATCAAATAGATTAAATACAAGCAAGATCTCAGTGGATGGTAAAAGCTCATTTTGAAAAATCAAATCTAACTAGAAAGTGCTTTGAAAGTTTTGATCGAACAGTTTGTGCAAACGTGAAATTACAATTTACAACAATACGAGTTGGCAGTAAAATATATAGATGATAGAATTTATATATGACAAATATGACGATGGTTTCCAAAAGGACAGAAAAATTTAACTATCATTCAAAACATTTACTGAGCAAATAGTTTAAAGCGCACATAAAAAATGAGTAAACGTGTTGTAGTATTTATAAATCATAACATATAAAAATTAAAACTACACAATATTCAACATAATAAAGTTATGATAACTTGATCATTCGCAAATGAATACAAAATGTAACAGTTCTCGACGTTCTTGTTGTTGAGCCTAAATGATGACACACTAACAAAATAAAGTATCAAAAAAAAAAAAACTGTTACACATTTCATCCTCGTAAATTTGGGAATTGTTGAACGTTTTATAATATCATATTATGAAGATCACGCAAACCGCGTGTATTTCACGTTGGTTAAATTTAAGCTCATTTTAAAAAAAAATGAGAACTTATAATAATCAAACATTAAAAATTAAATTATTTTTGATATAATGCGAAAAGATTTTTTATGTTTACATGTTAAAATTAAAGTATATCACGTACAGATCAATTCTAGATCAGGCAGCAAATAAGTATTGGAATGGTAATTCATATTTAAAATGAAAATAATTTGATGTAAATATACGTATTTACAATTCAAAGAAAAATATGTTGACACTGTTTTTAGTAAAAAGTATAATTATGCTTGAAGGCTTTACTTTTGACTAAAATATAAAAATTAATACAGTGATGTATTCAGCGACGATTTTTAATCATAAAAATACTCCGCCCGACATCGCTTTCAAGCATCGGTTTTTCTTTATTCAGATTCTTTCTGTGGTTTTTTATTTTCTATTCATGATGCAAAATTGATATTTATGTAAAGATATTTTCGGCCGTCACCTTTGTCTCTGAAGTAATATTTTCCTAGTCAATATTTGTATGTCTGAGAGATTCCTCTTATTTCAATAATTAACATTTCTGTAATAATTTTTATGTTTAGCTAAGATATTTAAACATATGTTTCAAACATAAGCTGCCATAGTATCTAACAAAATTGATGTAGTAATGAATAAATAAATCTGGATTTGTTTTAGTACAGCGTTGCGTTGTTAGAACGTTTATTGATGATGATGTCTTACATCTAATTATGGGGACAGTTGAGCCAGGCTCCAATCACCCTTTCATCTGTGGTAATAATCTTTTGATGTTGGGCCCTTTTTTTGTTTTTTTGGTAGTCTTTTTTTATTGCATTCAAATTTGATCATATGGCGAAAAAATCATCTCTTGCGTTCAATTAGTCAAACACGTAATTTTTGTATACAGCAACCTAAACATATAATATTGAAAATATTTCATGCTTTAATCCAATGTTTCCCAAAGTGTGGTACGCGTACTCCCTGGTGGACGGAAAGAGTTTGATGGGGGTACGCGCTGCACCGGGATTTGGCTGCTATTTAAATACTCTTTGAAAAAAGAAAGGGTGAGCAACTGATTAACGAGCAGTTATCGTATAAACACTTCTGTTGAGATCGACTCCATTAGAAATTCATATTCTCCACATTGGGAGCGGACATGGTTAATAAAATATAAATTTATAATATATCGCTCATGATAAAACAATACCTCTTATACACGACACAAAGTGTACAGCAGATGAAAAAACACAGGTCACTATTATCGCATAAATTTAGTATTTTTACGTAGTTCATCATTTAAAGCATTTTCATAATTTTAATACAAAAATCACACTTGATACTGTTTATATAAAATTAACAATGAAGGTAATTAATCCTAATGCTTCATTTAGGAAAACAAATGGTTAAAATCATGTTTGTGAAAGTTGTAGGACGCTAGTGTTGTTTTGTTGTGGGGCATATTTAATAATTAGAATGTCTTTCCAACGAGAATGAACGGGAAATGTCATTAAAATGAAATGGGTATTGAATTATTTGGCTCTTATATATTTCTTACAGTGATAGGAAAATAAATATCACACTTACACATAATTAACTGAATTTTCACAAATAATTTGATTTAATATGCTTATCAATAATAAAGCTGTAAAATTTTCCGTTTCGAGTCCTGGTATTGGCTTAAAATACGCGTTAAAATTTGAGGGTGATATAAATATTATGCGAGCAGCTAATTTTTACTATCACCAATAGCATAAGAGGCAATGGAGATTGAAATATTGCGATCTACGCATATTTAAATACATGTATGAAATTACTGCGTTCATAAAGATTTTATTATAAATACATATTCACTGTTTCAATAATGTTGTTTTAATAAATCGTGCAATAATAATACTATAACATACAGCAATCGTGTGTATTTAACGTTTAAAAAAATATACTTAATAGTTTAAATTACTGTGTATCAATCAAACACTACCGTAGCTGTTCTTCTTTCTTCTTAAATCTTGAATTTGTAAAATAAAAAAAAATACAACACGTGGCTAGAACAAACACGTTTACTCTTTAATGACATTATAAATAGATAAAAAGTCTTAAAATATAAAGCGACGGGTTTCGATTTGAATCTGGTTGCAATTTTGATACGACATATCAATAATATCATATTAAATCCATGAATACGGATATATTTATAATGCTATATGCTTAATCCTTGACAAAATAACCTGATATGAATTTTTGAACCTTTTTGGTTTAACTGTGACAGGAATTTTTGTGTTCCACCAGGGGTTGAAATGGAAAATTTTACGTGCCGGAATGTTTGGAATAAAAAAAATATGGACGTGTTTTTTTATTTAAACATTTTAAGCTGTCGATATGCGTTTAGTTTTTTTTTGATCATTTATTAACTGAAAATAAAAACTTACTAGACGGCCCGGCACTTTCTGATAAAACGAACTCCGAACTAAGCAACATTCATCGTGTCAATATACTAGTGTTTTGCATTGATTGATTTATGACAATTTTTCGTTCTTAATGTGCAAACTAGGGCTTAGAAACCCGATTTTTGAAAAACCGCGTTAAGCAGAATATTAGGAAATATTGGAATTCGAAAACAGGTTTTTGTATAAACTCTATTGCAAACATGGTCTAATGTGCGTGAAATTTTTCAGTTCCAGGAGTGAAAAGCGATGTCCACGAATACAGACTGTCACGTTGGCTTATGGCAGCTTATGATGCTGGAGTGCGACCAGCTGCAAATCACGAACGACCTCTTCCGGTTACTTTTGGAGTCTCTTTGCATCATATTATCGATGTGGTAAGTCTTATATCAGTAGATTTCTCAGGAGATCTTCCAAGAAGTCCAAGTAGGAATTGCAATACCGGTATTACCAAAACTGGTAATTTGGTTTTTGTCACACCAATTTGAAAATGCAAAATACTAATATTTCGGTATTGTAACATAATATTATGGAAAATTATTTTGTTAGGACTGTTCGAACAATAAGAATAAAAACTGAGAACACTTTTTCTGCAGCTGAACAATCAAATTCTAGCATTTTATGGTCAAACTGTTATTTCGAGGGATTTTTGTTTAAATCAGGGAGAATAAGGCTAGATATATTTTTCATCTTTCATGAAAATTCTTTTTTTACATTGAAGTTAGTAAACAGTTTTACGTTGCAATTTATTTATTGTCTAACCTAACCTAACTTCACCGCTTAGATCCCAAGCTGACACGGGTGGCCAAGAAATTTAAAAAATCAAATAGTAGGTACTTGGCATTCCAATGGAATATAAGCAACATTTTGATCAATATGTTTGATCCCATCTATACTGAGTCAATTTAGATTTTTAAAATATCGAATTTAAGTAAAAATTTAGCAAAATTATTTTTCTAAAAAACACGCGGTATTTGTGACATATTAAAGATTTATTTGCGTGGTATTCAAACGGTTAATTAATTTCTAGCCCGACTTAACCTAACCTAACAATTTTGATATCAACAAACAATAACGATGTCTGTTTTATTGTCCATTATTGTTTTGAGAGCGTCCTGTTTAACGAAAAATATATAAACTCTTATTACTAAATGTAATTATAAATATTTTGAAATGCTTTAAAAATACTTACTTTTCTTAAAAATCAGTGTCACAAATTTCAACAAAAGATAATTACTCGCATTTTAAAATAAATGGAAATTAACAAACTAATTAACGAATAACAAAGCATCAACAAAAAGTTGTTTATTCGAGTTTTACCATACACAACAATAAGTTACTTCGTACGTGTTTCCTTTCATTTAGGGGCGAGGGATGTTTCGAAGGGGGTTAAATACGTGAACATATATTACTTATTCACATCATTATTACCAGAGCTTATCAACCGGCCTGTTATCTGTTTAATTGATATGTGCAAAAAAGTTTTAAAATAGCACATCGATAAGTTGACTTATCGAATCTCAGGTAATTAAAATAACCTAATAAATCCATCATCAAAGGTTGTAGTATCTACACGTTTAAAGAGTCTTACGGAGCATTTATTAAAAGTTTTTCAGACACAACACTGCAAGAAACATACATATCGACTGTGGAAAGGAAAAAGGATGTAACCCACAGTTTTTTCAAAACAGCTTTTTTTCGATAAGCACAATGTATCAAACTTGATACACGTTCTATTAAAAGAATGCAAGCTGCAAATGCTGATTTAGTATCTAAATTTAACTTTTAAGTTAGAAAAAGATGACCTTGTAAAAATTTAAACCAAGAAAAAATACTGAAATAAAGGTTTTTCCTAAATAATCTTTCCTGGGTTACGTCCTTTTTCCTTTCCACAATCGATATAAATGGACACCAAAAATAACTTTATATTAATTAAACCAGGGCTTCAAATAGAAAATTTCACAAATCAGAACGCACCTCTTTTAAAAAATATCTGTGTTGAAAAGTACCTATTTTTCATAAATATTGTCCAAAATGTTTCTGTCAATAACTATGCACCACAATGGATACTATTCAAATTTTATGAACCGGCTTGACGGCTAAATTCGAAACTTGAAAGAAACAAAATGTCACGTCCTTTATTTGTTCCATGTCTAAACAGAATTTGATTAAACAAAAGATGACTAAAAAGAACATCACTAAATAGAATATGAAAAAAACAGAACATATTAAACGGAGCAAGTTAAAAATAATAATTAAATATAAAATAAATATATATTTGATAACTGCATATTGGCTATTTAAAAAGAAAATCCATCTAAGCGTCCGGTGCAATTACCCCTTAATTACATCTATTAAGCATTTTTTAGCTGAGAATAGTGGTTTCCAGAAAATTATCCATTTTAAAAATATATATGACTAATCATGAGAATCTGTGCAACTTTTGATTGACCGCTTACTGCAATATGATTATCAAGTGGAAAATAGTATATATATACTACTGGCCGGTTCCCGGCAACCGTTGCAATGCCACTCAAAGAAAGAAAGTGTTTGTGTTTTAATTGTGTTTATTGAAGTCCATGTTTTCTTTTTCTGTTTGACGTTGGACGTTTGCTGCCGATTGTCTTTGGTACAACACACGCGCCATCTACTGTAATTTAATTGTACTACGCATATAACCTTCGCGCAAGTTGCATGAACGGTATGGCAGAAATACAAACATTGAATTTTATATAAAAGACCTACTGTGGGTTAATTTTAATGTGCCTATAAGCTTCGCGCAAGTGCAAGCAAAAAGTTTGTCAAAGTTTTATTGCAATCGGATCAGTGGTTTCGCAGCCCATAGAGTACGAACAAAAAAAAATATTTTTTACATATTAGATTATAGAAATAAAGACTATGATAGTACATATGTGAGTGTTGTATAATATATGAAAGATTTACAGTCAAAATTTTGATTGACTGAGAATAATTAGTTTACTTCGAATACAATATTATTTCCTTGTCTGTCATTAACCCAACGTTATATTCAACCTTAACAATACATATTTCAGTAATCACCGAAATTGTTATGCATACGCTATTATCCATCTCCGTATCATAATAACAAACTAACATATAATAATGGTACGATTTAGTAAAATTGTATATAAACCTAAACGGTGAAGCAGATCCAAACAGAATTTAATTTCCATCTCACATCGGTGATCCTACATTGCTGTCTACATATTTTACCCTGCCAAGTGCCGAATCGGCGAATATTATATTTGACAGAAAATGGCGCAACTAGGGTATCCGATCCCGGAGCCTTTTTCCAATCCCGGGATTTCGGGATTGATAATTTTTCAATTTATCGGTATTTCGGGATTAGTTCACCGAGAAATTTGAAATCCTCAATTCCCTATACTTTTTCCTCAGATTATCTCCAAACCTTGTTTTTTTTTTTTAGCTCACCGAAGAATTTGAAATCGTCGATTTGGTATACTTTTTCCCCAGATTGTCACAGAAGCTCGTTTTTTTTTTAGCTCACTGAGGAATTTGAAATCCACAATTTGCCAATTTCGTCTCAATTCTCAATAGCGAAACCGGTCCTGGTCAAATACATTTTAAGTGGAAAAAGTACTAAGCTCATAGCGAAACCGTCCTGTCAATACATTTTAAGTGGAAAAAGTACTAAAAATGATACTAAGTTTAAAAAAATCAAATATTGAATTTATCATAAATTGAAAATACATTTTGAAAAACGTTTTATTTTAAAAAATTTAATGAAACTAAAATATACATGTACATATCGGAGCAGTGAAGCACAACCAATTTCCGCGTTTTCCTGCTCCGGCCAATAACATGTTTCTCCTCTGCTCCGCACTCCTGCTCCGTTCTAGATCCCTGGATTATAATTTTAACTAGTATCTTTCAAACAAATTTCGATAAAAGCAACTTCATACCTCAGAGAAATTCGAAAAATCGTTAACTATATATATATATACTCAGTGGAGTAGGAAGGGGTCATGCCGCCCGGGGCGATCCTTGAATTTGCCGCCCGCAATATGTCATCTAATTTTGTTTTTAAATCACTTCAACTATTTATATTATTAATGTGGAGTTTTCACCACAGGTGGTTTATTTTTTTTATGTATAAATATAATTTCTCGCAAAATATTGTATTTATTTTTGAAAATGCCGCCCCCAAAAATGTGCCGCCCGGGGTGGTCCACCCCTGCCGCACCCCCCTTGCTACGCTACTGTATATTACTGTAATTTTTTTAACCAATAACTTGATAAACTATGTAATGAATGTCCGACCAGGGTGTATTCCAAAAGTGTGAATATATATATGCATAATAAAGATTTTTCGTAAAGGTTGCTTTTTTAGTTACCATTATCGTGAAGCCGGTCCTGGACCAGTCGAGCATTGTTTTCACGGTTTTGTTTTATTTGCATCCCTTTACGAGGGCGAAAGAGTTTTCCTGGTATAAGCTATTTATCTTCGTCCTACTATCTTCTTTATTTGCAGTCTCAGCTCACCAGATTTAAGTTTTAATGACATTGACAATCCTTTCATTGCGACACAACAAAGTACAACCTCTTAACTAGTACCGAGACCTTATTCGGATTGCTTAAATATAATCTACATACTTTTTTAGAGTAATATTTTCGTACAAGAATGGGTTTAAACCAACTCATTTTTACCTGTTCAAAAAAAAATCGTAGGAATGTTGTACCCAGCACATACGATTTTCGAATATAATATAATTGCACATATGATATGTTAAATTGACTGGACTAGAACGCCATTTTGGAAACAAATTATAGTGGCATACAACATTAAAATATTTAAACAGGATTTTATTTGAACATATAAAAATAGCTTGTTTCAAACCAATACAGCACTATTGGTTTGAACCAAGCATAATGCATGACGATATGTATGAAGACATTCAAAAGAAAGTATTATATTGTCTCATTTTAACCATTAACAGTAAGCTGTTCACAAGTTTTCTAATAAAGAGTAAGAGAAATGCATATTTACATTTATAACGTACAAAATTTAAAAACTCAATTATTTTAAATCTAAGTGTTTGAATATTTTTATATTTGTACATTGTTCAATTCTAAAAATGTAATACTATCATATTTTGTTATTAAATAACATCACAAACAAATTCTAAGTATTCTTATTGCTCGTATAAAATACTTGTGCGACATTTTCGCTTCAATCTTCTCGAGAGCAAAAATGGCGGAAATGAACAATAAAATGACGACCATGTTTATTCAATATTACGCTGTCAATTCAAGCCGTTGGCGCTGCTAGGAAAATTCTTATCCTCCTAACATAGATGTTATTCTAAAAAGGTATGCGATAAAAGGCTACTACAAACTCGCAGATCGAATCCAATGATGGGAAACGAAAATAAACCACCATTCTCAGGTTGGGTAAAGTATTTTCTCATACCGGCTTATTTAAAGAATATCCAATTTTGGTACAGTCATGTTTACACGGGGATTTCAAGTTAATGGAGTCTGCAAAAGGTTTTTATGTTGATTTTTACATAAAGGATTTCCATAAAAAAGTATCCATCTGTCAAAAATGAGTGAACACAAAACATATTATGTTAAATCAAATCTCTGTCTACGTTCGTTCAAAAACCGTGCAGTAACTAAAATAATTTCATTCAAGTAAATACATAATTGTTTCATTTTGGCTGACGGTAACATATTTTTATAGTGGTAACACTGGTTCTGTAGTTTAAATTTTGATTTTAATTATGGAAACCTTAACAAAAATTAGCATCTTAAAGTAAAGTCAGGCAAGCCAAATAAATGCTAAAGGCAAGAATAACGTTTTAATTAACCATGAAAGCAATTCAACATAGAATATCTATAGATAACAGTTTTATTATAATGATATTTTCAATCAAATCATTTATCTAGACATTCGTATAGTATTTTTTTTAATTCAGAGATTTCGAAAGCGTAAAATTTGGCTGTTGTATAAATTACTTGACTTGTAGTTTTTGGATCATAAACGAAACAAAAAATCAATGAATGATCCTGTCTGTCTGATTAAAACAACGTTGAGATATGACCAACCTTTCCCTATTATTTTTTTAAATTTAATACTTAGAACTACGGTTATTTTTTTATTTAAAAAATAATATTAAAACCTTAGTTTTTCAACCGAATGGTGGCGTATTATTTTTTATATAAAATGAAAACTTTACTTCTAAAAAAAGTCTAAGAGTTAATAAATAATAGACAGTGATAAAATACATCGTAAAATAAAATAAGATGACACGAAGGTAAGGAGGTCGCTTTATGATGCAAACTAATATAACAGCAACAGGATATTAAATATTGGATATGAAAATCTTCTAAGATGAAAATTCAGGCATTAAATCTACCACTTTTCTTATATTAAAAAGAAAACACTGGGAATTGTTTATTTCAATAATCATAAAACTTTAATATTCTTGAGAGATATTAGTGTGACTTGTCATTACATTTATTACATTGGACAAGTGATTGGCAACAAAATACTGTGGGACATAGACTCCCCTTCCGCAGATTCTTGGCAACGACTACAATTTCGAGTTTCACATTTATAAATTCATTTCCATTGAAGTGAGAAGCCTTACGGCTCCATTAAAGATAAGCCTCTCTGTGAAATAAACTTCATCCTCTTTGCTAGTATTGAATAATATGGATGCATACTGCGATATAGGTAGCCATTTGTGTACCTGCGAGTAGAATAATTCATTGCAGGTGAACTATGCATATTTCAAAGATCCTTTTAAATTGTCTGACGGAGTAATTGAAACGTGGGGTTGATAGAAGACATTCTCTCTACTTTCATTGTTAGATAAGTGAAACTAAGGCCACTTTATATCCCAGGCAAAATCATGAGCCAAAAAAAATAAATTGAACATTGAAATGCGTTTAGTATCCAGGCAGAGGAATGAGGTACAAAATTTTCAGGAAATCACAAATAAGTTGAAGTGAAAATATTACATATTTGATAGGTTCGACGGTAACTTTGTGGAAGTTAATTTTTAATACAAAATTTAGTTTGATAACTTTGTTATTTCACTTGTTGTGCTAAAAATTGATTTAAATCTTATGTTATAAATTACAAAATAGAAGTCGGGGTATGTCTTTTTCTAATGGACGCAGATAGGGAGTAAAATACAAACTTAAATAAAACTAATTATAAAATATTTCATTATGAGTTCCCAATGGAAATAAATTCAACAATGGTGACCCACCTATCTTATTTAAAAAGTATCTTATGTAAAAACCTCTATTTTGTAATTTATAACATAAGATTTGAATGATTTTTTAGTTTATTCGTAAACGTTGCGATAGTCTGATGATGCTTCTCAATGAGGCGAAACTCGTGTCACAATTCGTAGCACAACAGGTGGAATAACAATGTTATCAAATTTGTTTTATTTTAAAAATATTAAATTTAATTAATAAATTAATGATGAACAGTATAACCATCAATATAACATTTAATTTAAACCAGCCTATATTTGTAATCTTTGCCCAACAATGGTAAAACGCGTTGTGATTCTTGTTATGTCGTTTTTCTCATTCCATATTATATGGACTTTTCTAGTGGAACATCTCGAAATTTATTAAAGATAACTAGTATAAGTCAGTCACGAGCGTAAATTAAGGATGGAATAAGAAAAATACTGGAAGTTATGTGATCGCTTTCTTACATCCCATTTTCAATATCTAATAGACGTTAGATGGGACGGAAAAAAATATCAAAAGACATTCATGATTTGAACACATATATTTCAAACAAAATACATTTGATTTGATGTTTGGAAAATGTGTGCATCGAATGCTATTGTGTTGATTTGATTTAATAAAGTTATTGATTAAATAACAAATTTATCAATTCAAATATCTACCATATTTTGAAAAAAATATTCCACAATCATTCACGTTTTGTAGAACAAACTATAATGGAAAAAAATAACGAAAAAAATCTTTTAACGTGAATGTGATGTGATTCAGGAAATATGATCAATAATTAATCTTTCAATTTAAAAACAATGTAGATAGTTTAACTGTGGATAATAAATGTTGTTTTTTTATTTACATTTGACTGTACTCAACCTCATATTGTGGAAAAATATGGAGACTAGGGTTCGCTGAACGAATAAGCATTTTGTACTTTAAATAAAATCTTATTTGAAAGTTTCTAAATGTGTCATTACTTTTAAACCGTATCCGCATACAATGTATAGCATATGGACTCTTAGTGAAGTTTTTTTTAAAATGTTTTCAGCCATAATTTGTTTAAAGCTAGGTAGTTGCCTCAGAAAAAATGAAAAAAACCAGGACTTTTAGTTAGCTAATCGCTCCTTATTTACAACCCATTTTAGTAATTGGATAAATTGGTTGTAGAGGAAAAGCACAATACAGTGGAACCTCGATCCTACGTTTTTCGAGGGATCGTAATAAATGAACGAATAATGCGGGAAACCGATAATGCGGGAAATCTTCAAATAACACAAAAAAATGTTTAATTTAAAAAAACTCATTTATTTATTAATTAAAGAACAAATACATGTATTTTTAACTTGTTTAATACAAACTAAGTAGCCTATTTGCAGTTTGGGACTTAAATTTTAACAAACACTATTCAAAATCGCGTACATTTCTAAGTCAACTAACTCCTTTTTGCTATGTCGACTCGTTTTTCTCCTGAATTTTTTCCAATGTCTTTAATTATTTTCAGTTTCTCAACTAGAGTTCTAGTTTTTTTCATTTAGGTATTTTAGTTTTGACTTTTGAGTTAGAAAAATTTACGCAACCAGATGAAATGCAAGATTATTTATGAGCGAAAAAAATATTCTACAAAAATGGTCAATCGGGATAGATTAGTAACTGGGACGGGACGATACTATTTAGATGATAGATCGAAGAAATCGGTAAATCGAGAAATGATTAACGTGGAATTACTAAACATTGCTATTACGGGGTGGGGTGGTCTTGGTCGAGTAAAAAATAAACGATCCATGCATAAAGACGAAGATAGTGAGAACGGAATATGGGGGTTCCACTGAAAAAAACGCGAAACGAAATGCGAGGTAAGATTATTTATGAGAAATATTCAACGAAAACGGTCAATCGGGATAATATTTTTGACGGGACCAAAATATTTGAACGATAGATCGAGGAAAACGGTAAATCGGGGAACGGTTAATGCGGGATTATTTTACATTGTTCTTATGGGTGTTTGGCCGGGACTATGAAAAATGAACGAACCATGCGGGAAAACGAACAATGCGAGAACGGTAGATCGGGGTTCCACTGTATTCCTTTGTACTTAATTTCTAATTTTATTATATCAATTTATTATATTATATATATCAAGACCAGGACCGGTTTTGTTCATAGTGAGCATTGTCAGAAACTGGTCCTGATTTTGATAAATAAAAGGCAAAATTAAGTACAAATGAATATTATGTTTTTTCTTAATAGAATGCCTTTCCACCAAGTATTGACAGTGAAACAGATTGAAACAATGTAAGGTTTATTTACATTTTAATAGATCTATTCAATATATCACTTTTATGCTGCTCACTGTCAATAGTCTGTGAAAGCCATTTTACTCGACAAATAAAATACTCATTTGTACTAACTCCACTTTTATTTTAAATGATCAGGACAGCTTTCCCTCATGGCGAGAAACTGAACTCTGACTGCTGTCAGTGAATCAACTGAAAAGTTGAAGAATTATTACAAATAAGTATTCATTTTTTTAAATATTTTATAGATGCATAAACTGATTAAATAATCGACATATATTTACAAAACTATTATTGTAGAAACTAAAGGCACGTTCTACTATAATATATTATGCTGATACTCTTTTATAATAGATTCTTCTTACTACGTCTTTCAAATAACATATTACGTTTTAATCCATGTGTTTTGATCAAAATCATGAAAAACAGCGCATTTTTCACCCTATTTTTGTATATTTCCAGTGGTGGAACTTAATAGGTCTCAGTGAAAACTTTTAAACAATATTTTTATTATAGTGTGAAAGCGCATAAGCTGGCCTTTATTTTTTTTAGTTACACCTTGAAATAAATAATACAGCTTAATCATAAACCGATATGCTAAGTGGTATATAAATATTAATTTATATTTGATGACAATAAAAATGTGTCTTGAGTTGGTATATTTATCAGAGGGATTTCAATATCAGACTAATATACTGGCACTGTCATTAACGTTATTACAATATCAATAATACATACATAAATTTTCATACCATTTATGTTAGTCATTTTTATTAAAAAATTCGTTGCCATTACATTGAATACATTCATAACCTTTTGGCTGCCGTAGAAAAAAAAGACCGTCTATACTTAACACGCCAGCTATAATTTGCAAAATAAGTGAATTTTAGATGTTTCCTTTTATTTTAATAAATATATATAATTAATAAAATCACAAATTGCTTTTTGTCGTATAACAACAAACAGGTTTTCTTGAAGATAACTGTATTTTAAAATTACTCTTTATATCAGGGTTGTCGCAACTTATTACACTACCGAATTATTATTATTACCGAGATATCTCGTATCTGGCAGTGATTGGGTTAAAATCCAATAAATCGTAAGATGGTGTATAATTGTTAAATCATTACATACATACATCATAATTTATAACAAAGATGTTTTTCGTAATACGATTTGTATTGTATTGATGTTATTTTTACTTTAATATGTATAGAACAGTTTAGATAACTATCTATCTAACCGCATTGTACGTCGCGCTATATTATCTGTTCTGCATTAAATATCAATGATATAATTAAGAAAAGATATTGTAATATTATTTCGAGTTTTTAAAAATTATCAAACACTGCTTGTGCAGTTGCACTACTTGACTTACTTGTGCACGTCACTGCCTCAAACTATCTGCACTCCAATTTACTCGTTCTTTTTTTATTTTTATGTTGTTCGCATTGTCATTACGACTTGTTCCAACTGGAGCGTAAACATGCGCGGATTGACTTCAATTGCAATCCGCAGTAACGAGATAACAACCAACAATGGACGTTCGCTATAATATAATACATTGCGATGCACAGATAAAAACAAATTAATTCAAAATAAATAAACTTAGAACTGAATCGTTTCAAATGATTCATAAATGCTATTTTCTACAAATCAACAGGTAATATGTTTTCATTATGCTTCTACGCCATCTTTATTATATAAATTAAGATTTGGTGGAATTTCAATATTAAATTTGAATCGTTCAAATTATGTACATTCACACAAGTTTTGTCACTAACGACCCGGGTTTGGCCTTTCGGTATCTTCAGGCGTTCAAGTGCACGGATGAATACGTACGCTCAGAAACTATTTTTCCAGGAAATTAAATAAACAGAGCACACTTGAAAAGCGCACCGATTTTGAATGAGCAGGTAAATCTGCCAAATTCACTATTCTTATACCCTATATGTGAGTAAATATAATCATAAAATTTCTCCGGCAAATAAAAATAAATATGATAAAATTCAAATTTCATATTTATTATGTTTCATTTGAAAAAAATGTGTTGTTAAATGTGTAAATATTATATAACGTTTGTGTCATTCAGTTGTGAAGCATGTATGTTTTTTTCATATTGTACATAAAAAAATAGTATCATAAATTAAAAATTGTTTAACGTAAGTATTTGGCCAGGTCTGTATCGTAGTAGTCAAAGTAGTGGGTACCGTGACGGATTTTACGGATTCAAACAGCATGTTTTCAATCGATTTCTGTTTTTGATGTCTAAAAATTCTCTTCCAACTTTCCTACTCTCTTCGAAAAGAGAGAGGTTGAGCAACTGAGTAACAAGCAGTTCTCGTAGTAAAATGTTGATATACCTCCATTAGAAGGCTATATGCTCCACATCGGGAGCGAGTATGGATTTAAAAAAATGGTAAAGAAATAAATATATATATTTACCTGTTTATCTCATTTGTACTTTTTTGCAAATATTTATATAAAAATATAATTATTATTATACTCGTAAATTATGTAGGTCAGTTGTTATGTAGCTGCACTCCTAGTGTTGGATTAAACAATTTGGAGGCCTTAGCCGCAATAAATTTTGGAGGCCCCGCTTTTCGAATAACATACAAGTACTGCAAACCTCTTTTTAGATTAATAATCTATATATTAATAGTCGATAATGTCCGTCCGTCTGTATGATTGTCCGCGATTTCTCCTCCCCCTCCTCCGCCCCAGCCCCGCTGTCGCCATTTTTTTATTCATACTAAATACATACTTTTTTCGTTTGTATATGGTCGCGATTTCGCCTTTTCGATGACGTCAAGAAAGACGGTCCTCCTCCCCCCCATCCTGCCCCGCTGTCGCCATTAATTTTTTTTTTTTAAATTCATACTAAAGACATATTTTCCCAATACACTGTTTATTATTTGACGAAACAAATCAAATCGCTGAAAAAATTTCATACAAAAAAACGCCGCGACCGTGGATCGAACACAGAACTCTGGATTACCAGTCGAGCTCTCTATCAACTGAGCTAACGTCATAAATATCAAGGCGATAAAAATAGTGTATATAAAATAAAAATTTGAAAATGGAACGATATTTGCGATTCCTACTGACTTCGATTGTTTGTATTCAAGATTCAAAAATGGAACACCTGTCAAATAATGAATGTGGTATATTTTACATAATATAGTTTCGACAGTTAAATGTAAATATTCCATGTGTGTCATATGTATGCTGACGGCTATTAAATATTTTACGTTTTAACAGAGGGTATTTAGAATTTATCCCGATAATTTAAAATTTTTGTATCTTTTGTTTTAAATAACGAGTAAACGAGTCTATGCTTTGGACAAGGTAAATTTATGCTCAAATAGTAATATAAATAAAGTAAGCGAAATAGTTTGATAGATTGGGGTCAACGAGATTAAAATACGGCAAAGTGAGCCAAGTTAGGATGATGGGAAAAAGTGAACTGAACCCACCCTTTTTATTGCATAATTTCAATCATTTTTTCTCTAAAATACATTGTTTATGCTTTCGATGGATTCGTCGGTAACTTTGTGGAAGTTCATTTGAATATAAAATAAAAAATAACTTAGATTATTCCACGTATTGTGCTACAAACTGTGACACGTGTTTCGCCTCTTTCAGAGGCATCCTCAGACAGACTTACTTTTACTTACTGAAAGTAAGTCTGTCTGAGGATGCCTCTGAAATAGGCGAAACACGTGTCACAGTTTGTAGCACAATACGTGGAATAATCTAAGTTATTTTGTATTACTTTTTTATGCTTATTTATTGAAAAAACTTTCACATAAAATTAAAAGTTGATGACAGTTCCCACAAAAAATAATTGAAAACGTAATTGCACTTAAAAGTCAAATGGAAAAGTTTCACCATTTTTATGTTTGGTTCCTTAAAGACTCATATATTCCTAAAAATAAGCTCCGTTTGGCGAATTAGTGAAGTTAATTTATTCTGATTAATTTGATAAATATGCATTTGATTGTAACATGGAAAATTTCATTTTTTTTTATAATACGAAAAAATCCTCCAGTTGGGGCCAACGGGCTTACAGCTAGTAAATATTTAAAAATTAAATTAAAATATAAGGGTTTATATGCTATATGCTATCATTGAGGCCCACAAGATTTGGAGGCCCCAAGCGCGCGCCTCTTGCGCTGATGGAGTAATCCGCCACTGTGCACTCGGTAACTAAGATCTGGGGGTTGAATTCAAGGCTGAATATATTGTAAGTTTCATCTGTAAATATCCAATGCGAGACATATGTATTCTATTGTGTATTTTCTAGTCCATACTTCCCTTTATCTTTGACTTAAAGTGTATCTCAATAATTTCAATAATTGGTTCGTATATTATTAGTTACACATAGGTATTTACCTAAACTCGATGAGCTTATCTTTTAATGATTATATTATATTGTATTATATTTCGGGTGTATTAAATTTCGATTGATAAATAAAAGGACTTATTAATCATGGGAGATTTGTAATCAGGGAATTTAGCTTTGAGGGATGATCAAAGATTATAAAGTATTTATATCTCTTTGATGAGCTTAGTTGTATGATTAATTAAACACACAAATCAATCTACCTTGATAGACACTGATACATAACCAATATAATAAAAAAAATGTTTTTTTTAATACCGCCTCTGTTTAATATTTTAAATTTTAGCTCATATTTTTAAAAATCCGTGTCCGTTCCCAATGTGGTGCATATAGCCTCCAAATGGAGATATCTCAACAGAAGTTTTTCTACGAGAACTTTGGTCATTCAGTTGCTCAAGCTCCTTATTTCAAAGAGAATAGAGGTGGAAGGATATAACTTGGACATGACTTAATCTTGGTGGAAGGATAAAACTTGAACAGTGGTTAGCTAATCACTCTAGCTACGCCCGATATTTTTTATAATAGGATGGGTGGGAGAGAATTCAAGACATCACATACATATATGCCTTTGGTCAGAATCCATAAATCAATTTATAAAAACTGGGATTCAAACCCATGACCTCCATAACCGAATTGAACGACGTCGACCACTCGACCACGCATCTGTTAAAAAGCTTAGCTCATTGAAAAAGTTATGAGTTAATCATTTTTATTTTTATTGTAATAACTAAAGTAAAGTGGCCTCAAAAACAACAATGAAGTAAAAACCACAATGAGCTTTTTAAAAAGACGTATATTTTAGTGTAATATCATTTAATAATCTTTTATCGATTTCAATGACATACATATATGTTTCATTAGTTTCAATGAAATATAAAATTGGACGTAAAATTAAAAAAAATAAACACTGATGAGAAAATATTCAAATATCAAAACTAACTCAAGGCAAGCATGTTAAAGCTTTTCACAGTGGCAAAACTATCGATAGATACCGCGTGGAGAAACAATTTGTGTCGATGATTTCTTAAATATCATAAAAAATCACAGATTAACATTTAAAAAATGGCAGAGAACTCATTTTTTCTCCTCAATCACAAAAGATCTTTTGAACCTTATCACTAATTGTATTATAAATTTAACACTCTTATACAATTTCAATCCGATTAACTTAAAAGAATTTTACATTCAATTGAGTTATTATTTTGTAAGGCGTTTTTGAAACAATGTGATCTGTCCACGAATCTTTTCCACCCCGTCGCACATATGAGCGAAAATCAACAATGAGCTTTTCTTTGGCAGTTATAATGAACCGGCAGCGGCCCCTGCTGAAGCTTTTGACGGATCACAATGGCCGGGTAGGGATTAAAACTACTCCCAGACCGACATTTTAAAGGTTTTCCTTTTGAAAAAGTGAATGACAGCACCGCACGCTGGTAATTGACGCATTCTTATCAGCGAATGTGCAGTATTCGCCGTTATATAGGCTTTAACAATATCATAATATAAATCAACCATCCTCACTTGAGAGTTTATAAAAATATTTAAGATGCAACAAAAAAAACAGATTTACAATTAATTAATCGTGTACAGTAATGCCCCTATTTACACTAAAGTCGGGGCCGTGTAATTTGGAGTAGTGTAATTGGGGGAGATATTTTCGAACAAAATTGGGGATTTTATTTTTTACCCTTAGTTTTACAAAAAAAAAATATGGACGAAATATTTAGTTACTAATTGATAAAATGCAAAGCGCCCGCATAACCCAGCACACAGCATTGGCGGATCCAAGGGAGAGGCCATGGAGGCCATGCCCCCCCCCCCTACTGAGGAGAATTTATTTTCTATTTTATTAAAACTTTATTGTGAAATAGGCTCCTTAATCGTTTAGTTTACTATGTTTTGTAGAATACATACTTAATTATGTATTGACTATTTTTATATAGATATATTAGCTTAAAATCATTTATTTTTTAATGTATTATATATGTATCATGTTTATTTTAAAATTTAATGGCCCCCTCCTGGGACAATTTCTGGATCCGCCAATGGCACACAGACAGTCGTATGGCTATACGTGTATAGCCTGGCACGTGTTGAATACACAGACGCTAGACAACATTTGATTGTATGCACCGCACAGACAGCCGTCTCGTAGCAACGAAAATGGAATGCGACCGTACAATTGGAGGATTTTCGGCGAATATTTCAAGCCAGGGCGTAATTCGGAGTAGTATAATTTGGGGTTCCATTGTATTTGTTGAAAAATAGTTATCAATTACATCTTATAATAAAACTCTTATAAGGATTAACAAAAACAAAACTGAAGTTAAACAATTAATAATTCCACAACTTAATTCGTACTTACGCGATTAAAAAGTTTTGTTTTATTTAGCTGCGTTTGTGATTTTTTTGTTTTTTCTCGAGACAGGCAGACAGACAGACACATATATTTTCTTTTTTATATCGTTACAGTGCTCTTATTTTTTTTTCACTTGTCGATTACCTACCTTATGTTTGCTTGTTTTTTTTTTAATTGTTGTCAATGTCAAAACGTATTCCAATTTCGAAATAATATATTATCATTATGGTAAAAAATGTCCATAATGATTTAAAAAAAATAAAGCTTATGAATATTATGGTATTGTATGTGACACAGACATCGAGAAATTTCTCTCGTAGAAATAAGCAGGCTGTATTTCACATATAAAATCTTCAAGGAAAATTGAACTAAAGCGCTCAACGTTATTGGAGAAGTTTAACATTGAATAAAAATGTAACAATTTTATACACGTCTTTTGATGTATCGTGTCTTAAAAGGATTCATTTCAAAGAGAAACGCTTAAGGAAGGAATCATTGTGGAGAAACACTTTGTATATGTATGATTGAAATATTTCTGATTGATCTATACTGAAAAAAATGGCAGCTTTTATGAGTCAAATGAAAATTGAACCTTTGATCGTGATGAATGGAAAATTTTCACGATTCTTTTGGGAAATGAAAACGTTTCATTTGAACGTAAACGTAATGATTACAAAACCAATATGTTTTTTGTTTATATTCAATATAAACGCAAGGTTTTAAAACAGGAGCTCCATAGAGACTTATTAAGAAAATCAAAATAACTAAAAAGTAACAGTTACAAAATAAAATCACAACGAAAAAAGCGCATAATGTATTTTTAAAAAAAATAAAAAAATTGTTTTGTTTTAATTCCACTTTTATTTAATATTATCAGGACCGGTTTCGCTAATGACGAGTATTTTCAACTGATAATTATACACATTAATACATTGCTATTTATACTGAATCAAACAATACTATTAAGGGTGTAAAGAATTGGTAATAGAAATATGACAGTAATTTACACGATATGATAAAAAAAATATGGACGAATGACATTAAATTGACAAAAATTTTAATGTTCATTACGTCTTACAAACAAATCATACTAATATGCAATCACATTAAAGAAAAAAATAAGCTAGAGAGGTCACTAACATTGAAATCACATAAAACACACACACATACCAAATTTTACAGGAGACACGAAAAATGTTTTTAGATAATCTTCGGCCAAAGGCAAATTATGAAATATACACGATCTTGAAGAACATGAAGATTGATTAACTGAGTTTAAATTGATTTTATCTGACATTGATTGATTTTTTTGTTTAAAAAAAAATATATTTTTTTATGCAATTTTGCAATTTTGACAGACCCTTCTTTTTTCAAACTTAAAAGCTAAATTTAGAAACTAATTTGGCATTTTCAGCTTACATCCGTTTGCTAGAACGTGTATCAAGGTGTATACATTGTGATTATCGAAAAAAGCTGTTTTGAAAAAACTGTGGGTTACGTTCTTTTTTCTTTCTACAGTCGGTATCAGTTGAAAACGCTCGTTATGAAAGAAACCGGTTCTGGTCATACTAAATAAATTTGAAATTTAGTATAAAAATGTATTTTCTTTTTTAAATATAACGCATTTATAAGTATTGCCAGGGAACATTTTAAAATTGATCTTCTTGTACTGGTATTTTATACAGCTAATACAGTTCCAAAACATTTGTCGCGTATCGTGAAAAGAGAATTATTAAAATGAAATTTTGTTTTGACTGTCACAATAATATGCTTCAAAATAGTATTCAATGAAGATACGAGATTCTTGGAGTCGATTATATTCTGTAACTGGGATCGGTTTAAAAAACATTGCATGCAACCATGAATCTCTAGCATGAATACTACCGGCGGTGATAACCCCTTGAAAACTGTTAAGAACGAACCTAGAAAATCCTGAATGCAATTCCCGACAACATTTTTGTTCTCAATGTACAACATTTAATGTATAATTCGTTTGTTATAGGATGAAAAAAACCAGATATTGACAACGAATTGTTGGATAACGCAAACTTGGACTGATCATCATCTTCAGTGGAACTCTTCGGAATTCGCCGGAATTGAAGTTATAAGAATGCCTTATCAAAGGGTTTGGAGACCAGACATTATACTGTACAATAAGTGAGTATCAACATATGACACTGAAATCAACATAGTTATCAAACAAGTCAACATAGATACTTCAAAAATTGAAATTTTATTTTTACAGCAATTTTTAATGGATTATTTTTTATTCTTTTAGTACAGCCATTCATTCAAAGAAACTCGCCGTTAAAAACAAAAGAAATAGTGGTTTCATATTGTACTTAAACACATGCTTCAAAAATATCATCAAAATATTTTTTCTAAACTTGATAAAATATAGGAAATCTTTGTACGTATCCTAAATAATTGTTCAAATTGTTCGCTTTATCTTTGTTTTTTTGTACACCATTCAGATGTATCAAACTAATACCACGTATGGCAGTTGTGGAATTAGAGGCACGGGTAATCAAACTGAAAACAACACAGACATCCATGTTGTTATTATATAGATCAGCGGTCACCAAAATACGGCCCGCCAAAGATTTTCATCCGGCCCGCGATAAGTTCTGGACTTTTGCATAGAAATTATTTATATAAGAAATATAAATTTTCATGATTTAGTTGTGAATTCACGACAATTATTTATTTCAAATCATCAATTATCATACAACTGGTAGGGGACTCAAAGTGAAGGAAGTTGGATAGAAATTGGAAGCGAGACTACCAGATGTTCGTTTACTCAAAAAAATCTCTAATATTCTCGTTTATTGAAATTCTAAGAAGGGCAAACATTTGTTTCCATTCTAATTATTATGTGAACACATAAAATGAAATATTATTCTGATTGAGTTCCAATAAGAATTTATTTGTCGTCCGGCCCGCTTAGTTTGTAAAAAGTTCAATCTGGCCCGCTTCTCAAAAAGTTTGGTGACCCCTGATATAGATCAATTAATTTATTTAAAAAAATGAATTTCAAAATGTATTTTTGTGCTTCAAAGCCTTAACATTAAACTAAGCTTCAGTGATTGAACAGCTTATTCATGTAAGTTTAGAGTCTTTTGCGGATAATGTCTGCTTTAAAAACAGTTAATATAAAATATATTTTCATGTAATTTTAATGTTGTTTTTTTGTTATTTATCAGTGTGAAATAGCGTTCGCGAAGATTTATTTAAAATGGTGACGACTTTTATCAATCAGTAAACTTTTTAAGGCTGTTTTCTGAACTTTACACGTTTCGGCATACTAAAATCAAGGCTATCAGAGTAAAGAGAAAAACAGTGAAGAAGGAAAATCATTTCGATGTCAAAACATCGAAGATTTCCGCCACTGACAGGTTTCAAATTAAAGCACCGGCAAACTTTTCCTCCCTATAAAAGCCTATTGTCTATCTACTTTCTTTATCTTGGATGAGATTATTTTTAATTTTTTACTCGTTCAGTCAGTTAAGCAATTCATCGCTATTTTTTTTAATTATGTAAAGTCTTAAATTTCCCGCACAATTTTATTCAATTCGTAAGTGTTTTCAATATTAAGATATATAGATTTTTGGAAATTAAATATTCTTAACCATTAATTATAAAAGTTTTAAAAAGAGAACATTTTTTAATTATAACGTTTCATATAATGATCTCTATTGTTTAAAATTATGAAGATTCAGAGGAACAATATATTTTTTACCAGACTAAGATAACTCACTGTTGACGTTGGCTGCTAAATTTCTTCGGGCAGTTAAAATACTTTAATTTAAATTATTTTTCACGGATTCTGTGATTGGTTGTAGAAATTCATTCTTTCGATAAAAAAATCGACTCAAATTTTACATACAGATAGTAAACGAATTTAATCAATCCGCTGCATATTTTTTTAGCTTTTTAGCTTATATTAATATTTTTATATTTCAATTCTAGACAATAAATTTATTTTAAGTGATTATTATTGTTATTGTGAATTTATTTCTTTTGCGACTTCATATGGGTGATATTACTTTTTTAATCAAGAAAATAAAACAGTAGATTTGAGTCTATCATTTTTGGGAAACGTAGTTTTATGATGAAAACTAGGCAACTGGATTTCATAAACCGTACATATCTATAAGAATGATTCAATATTACCGTGAATGAATCAACAAGCATTTGTTCTGCAATATCATCATTTATTTTAAAGATATTACTACGAACCAATAGTCGGAGTTAAGCATTATCAATTTAAATTCAATTAGTTTTCCAATAGTTGCTGCATCTATTCTTCATAATATTATGATAAAAGAGCTACCACTACAACATAGTGAAGTGTTGCTATTAAGAATATTTTATACTCGCTTACACATTATAATTATTAAGTCACATCGAATAATTAATTTCAAATTTCGAACACTGGTTAAAAATTACATGTTCGAAAAGACATTACATCCATGCGTTCGAAAATTGAATCGTTTCATCTCTTACTTCGCATTGAATAATGATATTATATTGCACTATTATATATTTATACAAATATGCAGGGAAGTCCCGAGGGAATAGGCGAGTAGGCAGTTGCCTAGGGGCGGCAAGTCCTAGGCAGCGGCAAATGATCACAGATTTTCTAAATGACTACATATTTTTGACACGAATTGGATTTAGAATAAATATACTGTCTCAATGTCTTTGATTAATAAAATACCAAATCAAGATTTGATACTTATATTATCTAAGTGCATTTAAAATTTATTAACACTATTTTTTATGATGTGTAATGAAGGTAGTAGTTATCTTTTAATAATTATTGAACAATAATGGAGGCTTTTGGATCATATTTATTTGTCAATAAGGGACATACTATGAATCACCTGGAAGCAAAACGGGATAAGTGACAAAAAAATTGTTTGAATGTATGTAAATGAGTAAAGGATTCGAACTTTTAGAGGATTTGTGTATATTTATTTCTAGAATAATGAGAAGGAATGAAAGAATATGGGCGCTATTTTAATGGTCTGCCTAGGGAGAGCAAATAGCCTAGGATCGTCACCGCAAATATGCATTCGCATAAAAAAGTATAATAATGTACACAGGACCCAACATACTGTTCAAGTAATTCACATTATATATATCCATTGAAGTATTAATAGAAATCTCTTTTTTTCAGTGCTGATCCTCAGTATCCAACGTCAGTGATTAACACAAATGTGATAGTGTCCCACACTGGTCATGTAATTTGGCTTAGTCATGGAATTTATAGATCGTCTTGTGATATCAATGTCGAATTCTTCCCTTTTGATATACAAATGTGTACTCTAAAATGGGCATCGTGGACTTATGATGGCTACCAGGTAAACTAGTTTATTTTCTTTCTGTATTTTTTTTCAAACATAATATGTAATAACTAGGGCTTGCATTAACGGTTTACCGGTTTATCAGTTTACCGGTAAATCTTCCAAAACGCACCATCGGTAATTATATCGGTAAATTGGAAACATCTCCGGTAATTACCGAAAAAAAAATTACCACGAATTAAGGTTAAATACAGGCATATTATAACGAATGTTGATTGTAGACATCCATGCAAAATTATGAGTTTCGTTTTTTTGACTCGAAAACACAGATTGTTACTGCTCACTTCTGTCATCACCACCACAGTGACCGCTCGAACTCTGCTGATATTTTAAAAAACGTAGTATTTTGGCACATATTCTTCATTGTTTACATATATTGAATTCTTGTTTATTTGCAAAAAAACAAATTTGTAAATATTGATTTTACATTTTTTTCATAAACTCAATAAAAACATTCAATTGTTATATAATTTTATTTTAATAACGAACTTATATAAAGTGTATACAAAGTACATACATCAATAAGTTAATGGATAAACTAATAAGTAAATTGTATTAACTCCTCACAGACAGGTAAACCAAATACTATACAGTCGTAATTCAAATTAACCAAGCTCGATGTGCCATACACATTAGTGATTTCCTATTACCATATTTCAGTAAAAACAAAAACGACATCATATAAAAGATATGAATGAATTTATGTTACATTATTCACCTGAAAGTTATTTGAAATTGTTTAGGTTTCAATCTAGGATACCGTTTTTAGTCAAGGTAGCCACATACAGTTATACTTTAATCATCTAATCTACGTACGTCTATTTTTTCCATTTACCTGTAAATAACCGGTAAGCCGGTAATGGGAAAAAAAATATCGTTTACCAATAATTGCAAGTAATAACTATGCTGCCCACTGGCGTCCCATAGGCCAAGATAAACTAGACCAGGGTTTCCCAAACAATGTTCCAAGGAACACTGGTGTTCCACGGAGCCTGAATAGGTGTTCTGTGAACACCTATAAAACTTGACCGGTTAACAAGTAAGCTTAAGTGATTATATTTTTTTTTTGATTTAATCAGAGATTCTGATTTGAAATAAAAAATCAAAGATCAGTCATAAAATGATTTCTGGACGAGTCTATCATAAGTGCCCCCAAAAGTGTTTTACTAACATATATGTTTGTCGCCTGTATGGTCAAGTGGTCAACGTCGTTGGCTATCGCTACGGAGGGCACGGGTTCGAATCCCAGTACGGACAGTTTTATAAATTGATTTTTCAATCGATTTATGAATTTCTGTTCAAAGGCATGGATGTATGTGATGTCTTGAATTCCCCCCTCCCACCCATCCTATCATATGAACGGGGCGTATCGAGAGCGATTAGCTAACCACTAGTCCTGTCCTAGCCTTTTCCTTCTATTCCCACTATCTTTGAAAAAGAGAGGTTGAGCAACTGAGTAACAACCAGTTCTCGTAGAAATACTTCTGTTGAGATAAGCTTCATTAGGAGTCCATATGCTCCATATTGGAAGCGGACATGGAAAAAAAATGTTTGTAATTGAACTATTTAGAATTATCCATCCTTAGAAAGCTAAGTGCTCCGTTAAAACTTCCAGATTTTCAAAGTGTTCCATTGCAAAAAACCTAATAAGAGCATTGAAATTTATATATTTTTTGCGACGGTACCAACCTACTACAGAAAATACTGAAATATTATATTATTATACATGACAACACTGTCGCAGTAAAAGTATTCTGTAAGTACATTCAGATGGAAATGAAATAATCTTATAGCCATAAATTGGTAATACGAATATTCTCTGGAAGTTACTACTTACTCCTTACGATTTCTCAAACCAATCAAATAATGCCTGTGGGAAATTCGTCTTCAAGCAAAACTTAATAAACTAGCAAACAAGAATATGTATGTTGAATCGTGAGGAATATTATCGTACAATGTAATTATCACGCAACTTTCAATTCTAATAAATGATTTATGTACAAATCAGACGAATTTGTATTTGTTTACAAATAAGGGTAAACTTCATTTTTAAAATCATTCATGTATAAAAACTATCTGAAGCAATTATTCGGAGTGGATTTAAACTAAGAACACTTTGGAATCAGCCAAAAATTCACTTTTAGAAGTTGACCTGAAAGGTCATCGAACTCAGAAAGCTGCAGCTTCTTACCTCAAATTAAGAAACTCCCTTCCAGAAGTGAAGACAATTAAAGATAATCATATTTGATCTTATAATAAGTGAAATTATACGCGAAAAATATTTTAGTGTTCGATATAAACGCGTATTTGGATATGTTTTATCATATACTCTGGGTTATTCTTAATTAAAATGATTGTAAAATATAAAAATGGTTTGAAAAAAATATTAAATCTGGACAGTTAAAAATTAAAATTTAGAATGTTGTGTAGATACAACCAGGGGGAGTATGACATGATTTTGACGTAATTAAAAAAATTGAATCGTTCAAATTATGTTACACAAAAGTTTTCACTAACGACCCGGGTTTCGTCTTTCGGCATCGTTAGGAGTTCAAGTGCACGGATGAACTTGAATTGACGCTCAGTAAATAAAATGTCAAAAGATGTGTAAACAATGTCGCCTGCTGTGGCTCAGTTGGTTAGAGCTTGCCCCACCAATCACGCAGGTCTGGGTTCAATTCCTGGTAAGATCACAGTGAATTTGAGAATTATTCAATTCAAAGTTGTGATCGAAGACTGGGAGTTTGTGATGTCAATTCACATTATTTCCTCTCCTCCTATCCTTCTGATTCATTAATAACTGGGTGTAGCAATAGCGATTAGTCAACCACTAGTCCTGTTCTAGCCTTATCCTTCTTTCCCAACTACTCTAAAAAAAAGTGAGGTTGAGCGACTGAGTAACAAACAGTTCTAGTAGAAAAAAACTTCTGTTGAGATAACTCCATTAGGAAACCATATGCTCGACATTGGCAGCGGTCATGGATTAAAAAAAATTAAAAAATATATCGTGTTTACATAAAAAAATAAATGTACCACTAAGTTTAAGGCCATTGCTGGCAAAATAGACAAAACGTTAGTGACAAAACTTAAGTGACTGTACATAATTTGAAAGATTCCAATTTAATGTTGAAAAGCACCTTCAGTCGAAATCTTAAATTATTAAAAAAATTGTAGAAGATTTTCTACATACAACATTTACTACTGATAAGAACATAAACTGTAAGAATACACTTAGATGATGAAAAACGGAAAAAAGCAGATGATTCAAGACATGCGTAGAATTGGCAATCTATTTTGTTTTACACAACTATGTATAAACGTGTTCCGCGTAGAGTTGCCACCTTTTTCAGAGACAATTCTGGGACAAATAGCTCAAAGCTTGTTTTTTTTAGCTCACCGAGGAATTTTAAATTCTCAATTTGCTCAAAATTTCCGGGACAATTTAGCATTCATCCGGATCCATCCGGGACAGCGCTTCCAATTCCGGGACGATCCCGGCCAATCCGGGACAGGTGGCAACCCTAGTTCCGCGGCTAAATACAATTGCGATTGTAGTTATCGAATAAAATTTAATTTGAATACATATTATTACAGGTAGATCTTCTTCAGCAATCAGATAAGGGTGACACTAGTAATTACCAAGCGAACGGTGAGTTCGACTTAGTGAGCTTCGATGCGAAGAAAAATGTTGTTTTTTATTCGTGCTGTCCCGAGCCCTATCCAGATATCACCTACGTCATAAAGCTACGGCGTAGACCATTGTTCTACGTTTTTAATTTGATACTGCCCTGCATACTCATCAATGGCATAGGTAATATATATTGATGTTTACAAAAAGAGCTTTAAAGCATATATAACATGTTAGCAGTGGCGGCCGGTCAATGTGGCATTGGATCAATGCAACCCTTGTATATGCAGGGGCGGTTATATTTCATGAAATAATATTCAAACATAACATTTATATCACTCACTCATTTTAAATTTTTCATGTATTTACTGTCCATAATAAATATTTTAGAACATTTTATTTTATGCATTGACCCAACACCACATTGACCGGCCGCCACTGCATGTTAGAAGATATTGTTTTTATTTTCTCGGAAGATTATTTTAAAATTAAAGTGGACGAAAGCTTACTTAAAAACACCAAAATTTCACCAATAGAGATTGCAACCTCATTTCTTTTTCTTTCTACCATGGAATACAAAAACGAACACATTTTTTAAAAACAATACTTATACACTATAACCAATGGTGTGGTGCTAAAATCTTATTAACCGGCTCGCACCTTGGTCGCAAAAGGATTTAAAATCACAAATATTTACGGATATACTAATAACCTTGACGGGTTTAGGAACTGGCTTTCCGAACCGATATTATTTTAAGAACCGGCTCAGTAGAGCCCATAGCTGCACACTTCTGATTATAACTCTTTTCCTTACGAATTAGTTAAGGAATTTTTGGTAATAGAATAAACTCTGCTACATAAATGCAAATTTATTTTATTTTCAGCTTTACTGGTGTTTTATGTGCCATCGGAGTCCGGCGAAAAAGTGACACTGGGGATCAGCGCCCTTCTTTCGATGACAGTATTCCTAATGACAATAAGAGAAACTTTACCTCCCACTGAAACTACGCCACTGATAAGTAATAAACGTTTTTGTTTAAAATATTTTGTGCGAGAGGTTGTTTCAGTATTTCGATACGACGATAAATTTTCGTGATATCACATTGATAGCAAAATCAACTACCCAAATCATAATTCTTGAAGATTTAATGTAACAATTTAATGTAAGTTAACTTGCTTATTTTAATAAAAACACAATAATCCTTTGTACTTCATTCCACTTTATTTAATATGTCAGGACCGGTTTCGCTCATTACGAGCATCGTCAACTGATAAGAAATATAATTTAACAGTGCTATTTATACAAAAATGAACAGTTATAAACAACAATTGGCATTGAAAAGAAAATACCAATTACATTAAAAGTCAAAAAGAGCTTTAAAGCATATATGACATGTTAGCAGTGGCGCCCGGTCAATGTGGCATTGGATCAATGCAACCCTTGTATATGCAGGGGCGGTTATATTTCATGAAATAATATTCAAACATAACATTTATATCACTCACTCATTTTAAATTTTTCATGTATTTACTGTCCATAATAAATATTTTAGAACATTTTATTTTATGCATTGACCCAACACCACATTGACCGGCCGCCACTGCATGTTAGAAGATATTGTTTTTATTTTCTCGGAAGATTATTTTAAAATTTAAGTGGACGAAGCACCACAATTTTACCAATAGAGATTGCAATCTCGTTTCGTTTTCTTTCTACCATGGAATACAAAAACGAACACATTTTTTTAAAACAATACTTATACACTATAACCAATGGTGTGGTGCTAAAATCTTATTAACCGGCTCGCACCTTAGTCGTAAGAGGATTTAAAATCACAAATATTTACGGATATACTGATAACCTTGACGGGCTTAGGAACTGGCTTTCCGAACCGAGATTATTTTAAGAACCGGCTCAGTAGAGCCCATAGCACCCTTTTGATTATAACTCTTTTCCTTACGAATTAGTTAACGAATTTTTGGTAATAGAATAAACTCTGATACATAAACCTAAATTTATTTTATTTTCAGCTTTACTGGTGTTTTATGTGCCATCGGAGTCCGGCGAAAAAGTGACACTGGGGATCAGCGCCCTTCTTTCGATGACAGTATTCCTAATGACAATAAGAGAAACTTTACCTCCCACTGAAACTACGCCACTGATAAGTAATAAACGTTTTAGCTTATTTTTTTTGTGCGAAAGGTTGTTTCAGTATTTCGATACAATGATAAATTTTCGTGATATCACATTGATAGCAAAATCAACTACCCAAATCATAATTCTTGAAGATTTAATGTAACAATTTAATGTAAGTTAACTTGCTTATCTTCCAAACGAAATATATTCAAGCTAAATGCATAATAACGATTAAAATCTCAATTTTAACTTGCGGTTATTGGCCAATTTCACACTATGTTCACATCGTTTTTAGTTTATTTTTATGTTTTATTTTAGCAATCAGAAGAAGTCCTATTGTTATGCTATATTAAAACTTATTTTTATCAATTTCATTTATTATAGATCTTAAGGGTGGGTGCTTTGACAATTTCAAAGTTCCCGCTTAGTTTATTTTAGTCAGCGATTTCCAACCTGGGAGGCGTAGACTATTGCAAGGGGAGGCACGAACGGTTTGAAATATTTATTTCCCATTTAAAACGTGTCTTTATTAATTTATGAAATAAAGAATGGGGAGGCGCGAAGATATTATTTTCTTCAAAAGGATGCGCAGTAACATAAAGGTTGGAAGCCACTGGTTTAAGTGATTTTAAAATACTAAAAACATAAGGAGTAATGAATATAAGCTGCCATGCGAAATACTTTTTTATAAAATAATAAATCAAAAATTGTTTTTTCTTATTTGAACTAGAGTAAATTCAAATAAAGTATTTTTTATGTTTAATAAATATCTATCGAAGATCACCAATACCAATTTAAATTTGATTCAGAAAGCAGCAATTTTTGAACACTTATTTGGCAACACATATATTTGTGAGCAAGATTTTTTTGTTGATGATATTAGTTTTAATTCTATAAAATTAGCTTCAAATTTACAAATGTCACTGTAAAAACGTTTATCGTAAAAGAGTTCTTTAGTTGTTTATTCCTGCAGTTCGAACTCATTTTTTAATGTAACCGTGCAGAGAAAAAGAAGTTGTGCATGTCTGACTTGAGCAAACTATATTCACACACCAAAAATAATTATATACTTATATGGTACTATTCAATTGTGGATTATAATTTCTAAAATGAGCATGACAATGCATGTACTTTAAAATAGCTCAAAGTACACAAAATGATAAAAGAAATGTTACGTAATATACATACATAATGATAATGATTGACATTAGGTTATATAAATAAAAAAATAAAACTTTTCGTATTAGTACTTTTAAATTGGATTGCGGAAAGTAAAAAAATAATATTACCTTCCGTGATTCTTTTTTATTCTCTCTTACGGACTGGGTTCTATTATATCTTTTTAGCCCTTTATTTAGGTTGTCAGGTTTAATGATTTTTTTAGGCACTTGAGAAAGTCGCTGTCGGAAAAAGTGATAACTTCTTAATTGAAATGACATATTTTTTCTCGCCTCAGCAATGGCGCCTAAAGAAAACGTATGCCATTATTTCAACTACTTATTCTGCAAGACTTTTTAATGTCATTGCACTACTTAACAACAAAAAAACAAAACATTTGAAAAATTACGATGTGTAATGATTGTAATAATAGCTACTAATGTAAAATCAAATCATATTATATTTATATAAAGTCTAAAGATGTTCATAATTGAATTCATATTCATGGCGAATTGGCGTTAACTGTTATGTCATTTACTATAATTTTAATTTTTAACAATAAATAAATTATTATTATGCATAGCTCGGCGCTCTAATTAAATCTAAGAATATATATTTTTATTATTTAGTCGTTTTATTATTTTTTTATTTTTATTAATTCGTTATTATTTAGTCAATTAAATACGCAACATAAATATATTAATCACAAAAAAAAATCCTTACTCCAGTAGATAAATGATTCATTTTTTCAGTGATAGCTTACATAATACATACAAAGTTATAATCACTTTTAAATGACAGATTTTTATTATTTATTCTTATTATAACATAAAACATATTTTCACAATGTAACAAACTTTGCATTTTCCCTGTATCGATTGTTTTAAATGCCGATTAATTTTAATATGTAGACAAACATGTTTATTTATAACAATTAAAAAACTATTTGGTTGAAGAAATTTCGGATGTTGAGCATCGATCTGAATACAAAATGTTGCACAAAATACAAAACTCATACAGCTTCTACCGAAATATCACAGCGAAATATTGTATCATAGAATGCATTTATCTGGGTATATTTTCATCAACGAATTTTTTTGATATATGCAATGACAAAAAATATGTGAAACGCTTTGACGATGTTCATAAAACCGGTGAATTCATTATAAAGCTTGCATATTTTATTGAAATACGTGTCAATTGAGAGAGACGTTCAAAAACTGTGTTCCCGATGCAAATGTTTTAATGGGAAACTTTGAGCTGCTTGTTTTAATTATACTTAATACGTTTTAGGTGTGTATTACGGTGTGAGCATTTGCCTGGTGTCGTTCGCCTCTGCACTTTCCGTTGTGACGTTGAACGTGTATCACAGGTAAGAATATGCAAATACCAAATTAGGTGAGCGCTAATTAATTGGAATTAGATTTCATATTTGGGGCAAGCGAAATACTTCTTCCGCAGAGTACGCTAATTGCCATTGCTGTAAGGTAAATTCCAGCAGTACACATCATATATTTTCTTTTATTTGTTATTTATCATTTACTCGCAATTTAAACGCTAAGCCAAAAGTGTATTACTTAAAGATATTATCTATAAAAAAAAAATTACCAGGTCCGTTCCCAATCTGGAGCTTATATCAAAGGTATATCAAAAAATACTTATTAACTTAACCTCTCTTTTTCCACAGAGAGTAAGGATAGAAGGATAGTACTAGGGCAGGATAAGTAGTTGGCTAATCGCTCTCGCTACGCCTGTTTTAAGGATATGATGGGTGGTAGGGAAGTCAATACATCACATACATCCATGTCATATATTTATTTATGATGTCAACAGAAATCCATAAACCATTTTATAAAAAACTTTCCGTACTGGGATTCGAACCCGTGACCTCTGTACGTGAAGCCAATGACGTTGACCACACGGCTGATATGGCAAAATATAAACCATTTCAACGCCGAAGTAGTTTTTTTTATTTTTAATCAAAATAAAAAATGTATATATTATATAAATAAAAGCATTATTTGGCATTATAGCATTACAGCATAATTGATGTTTACTCTCCGAAAGCATATAACATATGAAAATATGAGAAAACTGGCTCATGCGAGAATGCATCTCTTGATATTTCTTCACCAACATTTCAAAACACTGTGGTTCTGAAAATAATGGCTAACTCCTGCGCTTAATAATAAATAGTAGTATAACCTTACATTTTTACTATTGTTATTTTCTATTGGATACGAGAAGTCAATAAAATAACACTTTAAGGCTATCAAAAGTACGTGAAGCGTTAGGTCATGTTAGATTAAATTGAACATTCAACGTTATATCGTGAACAAAATCGAAATTGAGAAATTTTTGCACGGTGATATTGAAATCCTGAGATTTTTCAAACAAAATTTTGTCGATTTAAAAAACCTAAAAATTTACGGAATTCCCAATATGAAACGACGTGATAGCTTTTTTTAGCTCTTTCCAGAATTTTAAATCCAAAATCCCAGGAATTTACGGATTTCCCAAAATGAAAAGAAACGAGACAACTTTCTCTAATGTCTTCAATCCCGAAATCCCGGGATTAATACTATGACAATCCCGGGATTTCGGGATCACAAAATTGGACGGGATCTCGGAATTGGAGGCCCTGCATCTAAGTCACGGTAGCGTTAAAAATAAGGTAAATTCTCGAACATCATTTGAACAAAACAGCGTCATCTTGTATTATATATTATATCGCACAATGACCTGTTCAACAGACATTGACGATGCGACGAAAACACCTGGATTGCAGGTCTTGCATTAAATGTTTAAGAATCTAAAACACCTGTCACCTCGTACACAATTGGAATGTATTATTAATAAATTGAAAAATAACAATTTGTAATCAAATAATGCTAACGAAATTATCAAACTTTATACATAAATCAACAGGTAAATGTGGAATCCATGATTTTTAGTTGTATGTAGGTTTGTTTATTTGTTAGTTGAACATACATTTCCTTTTGCAAAAAAATAGCTCACATAAATTTGTTGTAAAAGGAACTCGTTATTGATTTCCCGCATAAAATAAAATAGAACCGGCATAATAATCGGTTATCAACCAAAATTATTCATTTATTAAGAAGTGGTATATATTTTTTACTTGTTATGTTATCCCATGTTGAGAAACTGATGTTTTTTTGTTTTTTATATACTTCTTTCAATTCGTTAACATATCCCAATTGTTCAACAACAGTCAATACGAATAACACAAATTCGAACCAAAGAATTGACTGTTCACGACTTTATATTGTATTATACGTATATCAGACAGACACGTATGAAAGCCTAGCAGATCCACCGTGAAGATATTTTAAAATACAACTAGAATTATACATTGTACTAATCTACGACATATTATAATCGCGAAAACATTGTGTAGTTCTGTAGCCATCAGCAAGTTCAGTCTACTCGCTACCCTTTGAAGTATTTAATCAAACCACTTTGTTTTGGTAATTAGAGAGTTTTAAGCGTATATAATATCTCAGTTTATAATCCCTTACGGTAACCCTTATTAAATATTGATCAATTAACAAATTTTTACATGATATTTTTCCTTGATTATTATAAAATACTTAGCAGAGGTTAAAATAGGTTTAAAAAAATCGTAGTTTAATATTACGCGTAAACCTCCTGCGTAATATTTCAATTTTTATTGTCGTCTTTTAGTAAATTTTTATCCACTCATTTTTTAAATAAAAATCCAATTTTAGTTACCTCTTTAGTTTCTTCAAATATTCTCCAAATATTATTTGAATAAATGATAACAAGAAAGAAGCCAAACCACTAAATGTTATATACAAAATCCACGTTTAAAATAATTTTCCCCAACTTTCTTGAGGCATATCTTCAGTTTATCCCTCCAAGGACGAACGTGACCATATGGTCACAGTAAACACTGTTGTCTATTGATCTCACTATTCATCCTTTTTCTACCTGAATATCGTTGCTTTCGCTCATATTTGGTTGAAAAGGGTTCAGACTTCATTTAGTCATCAGCAGCAAAGCACATGCGATTTTTTGAATCTCCGTTTTTTTTAATAGACTTTTTGAAACTCTTAGTTATTTTTTTATCAAAACAAATTATTTTCAGTTCTTTTGCTAATATATTTGTATTGAAATTATGTTGATCTAAAGAGGTCAAATTGTAAATATTTTAAAAAAAATTCACGTTTAGCTATATTTCAACCCCGAATGTTTGCGTGCCCATACGGTCACGCTCGTCTTTACTACTGTCCGTACACAATATTACACGGTAATAAAAGGATGAGCATGACCGTATAGCCATACGGGGTTTCTTTACAACGAATTTCCTTTTTTTTTTTAAATTTTTGTTAGGAATAAAAGTTATTCGTGACTTCAATATGGCTTAAAAAATATTTCTTTTATCGTGAAAAAGCTCTCATCTCTGGAGGGTTAATATTAGTATGTCAGTACTATTTGATTATTTTCCAATATTTCCTACTCCTGAAAAATAATATGTGATAACATTTATAACTCCTTTTAGCCTGCATTGCTCGAAAAAATATATCTGTATTTTTCTTTGTTAAAATTGCTTTATTTTACGTTTCGTAAATTATACTTTGGTACTCGTTTTCAGGAACCAATTAGGTACGAAAGTTAAGGGTTTCCTGTATTGACATTTTAGTTCATTAAACTAATTTTACATTCGTTTTATTTTCAAAGGGGAGCATGTGGAACATCAGTACCGGGGCCGATTCGAGACTTGATACTATGTAAGTTGGCGAGGCTCGTGTTCATTAGCTTCGAGGGGACCGCTCCGGATAAAGACAAAACGCAGGTGGGTGAAGGGTTATTTGTTCAACCCAATGACCTTTATCGCTCGATTAACTTCTTAGTATAATATAATAATAACACAACCAGTGGTTGATCAAATGATTCTCATAGTTTTTAAAATATAAATTTTTCATTACTTAAAACTATATTGAACTATTTCCAAGAAACGAGATAATATCATTATATTCGTAATGAATAAAAAAATATTCTTTTGGCTAAAATATATTTGAAAAGAAAAACAATATCCCTAATTATTATTGTACGTACTGTATGAAAAAATAAAAGTATTAAGTTTCCCAATAACCTGTTCTACTGATGATAATGTGATGCTGAAGAGTACCAAATATGTTTTACAATTTAAGGCAACTAGACGTTTCACGTTCTTTACTTTATTATAATAGAGATCAGCCAAGTAAATCGCAATTTTAACAATATGTGATATCTTAATTAGGGTAATTAAATAATATTTTTCAATTCTTCTCTTGGAACTAAATTTCTTGCAATTTATTAAAATGAAGGACTACCGTCTACTAAATTAATACCAATTAATATAGTATAATGTAATTGAATATTATTTTTTAGCTGGAGGTATGCTATTTTTTTACAAATAACAGGTTCATAAAATAGGTATGCTCATTTAAAAGTGTTATCTGTCATAAGTTAAGGTAAAAAAAAATCTGAGCAGCTGCAATAAAAATTGTATTAAATTATAAATATGTATATTTATTGCAAACCATCAACTATGAACATTTAAATGAATATGGGCTGGGTATTATGTAAATATGATATATCAGAAATGACATTTGAGACGCATGGTTGATTGTTAAATCCATGGGAACAGACCGATAAATAAGGTAAGGAAAGCTTTTATATGGCAATGATTTTACCACGAACGTTAATGATAGTCAATCCATAATAAAGAAAAGTCATGAAATTTAAACTTCATAATTACATTTAAACCAATGCTGTGGAGTCGTGAAAAATGCAGCGACTTCGACTCCAGTATTTAAAAATGGTCCGATTCCTATAAAACGGGCGTTTACGACTCCTTATTTTAAACACCTAATATTACAATATTTTGCGATCTAAAAATGATCACTAACATTTTCACTTTGCGTATTAAGGTTAAAATATAACATAATTTAGTATATTTACTTATATCGAAATAATTATTGGTGTTATGATCTCTTGTGTTTTAATTATTGTCGGATATATTATATTAGACAAATCTTAGGGTAATATCTTAAATTCCACAATGCTATATAATACATTCTTCGCATTATATTACCAAACTGAGCCTTAAAATAATGTATTTACTTAAACCCATTACTGTTGCGTTGCATATTTGCTGATATAGTTAAGTTACGTTACTAATCTACGCAAATTCCTTAAAATAAAGTCATCTATTTTCGTGAAAAAATACTGTTTATTATAATTTCGTTAATATTGCCGATATATACATAAAAAATTAAGATGTCGACTGTGGAAAGGAAAAAGACGTAACCTACAGTTTTTTCAAAACAGCTTTTTTTAGATAATCACAATGTATCCAACTTGATACTCGTTCTATCAAAGGGATGTAAGCTGCCCATGTCGAATTAGTATCTAAGTTTAGCTTTTAAGTTTGAAAAAAGATGGGCTTGTGAAAATTGAAACCCAGAAAAAGGACTGAAATAAAGGTTGTTTCTAGACAACTTCTTTAATTAATATTAGTTTATGTCACTTAAACACCATTTTAGAATTCTCCGTGAACTTCAAATTGTGTTTATTTCATAATTTACATATGGCCGAAAATCACCAAAACACTTATTTGTGCCTTCTGTAAAATTCTCTATGTGTGAGTTACGTCCTTTTTCTTTTCTACAGTCGATATGTAATCGAAAAATAGTTTAAATTTACCAGATATTTTATCTTTACCGATAAAATACTTTATCTTTGAGTTAAAATAAAAATGAAATTATTTACGTGAATACTTTTAGAGGCTCAGATTGTAAGGATCTGAGAAATTTAAATGAGCAATTTGCACATCAATAGAATGATAATCGTTTTTATGCTTGTCCATATCGAACATAAAGTGTATATGTTTATTTTTAGAAAGGTAGATTTATTGAGTTTCCATTATTCAGTTCATTAAGGTAAAAAAATATAAAGATATTTGCACAAGCATTTTTACATGAACGATATCAGTTTAAATTATCCTAATTAATGTTTTTAAAAACCTCAGACTGCTTATCGTTCTTTGAAACACTAAAATCACATTTAATAAGTGCAATATTGTAATTATAATTTGAATTAGTATATAAGAGTGAATAATATGATGCATTGTGTATCTCTTCGGAGCCAATATATATAGCTGAGCAAAATTTACGTTTAAGCATAGTTCTGACGATGGCGAAAGCCGAAATAGCTATCAACGCATAAAATATAAAAAAACTGTAGAGCTAAAATACGTTGATATTTTTATCCTATTAACGTGTGTTTATCAAGTATATTATCATATTGCAAATAACTGTTTTTATAAGAACATTGTTATTTGATCTTTTTAATAACCTTTTGAATATTTAAGTGAGTTTTATTATGGCCATGCTACAAACCAGTGGCGGCCGGTCAATGTGGCATTGGATTAATGCACCCCTTGTATACGCAGGGGCGGTTATATTTCATGAAATAATGTCTAAGCATAACATTTATACCATTCACTCATTTTAAATTCATAAATAAATAATTAAGAATTTTAAATGAGTGAATGGTAAAATTGTTATGTTTGGATATTTTTTCATGAAATATAACCGCCCCTGCATATACAAGGGGTGCGTTGATCCAATGCCACATTGACCGGCCGCCACTGCTACAAACCATTCATATACATATTATGTAGTTATTGAAAGAAAGTATGTGATATCAAAAAAGATGTACCAACATCTTTGATCGTCGCCATTTCTCTTCAAAATTCTTCTTATAATTCTAATGCAGCTTTTTTCCATTTTATGCAATTAATCTGTTTAAAATACGCTTCAAATACTATGTAACCATTTAAATGTGACTTTAAACAATTACTAAGCTGTGAAAAATTAACAAATTTAAATACAAAAATAACAGAGTTTTCTAGTTATTCCAAATTAATGCCTCCAGGTAAATCCTCGAACTGGAAGCCGTCTTGAAAGTGACGGGACGAGAGTGGAGATGGAAGGTGTAGCTCCTCCAGACATTTCCCCTAAATTCATTTTACGACAGGGATCCAACAATATTGACGGTAATAACATTTCCTTGTGAATATAATTAAACTATATACATACATGTTTTTTTATCATCATTATAGATATTAAATATAGCTTAAAAGAAATCTTCACTACATACTGAATATATACAATACTCATAAAGTCAATACTGCTGAACCAATCAACCGATGCGTATTTACTTCATGTCTGTATTATAAAACCATACATACAAATAAATTACAAAGTTAATTTATTGAAAAAAAAGTTTAAGGAACCCTGGATACGAAATAGCTTCCGGTGCTTCCCAAACAGTGAATCGCTATGGAGTAAAAAGTATTTATGAACCAAGTAACATAAAAAACAAGGTTGTTTTTTTTTTGATATCTATACATCAAATTATGGGGCTGGTGGAGCCGAGCTCCAATTTCCCTTTCATCTGGTGTATTTTGATGTTGCTTTTCCCGCGTAGCGTCCTGGATTTACCTGGGCGTAGGCGGGTGCGTGGTCTTTGGTTTTTGTTTTGTTTTTGTGGTGGTATTAGTTCTCATTCGTAGGCATTATATGTGACACTAGTGGTTGATTCAGTAACCTCGAGAGTGTCTGCGGCAGTCGTTCAGGTTTTGGAGATCGGGGTTTTAGCAGATGTTGATAACCAAACATGTGAATGTGGGGGATCGGGGGGGGGCTAAGGAGGTTTCAGTAGGAGGACTCTCCGCGGTCGCGCTATGTTTGTGTGAGGGTAATCAATGTAGTCGTTAAGTAAATTTTTGATAGATTGGTTAGGATGATCCGCCATGTCACTATAGAACTTCTTCGACAGTTTTATGACGTGATCAAGGATCGGGTCTAGGTTCATGTCTTTGTGTAACGTGGAACTTCGCACGAACCAGGGTGCTCCCGTGACCATGCGAAGTGCTTTGTTTTGTATTGTCTGTAGTGTCCGTATACGATTCATGCCCGCGTGTGCCCATACTTGGCACGCGTAGGTCATGATCGGTCTTGTAATCGCGGTGTACAATAGTAATTTGCTTTTTACGGCAAGTTTACTCTTGTGGCCAATCATCGGATAGAGTCGACCAGTGATTTGCGACACCTGGCGTTTTTTCTCAGCAATATGTTTGCAGAAGGTTAATCGTGAGTCTAGCGTGAGCCCAAGGTATTTAACCGTGTGGGCCCACGGAATGTGGGTGTTATGCATCCGGATGCCTTTAATGTCCTTATTGTGTCTGTTAGGTCTACGACTGAAAGTTATCGCAGTGCTTTTCTCCGGGTGGATTTGGATCCTCCAGTCGGAGCACCAGGTGGATATGTCCGTGCTTGCTTTTTGTACAAGCGCGGTGGCTCTGTTCCTGTTTAGCGATCTGGCTAGGATGGCTGTGTCGTCGGCATATTGTGCAATGATTGTTTCGTTGCTTCCGGGTATGTAGTCTGGTAATGGAATATCGTGAGTGTAAAGGTTGTACAATAAGGGCGATAAGGCGGATCCCTGTGGTACACCTGCTGTTGGCGTGCGCGTCGTCGATTTTACGCCATTGAATTTTACGCGGAACGTTCTGTTTGAAATGAATGAATTTATTAGTCCAAGCATTGGATTTTCGAGGCCGGCCTCGGAAAGTTTAACTATCATACCTTCGTACCAAACCTTATCAAAGGCTTTGGCTATATCTAGGAACAGGCCGGTAGTGAAACATCGGCGGTTAAAACTTTCCGTGATGAATTCCACTACTCTAAGTAGTTGATGGTTGGTGGAATGTTTGCTTCTGAAGCCGTGTTGCTCATCCGGTATGAGCTTTTTTTCCAGAGCAAATTCCTCCAATCGAGATTTAATTACGCGTTCCAGAAGCTTACCCATCGACGGGAGCAAGCTTATGGGTCTATGGTTTTCGGGGATCGCCGGTGATTTACCAGGTTTCAGTATAAGTATGACATCCGCTGCTTTCCAGGCAGTTGGAAAGTGGTGGACGTTAAGGCAGGCGTTTATTATCGATGTAAGCGCTTCGACACCATTCCCGGGAAGGTGTTTGAGCGTGTTATGCTTTATTTTATCGTTGCCTGCAGCTTTACGATTTAATAAGCGTTTGATTCTAGTCTCTATTTCACCCGTGGTAGCAGGTTTGATAGGTGTCGCGGGTGGAGATAGTTGTATCTCGTTAGTGATTTGAATGTAACAAGGTTGTAAATAGTGCACAAAATTATATTAAAAACAAAGTCGACGTCAATTTTTAAAGCTTTATCTCAAATATTTTATGTGCACAACTCTCATCAATCACACTGGTCAATTTTAGTTGCCTATATAAAGCGCTGCGACTTGGAACAGAACTGAAATTAAATTTAAATGTTTTATTATAATCGAACATTTTAGCACAATATTTTGCAAAAAGTGATCTTCATATAAAACATTCACGTTCGCTGTAAAATACTTAATTTCACGAGCTTTAAGTGTTGCCATGCTTGATCTAACAATACACTATATTTGAATCGTTCAAATTATGTACATTCACACAGATTTTGTCACTAACGACCCGGGTTTCGCCTTACGGCATCAGGCGTTCAAGTGCACGGATAAACTTGAACTGACGCTTAGCAAATGAATGTTTCGTGTTTATATAAGAAAGAAATGCGTCAGTTCAAGTTCATCCGTGCACTTGAACGCCTGAAGATGCCGAAAGGCGAAACCAGGATCGTTAGTGACAAAATCTGTGTGAATTTACATAATTTGAACGATTCAAATTTAATATTGAAATTCCACCAAGCACCTTCATTCAAAATCTTAAATTATAACAATACACTGTTGGAAAAATAAGTTATGTATTATTTTGAATAGTTCTAGATTGCTTATGTCGTCTCTAATATTACTGTACAGATTGCAATGATCGAGTGACGTGCAATCAGAGCGTTCGCCGCATAGCAGAAGCTGCTGATCGCGCGGAAAAGCGACGCGTTTTGGCAGACCGACGCCAGAGAGCTGCCTTGGAATGGCGTCAGGTGGCGATGGTTCTAGATCGTGCTCTTTTAGCGATCTTCCTCATAGCCACCGTATTCACAACTACCGCCATCTTGTGTGGATCTCAACCTCCGGACGAGCCCGAGCAAGAATAATCGAGAAAACTCAATATTTTTTTTTTTTTTTTATAAAGTAAATTTCAATTAAGTTTAAAATGATGAATTCGGAAAAATTCACTAAAAATAGCTAATAACAAAGGTTGGCAACGCGTTAAGTAACATTTTTATTTATTTTTCAATATCGGAAATTCGTTGATTTCTGCTATATTTGTGGAAAAACACCATCATGCCCACAACTGGCTTAAAACTCAAATTCATCAAACAATGATGTACCCCAATGTTTCCCAAACATTGAACATCTCGGTACCCTTTTTATAATTTTTGTAACACTAAGTACCCATCGTCAAAAAAAAAATGTTCGGAATTGAAAAAAAGTAAGCTTATGCAACGCTAAGTAACATGTAACTTACCCAGGGGGTACGCGTACCACACTTTGGTAAACACTGATGTACCCTTTTGTATTTTTTTTTCTTTTTTTTTTAATTTTAATAAAAATAATTGACATAACAGCTTACGCCAATGTGTCAAATATTTTGAAATTGAAAGATTATACGAGATATACTCAATGAGAATTTTTGTAAGTCACATGAGATTAACTCAAGGAGAATTAACTTCAGAAACACCCATGTCTTAGATCTCAAATTAAAATTGAAAAAATCCAATTTGACATCGACCTTACCGGAAATCGAACCCAGACCCACCTGATCGGTAGAGCAAGCTCTAACCAACTAGACATTTTGATTTAACATGTTGATTACCAGGTAAAAATGGTTAGAAATTTGTTTGTCAATATTTTATACATCGCAATTCGTTAGATGCAAGCACAAAAACGACCCAAGGCTGGATCAGTAGTGTAGTGGGGCCAGGTCGGGTCAGGTCGGCGACCTGGCACCTGAAAATGAGGAAGGCGCCCTGCCACCTTTTTGACTTGTAACTTAATTTTCAAGTACATATATATATTAAAAATCGTTTTTTTATTGATTTAATTGTTAAAACATGTGTTTTTTTAACTTCAGACGGATATAAAAAAAAGGGAAGAGATCAATGACCGACCTGGTACCTATTTATGTACCACTTCACCACTGCTGGACATCCTACATTATCTAGCATACATTTCCATATGATCTTTAATCATATAAGGCGCTCACAAGTCTGAGTACCTCCGAGATAATAGATATCCTTATTATAATCATATGTGAGGATGATGCATTTCTATCTGCTATATTTTTGTATGCTATCATTATCCATAAAATAATATTGTCGAATATTAATTTACTAAATACACTAATTGTACATACTATGTCGAAGAAATACAGATTTTTTATATAATAAAAACAATACATTAGTTGATGTGGTTCATGAGTCCGAAATAAATCATAATATAATTTAAATAATATAAATATTTCCAAAAAAAGAAAATTAAATTAATTCCATCTATGCAATCAAGTAGATAATATTTTTAAATTATCACGTAGACCAAACTTTCAACGTGTATTTAATATTGAAAATGAAAACAAAATTTTTACAAAAACATGTAAAACGAATCTATAAAAATATTATACAGAAATCAATAGTTGAAAATTATGTATAGCAATTAGATTATATTATAAATTCAAATATTTACATTTATTTATAAAATGTCATAATATTTATTCAACAATATTTTTGTATTTAATTTTATTATTTTTTAGTCGCATATCCATAATTTGTGCAATGCTGCCGCATTATTTCAAAATTTACAGTAAAAATATCATTGGTTATTGAAGGCATTGGCAATATATAAGCGCTTGCATTCAAAATAATTGATTTAATTTGATTGGTATTACATATTATTTTATCACTTAAGTCTTATATAACGGTTTTGTTTCACTATTAATTTTTATAATAGTAATTAAAAATATAAAAATGTTCATTAGTAATTTTTACACGTAGGTCGATAATATTAACATTGTTTATTGTAAGTAGGTAGTTGTTTTGATATTAAGTATATTTGTAGGCCTATTATGATAGTCTTAAACAATGTTTAAAAATTATGCAATGATTTGAAAAATAAAAGTTGATACAAATATCAAGTTTTATTATCATTTAGCGTATTTTTTTTTATCACGCTGTGCAATGAGTATAACATTTTATGTTATGAAAAAATAATTAGGTATCATTAAATGTTTTGATTTGATATTCATGTCAACCTATACATATCAATATGTTTGATATTCGCTGATGAATTTTTAATGTTTCGTTTGAAACGAAACATATTTTGAAAACTTATGGCAGATCTACAGCACACACCGTTTGGGCACGGTCATAGCCCCCTATAGGCGGTAATGGCACGGTACAACCTGTAAAAAACGTTGATTTTTGTACCAAGTAAATATTTTTATGACTCACATACAGGACTAGTTAAGTTACTGCAATGCACGCATTATCCAAAAAGTTTTATTGAATAAGGTTATTATCATCAAGAAAAAACCAAAATTAAATGAAATCATTGAAATTTTCAGTGAAAACCCAGTAGAATATTCGTTTAAAAAAATATTGTAATAAATAAGTCAAGCAATATATAAATATTATCAATTCATTACAGGAGAGAAACTTTACTTTACTTACATAAGCTTTGAAGAGGTCTTTTTGAATTTAATTATTGAGTGGTGGAAACACTTTAATGTGTCAAACGACTTTAGAAATGGCAACACCATCGCGGAAAGGGGTTGTACTTCGGCAAGTGACGGATGTGTTATTTTAGTGTAATTAAATAGGGGTGCAGTGTGTATTTTATAAAATGTTATCGGCTTTTAAACATATTATCGATTCATAAATACTTCATGCTATTCATATGTAACATGTGAGTAGTGGTTGCGATGGCGACTTCTCCAAGTATTGAAACACAGATTGACAGCTTTTTGGAGCAGTTCAAGAGAAGTGCATCAAAAGCGATGGAAGAACGAGTTGAATGGCAGGATTCAAATGTCAACACGGTCGTCAGATCCAGAAGCAGCTGTTTCAATCTAGAAAATGCTTCAGGTAAGTGATTTTAATTAATGATTTTGTTTGATTTGAATGATATACTTGAGGTGGAAACTGTGCGACTCAGGTTTATTTCCTGGCTTTTTTTAAACTACGCAAAAAAGAATTATACATGTCACAACACTCGTCTTCAATGTTAAAGGACATGTGAATTACATGTATTTTTTATATTTTTGTACCCATTAGTAAAGTAATTTTATTTATTGTGATATATTCGAATATTTATATCGTTATTGAGCCAATGTTGAGTATAGTGAAATACATTACGAATATTATTTTATATTGTATAGTATAACAAATACTCTTTCCATCCATATAGTATTTACATTCTAGGACCCAGCACCTACCTACCTAGAATTAGTACTCTTGATATTATAATTAAACAAATGTTTTAATTAAGGTTCTATTTGACTGAAAGCGTTCATTTAAAAACCTGTTGAGATTCAATAAATTTCTTATGTATTTTACCGTTAATTATTACCATAAATAATTTGTAAAGTATAATAATAAAAAAAACAAACAATCAAGTGCATGTATGTTATATATAAATTTAGATTTAAAATATATATGTAAATCAGTTCGGTTTCGATTTAAATCGTGAGCATTATCAACAAATTTTGTTTTAATAAAAAAAATATATTATCGACATGTAGTTACTTTTTCTCTGTAAAACAATTCAGATTTGTTTATTTACACATAAATAAATAAACTCTTGAATTATTTTTATATCCATAATAAGGTAAAAATATTGAGATTTCCAAGTTCTACGACAGCAATCACATTTAAATATTTCGGCTTCGTGCCATCGTCAAAAATATCGTAGCTAACGTAATTCTGACGATGGTTTGAAGCTGAAATAACTATCAAATATAACATATAATTCTTGTACAACTAAATACATAGCTACTTTTCTCTTTACCTAATTATTTTTTTTTGTGTTGAATGCATGTATTGTTTATGTCAAATATTTAATTAACCGCATACTTACGTATCTATCCAATCACACAGACATTATTACATACTCTCATAACATGCTTATCGTACAATATTTCCGCATTAAGAGCGTTTAATGGCTAGCTTACGCATATTAACGTAGTTGCGTAGTAGTATCTCTAATAATCATATTTGGGAATTTTTGTACCTACACTTATTATGACGTGGAAAATCATCTCCACACAAAACTATTTGCCCATCTCGATAAAACTGTTAACTTGTTTAATTTAGATTTACCCTTCGCGCACGAGCTCGCTTATCATTTTTATCTCACGAAATCATTCACACTAATTTAATTCAACACGTAAAAGTTACAAAAAAAAACATTGGTTCCAACTAGGTATGTTTAATAATTTAAGATTTCGACTGAAGGTGCTTGATGGAATTTCAACATTAAATTTGAATCGTACAAATTATGTACATTCACACAGATTTTGTCATCAACGACCGGGGTTTCGCCTTTCGGCGTCTTCAGGCGTTCGAGTGCAAGGATGAACTTGAACTGATGCTTAGTATTATTATTATTACTGAGTGTATCGTGTTTAAATAATAAATAAAAAATAAATGTATCACTAGGTTTAAAGCCATTGCAAGCGAAAAGGATTAACCCACTTGAGGGTCAACACCTGAAGATGCCGAAAGGTGAAACCCGGGTCGTTAGTGACAAAGCTTGTGTGAATGTACATAATTTGAACGATTCAAATTTAGGTATGTTTTATTAATAATGTAATATAATTCATCACGGGTTCGAGTCCCAGTACGAACAGCATTTTTTAAATCGATTTATCGATTTCAATAATGGGACGTAGCGATTAGTTTACCAATAGTCCTGAAATTGACCTATTCTTCTTTACGTAATAGAGAAATTGACCAACTGAGTAACAAACAGTTCTCGTACAAAAAAGTTGTTTTTCTGTTGAAATACTTCCGTTAGGATGCTATATGATCTACATTGGGAGTTGACTTGAATTAATAAAAAAACAAGCACTTTTGTACAAATTTTGAAACATCCAAGCTGTTAAACCACAGTATTCCCAAATATTTTCTTTTTTTTCCCGCATGTTTTTTTTTAATATCTTACAAGTTAGTAATCGAATATTTGGAATCCAATTTGGTCTAAGTCCAATTTACTGAATTATTCACATAACACTATTTCAAAAGTCGCGTCTTAAAACATTTCATTATTTACGTAATGTTAAACAGCGAAATACGTATTGACTTTCAATATAAGCTTGTAGTTTCAATAATTTTATACCGATGAACAATTACAGGATGTAGCACTTTATTACTAGTTTTTTTTAAGAAATGACTGTGTGTATTTATTTCTTATAAGCTAGCTCGCAAACAACAAGAGCAATATGCAACATGTAGATATCGTCTTTCAAAATGTGTGACTTGTAACGATCGTTGACTCACGATATCAACTAATGACCAATGATTTTATTCAGAGCGATATCATATTATTGCAGATTGCACAAGCTGTATGCCTCTACCCCTTATTGTTTCTTTTTTTATGTATTCGTATGCTTACGAAATATATCATTTGAAGGTTTTCACAGCAGGCAATGTGTTTTTTTATGGAACATGCGTATAAAGAAACTCTTGTTTTGTGAAACTGTTATAAACCGAACTTAAAAAATAATTACTAATTTAGCTGAAACACATTATTTATCATATCTTTGATAATGATATCTGCTGACAATTCGGGAATGTCTCTACTATGTCAATATTGTTTTAACAGATTTCATAGTTGGAGGACAAACTTCATTATAACTCAGCTGCGTTTAGTATACTAAACACAATCGTATGTTTTGAGATAGTAATTGTGCTCATAATGCGTTTGATATGAATATCCGTTTTATCGTCGTTTGCTTTGATGTATGGCTCTATCTCAGTGTCTGCCAAACTTTTTTACTTTACGGCACACTGGTGAATGGGATTTGTACCGCGGCACACCAAATAAAAATGCTTTAAATAAAGAAATGTACCGTTAAAATAGAAAATGTGTCGCGTTGACCACTATGTATGCTCGTGACAAATATTTGTTTGAATGTCTAGAGATGTTGAATGTATTTAAAATTGAAGAAAATTTAAATGAATAGGCATTATTTAAAATTAACATTTTTAAGGCTTCTTCCACTGCGGCACACATGAGACTTCTTGCGGCACACAGTTTGGCAGACAATGTTCTATCTATTGCACAGTACACAGTAGTTTTACGGTTAATATGTACGATATAAAACGATTGTTTGCAACATGTTATTAACGCGGTGTGATAGTGCATTCGTTTAGCGGTTATCTGCATTTAATGCGGCACCGTGAGAATCTCAGTGCATCATTTTTCAAGTTGCAGGTCGTTGAACCGATTGCAAACGGTTCGCATTGCACCAATCTGGATGAACGTTCCCTTTTAACCCCTCGTTGCGTATGTGACCAACATGGAAACAGCCGAAAATGTACCGCTGGACTTTATGCGACCGGATAACGTGACGAGTTCATTAAAAATCTGCTGACTAACGACATTCAAATGTAAAGATTATTGATGCTGCATTAATTATATGTAGTGTCAACAACTGTTGGTGGTTCTCAATTTGGTAATTTTCTTTACGTGGGAAACAGGTAAGTATTCGTCAAATTTGATGTTTTGCAAAGCAACTCGAAGAGACTGTGAGTATGATTTTTCCAACGAATATGTCACAAGTCACAAAACAGCCGAATTCATCTTCAACAGCAGTCTACAGATATTCTGTGGATCTAAATCTGGCAAATAAATGCCATAATAGATAGCGTGATTGATAAAAAAATATTTGTAAGTCGAAATAATGACTTGGAATCTTATACAGTCGTTAGGGGTAATAATGGGCAGTTACAAGGCATTATCGTTAAATGTTTTTAAACCTTAACATATCGATCCTTAATCGATTTCTACGGCTCGAACATAATCCGGATCAAAAATTAGTTTATGTAAATACATATGCGCTTCCTATAGGTATCGACATTAAAAAAATATTGACCCGTATTCAGCAGAAAAGCAAGACAATTCATAAAATTTACAGTATGTGTTTCTTTTGAATTCCTCTCGTAATAAGTTCGCAAGTTTTTGCGTACTTGTAACGTGATTAATTTGAACAAAAAAAACCTTCTCCTGTAAAATGTACGAATTGTCGCTTACGTTTGCTTTTCTGCCGAATACGGGTCGATGTTTTTTTATTTCGATACCTATAGGAGGCGCATATTCACATAAAACTATCTTTGATCCGAATTATGTTCGAGCCGTAGAAACAGGTGCGTGTTTATTGTTAATTGCATGGTTATTATGATAAAACTGTTTTCTAATTGCGTCTTTTAAATCAGGTGTATAAAAAAATGCAGCGATTTATTTTGCGATAACATTAAACGCAAGCGATATAGCAAAGAAAATCTATTTGCATGATGTCAATACAGCGTGTTTTCAGTGCCAACTTAAATATTATTCCTAACACTTCCACAATTCAGAGACAATAATATTACGTAGCTTAGTTCACAATACATCAATGCTTGCTTAGCGTGCCGAAGACAAAAATAACTCGGCACAGTATTTATATTGGAAAATAATCAGGGCAGAAGTGTCTTCGCTTTGCTGTTCAACTATTAGAGATGAAGCCTTTGAAATCTATTTGAAAAACGTTGTTATTATGTTCCTCTATATTCCTATATGAATTGTGTAGTAATGTAAACACGCAAGTGAAAGATATACACATTGTAATGTACATACATAGTGGTTTGTGTGTTTTAGGGCTAGTCGGGTTTTGAAAAATCGGTTTTTTCGTTGAATTTACGACATTCGTAAACCGGTTTTTTTCAATTTGGTTTATTATTTTACTAAAAACATTTTTTTTTAAAACTTGAAACCGCCATTGATACAAATAAAACGAGATGATACACCGATGTAGTTTAATAGTAGTGAATGCGTTGAAAACATTGTATTATGTTCAGCAGTGGGCTGCCAATACGTTAACAAGGGGCTCGCTTAATCTCAAAGCAATTCTCGGTGTTCTAGCGAAGGAGTGATTTTTTTATCAGTTCTATGCCATCATATGCAATAGCAATCGGTTGTAAAATATGTAAAAATATGCAATTGTAACTGTAAACTTATCGATGTAAATAGCCAAAAATGTACCACTGTGTAGAGAATATTGTTTTCTCATAAATTAACAAGGGGCTCGCCGGCCGTAGTAAAAAAATAACAAGGGGATCGTGCGAGCCCCTCCGAGCACCCTCCAACCCACCCCTGATTAGATTTAGTTTTATTTGAAAATATTGTTGCTGTGCATTTTGTTTGGCCTGAAACATATTTATTTCCTGACGAGGAATAGTGAATTAAATTGTAGTAAATTGAAATAGTTTTTTTTTGTGACAGTGCAAGATTTAAAAAAATCGCATATTATTTGAATTATCATTTTTAGTTAATCTTTGAAAACCGGTTTAAACCGAGTTTAATAAATATTGTGATTCTAACACCGGTTTTCGTATAAGCCCTAGTATGTTCTAAGAAATCATAATAAGATCAATGGTTGAGGTAACTTAAATATTTATCTGAAAACTATGTATAGCCCTGCCACCTATTCGGTGTGTCAAGCATTTTCTGGCAGGGTCGATAACTACTAAATAATTTAATAAATAAAAACTTTAATATTCAGTTCTCAAAAAGAGTGTTTCGAGTTTTCAAACTGATTTCCTCGTCAGATATGTTATGATGGAATTTAAAGCTCTATCCTGCCTTACTAGATAGAATTTAAGGTAAAGAAAAATATAGCGTTTACAAAATAAAAAAATCAGAATGATTTTGCAGCTCGATGATTCAAATATAGTGAAGGAGATAGTTCTGTGAACTGTAATGAGAATCTGAAAGCCGAGGTAACCTTGAAATCCATAAAAAGATAATTCAGCAGTATTTTCCACTGTTTACCCGCTCTCAGGGTGGAGCATGTAGACATAAAATGGCGTATAATCTCAACGGTATATGTTATTTACGAAGGGGGTAAGTAAGAAAGGATGGATTAAGAAAAATACTAGTGGTAAGCCAATAGGATTGAGGGTGGATGAGAAGTAGAGGTCTGCACGGGCCAAAATTTTACAAAACTACCCGGTCCGAGCCCGAAAAACTCACGCCCGACCCCGAGTCTAATACCGCACTTGTTACCCGAACCCGACCCGAAACATCGAGAAATTTGAAATCCTCGATTTGCTATACTTTTTGCCCAGATTATCTCCGAAAGTCCTTTTTTTTTTTTAACTCGCCGAGGAATTTGAAATCCTCGATTTGCTATACTTTTTGCCCAGATTATCTCCGAAAGTCCTTTTTTTTTTTTTAGCTCAAGGTTCGGCTTAAATCAAACGTTATGATGAAGTACGTATTTTGAATTATAGTAAAAAGTAAAAAATCCTTGATTACATATTGCAAATATATAATAATAAACCGACGTCTTCCAAATGCGCTAAAGATAAGGATTAATAAATTCATCTGTGTAACTTAATAGTTTCTAAGTTTTCACTTAGTACCAGTTTTGTGTTAAATATAAGTTATATGTTCCTACGTGTAGATTTTTGTTAACTCCTTGCCGATTTTGTGTATAACTTACCGTACCTGTATCAATTCCTTATTATATTATTGTAGACCTTATTATAATTTTCCTCTTTGCAATATAAGAATATTATACTGAAAACTCAATTTACCGTATCCAATGACCTAATAAAACCAACCTATGACACGAAAACAATAATTTATGTTTCATGAGAGTATTATTTTAATGTTTAATATAAAGATTTAGTTTATCACCCGGGATGTTTTTATTTAAATGATGTCGTAGGGATGTTTTACATATGTTTTATAAAAAAATATGTACATATTTATAAAATGTCATATCTTACGGTGGAAGTGTAATACAGAATATTAAATTTGAAATACGCGCGTTGGATGCGCGCATGCGCAAAGCTGCCATTCTATTTGGCCGCTCACGATGCTTGGTATGTACAGCGTCTGATTTTGACGAAAGAATTCAAGAACGCCATATTGCCGCCTGGCCCGTGCGTTCTAATTTGTGATTATTAGTAAGTAAAATGTGAAGAAATAGCGAATGTTTGTACAACAAACGAATAGTGCCATATTCCGACACAGTGTTGAGAAGAAAAAAGCGTAAATAACTTGAGTTTAGTGGGAAAAAAGGTGAGTTAAACTGTTGTTTGGTCAATGCCAATATGGCCTAATATTCAGTGGGATTTCTACTCGATATGCGATAATGAAACTTAAAATTTGCTGATAAGGTGGATAATTGCATGTCTTTCAAGTATAGCCCCTCCTTTTATTTTACCGCAATAATTCAAACATTTGTTTTTATTTTGGATGGTGGTTGTTGAATCTATTACAGGATATCTGTCGCATTTGCTTGACAGAAACAATTTTATGATATGACCCCGCGGAGCTTTCATTTTGGGATGACATTTTGACATTTATGTTGGACATTTTATTTTTTACAACCAGCATGACCAGAATTCAGAATTGAAGCAAAGGTCTCTGATTGCAAAAATATTGTATTATATGAAATAATCAACTTCATTAAATCCATAAAGATTCAACAGTTTTTCTTTTTGACATCAAAATGTAAAATGCATTTATTTACCTTCTCCTAAAATTTATTTCACAATTGCACTAAAGAAATAAAATAGTTATATCTGTTTCATTTGATGTTATGCCAAATTGCTTTTGACCAAGTCAACTGTTTATTCTACAATAGTTTTTAGTGATGTTTCTTTGCTTTCAAGTGAAACAATTGTAAGTCACTTAATGCATAGATGTCACTATTTTTCAAAAATATTTTATTCATACTCTACTTTACAGCCAATAATTATTTATATGCCTTCGTATGTCGGTAATATCATACTAATGATGAAAGTCATTTGTTTTTTAGATTACAAACTGAAATGTCATACGACAAGATGGAGGTGGACAACTCTGCCGAAAAAGAAGCCAGCGAGGTGTTGCACTCGCTGCTGTCGGTGGACCGGAGAGCTTTAGATTCTAAGGAGAATATAATCGTGTCCATCCCGAACATGACCACCTCGGTGAACGGTCAAGAGTATACGACTGCTGAACAAGCGCAGTGGCATACTCCGGTCATGGGTCAACATTCAGTATTTACCATACCAGACTCTCAAGTCATTCAGCAGGCGGAGTACGGTCAACCTGGTGCTCAGCAGGTATTGCATCTCTTTTCTATGAATACCTTAAGATAATATTAACCCCTAAATAGTGAAGTGAGCCGCGTAGTAAAATGATGAAACTTTTCTATTAGACATATATAAATTCTCATTGAGTTTATCTCGTATGATCTTTCAGCTTTAACATATTTGACACATTGGCATTAATTGTAGTGTCAAATATTAAAAAAATAAAAACCTATTAACTGCTGCTATGTTCATTGTTGTTTTATTAAAGTTATATACAAATTTCATAGTCTTCAGCATTAGGTAAAAAAAATTACAATCACAGGCCTTGTATATCTCAGACCATCTTAAAAAAGCGCCTAGATCCTTATGTACATTGCCTTGAACCCCAAATCATTTTAACGCTACAGTTAGCTTTTGTTTCACTAGACTATAATTACTTTTACCTATAGATACGTTGATACCGTTAAGAAGATAATATCTACAATTTTAATGTAGAACTACAAATATAACATGCCAAATATTGTTTTTAGGTGATTTGGCAGGGTCACACCATTCAAATTGAAAATGCTAACGGTGTGGGAACTGAAACCACTATTCTTCATGAGATGTATCCAATGGTAACTCTCCATGAAACGGAAGTGCGCCACGCGAAAGAAGAAGTTATAGAAATGATTGAACAGAAACCAAAGTTGGTCAAAAAGATTCCAGTAAAGAAGAAGAAAAAACTGAGCTTTTCTGGAGACGAGGTGGTGGATACTGAAGACCGTAACAAATTAGAAGCCAACCCACTTGAGGTATTATATATATTTTTTGTGCTGCAGATATTCTGTGGCTATGTTATTTTCCCCGAATCCTTCTCAACGAAACCAGAACACGGAATATCTTGTGAATTATCACACACATGACATTATTATTCTTATGATCTATTAAAACTACGTGGATGTCTTACGAGGGCTTGAATTCAAACATTATTTTTGATTCTCGGCTACACGATAATAATCAAACAACATTATGTCAATATTTTTTTAGTTTCTTCTTAAATCACTGGAGAAGTTTAATGTTAACAAAAGGTTGTCTTTTTGTAATATTTTTTTTTAAATCATACCTAAAACTTTAGGCATCAACTTTTTTTTTTTTTAACCATGTCCACCCCCAATGTGAAGCATATGGACTCCTAATGGAGTTTATCTCAACGGAAGTGTTTCTACGAGAACTGCTTGTTTCTCAGTTTCTCAACCTCTTTCCGAAGAGAGTAGGAATAGAAGGATAGGGCTAGGACAGGACTAGTGGTTAGCTAATCGCTCTCGATACACCCTGTTCATAGGATACGATTAGTGGGAGGGGGAATTCAAAACATCACATACGTCCATGACTTCGAACAGAAATTCATAACTCTATTGAAAAATCAATTTTTAAAACTGTCCTTACTGGGATTCGAACCCATGGACCCCGTAGCCGAAGCCAACGACGTTGACCACTCGACCACACAGGCAGTAGTCAAATCAACATCTGCTTTGTAATGTTATAAAATAATAAAAAACTTTTTGACTACTGAAAATTTAGACTCTTGTAGATTGTGTTTTTTGACTTTAAGCCCTCGATAAACTGGAATGTTACACTACCCTTTAATTGAAATACAGCAGTGCTAGTTTCGCATGCACAACAGTTATTTTGAATGGTCTGAAATACTCAACACAATCACGTTTTGAGTATATAGGCTGAACTACGCAATAACGTGTTAAGTATTTCAAAAGTACAAAATAAGTGCACGCGCGCGGCAATAGAATTTCTTTTGACATTCACGGGGTCTGATATGGTGTGACTTGTGCTGTCGTTGTCCACTTCTCGTAGTTGTTTGTACAGCTGGACATTTTAGTGCAATCTCGTACACTGTACATTTATTCAATGAGACTTGAATGCTGGCTACCTTCGCTAATAGCTTTAAGCTTAAAAAAACTTAGACTTAGAAAAAAATATTTTAAATTGGAATTGCATCACTGACGTGTACCCTTAACTACAGCACTGGGTGTGACCAATCAAAGTACCGACTCCTTTAAAAATAGGGTTTACTCTTTGTGTGTGATGAAAAAGTTTTTAAAATTAAATCTCCAGAATCTAAATACAGTTAACCCCCATTTATACGATTGTCGGGACGGTATAATTGGGGGTGTGAATCTCATACAAAATTAGGGATTTGTGCTTTTCTGCGGAAAATGCAAAACTAAGATTTCCCTTCATTTTTGCAAAAAAAAATATTGATGAATTATTTAGTTACTAAGTGATAAAATGCAAAGCGCGCGAAAAATCCCGCACGCAGTCAGACGCTGGCATGTGTTGAATACACAGACGGCCGCCCAGACGGGACAGCAGCATTAACGTAGCAATGGAATGCGACCGTACAATTGGGGGATTTGTGGCGAATATTTCAAGCCAGCGTCTAATTCGGGGTATAATTGGGGGTTCTACTGTAGTCATGTTTTCATTGATGACTTTTATTATTAATTAACTTTATTTTGTTATAGTGTCACTCATCATAATATCTTTTTTAGGTGAAAGCTAGAATGAAGAAAGGGTGCGACTGTAAAGACAGCTGCTACCGTGGATTGATTCCGGAGAATGTATACAAACATAGACTGAATATTGCAGAATTAACTAAAAGCGAACACGACATGTACTTGATGGGGGTCACAATGGCCTGTCTTGCGAATCCTTCAGAAACCTCCAGGCACAAAGCGAGACGTCGACTAAGAGCTTCGTACGTGTATCAAGGACGCCGAGTCTGCTTAGAAGCCTTTTTATATTTAGAAAATGTCACGCACTATCAATTGAAACGAATACGGCATCACGTGATGGCTCACGGGGTGGCCCCGAGGGTGCACGGAAACATGGGTAAAAAACCCTACAACACCTTCTCGCTCGACATTTACAAGCACGCTACAGAATTCTTGAAACAGTATTTGGAACAGCACTCGGGAGGATCGAAGGATCTCAGCAAATCTATCTTAGTTCAGGGAGATTCTAGAAAAAATCTTTTCGATGCCTACAAAGAGTACGGTGAAATTCTAGAACCGGGAGTCAAGCTCATGGGTTATTCGACGTTCAGGCATTTCATGAAAGAACAATTTCCTAACGTAAAATTCTCACCTAAAAAACCTGAACCCAATAAAGACACTCATGTGCCATTTAAGAGCGGCAAGTGTATGACGTATGATAAGAACAAAGATCCCGCTCGAGTTGAAGCAGAAAAGGCAAAAGCTGATGCGAAGAAAGCAGCTGCGGATGCCAAAAAGCATCAAGAAAAGACTCAACTTGTCATACAGCACCAACATCAGCAGCAACACCAACAACAACAGCAACAACAACAGCAGCAGCAGCAGCAGCAACAACAACAACAACAGCAACATCAGCAACACCAGCACCAAGTTGTTCAACAGGTGCAACACCAACAGCAAGTTGTCATTCAGCAACAGTTGCAAGGCGTGCAAGTCAGTCAGCACCAGCAAGTTCAACAGGTGCAGGGTGTTCAAGTTCAACAAGTGCAAGTCGGTCAGCACCAGATGGTGCAGCAGATGAATGTGCAGACTGTCAGCGACGACTCCTCCTCGCAGCCTATCGAGATAACCCAACAAGTCATTCCTCTTACAGTTGTACAGCAGCCTCAGCAGACTTACATTGTCACTCCCGTGTCACATTTACAAACCACCGTGTCTGGAGGCTGGTACAGTCGAAATTAGCTCTTGCTATAAAATCTTTAACAATATCTTTAATGTTTAGGCATCTAGATCGAAAAAGAATGAATGCCATGTCAAAATGTCATATTTCCTCGATGACAAGACGCACCTTGTATTCCGATACACTCAAATAGAAAAAAACATACGTCTTATAATTGAGGAAATACGGTATATTTGTTTCGACTTTCCATCATTCTTGATGAAGAAAGTGTTTTAACGAATGTGTAACTAACACATAATTGCTAAACATATCTTTCATAGAAATCCAAAGAGTTGGTTTTGCAGCATTGGTATTATACGAAACTGGAATAAAATAATTGGGTTATAAGCATACAGCGGTTATCATAGAGATGGACAGGCCACATCGCTCAGAGAGAAGATCATTATCGGTAAAAGAGTGAACTGAATTAGTGAGTCTGTAAGGTACATCTCTGAAGACTGAGTCATCATTAAAGAGGAGCCTAAATCCAGCAACGGATCAAGGATGACTAATATATGTATATACTTGACTACGCACATGATATATCTACAAAAGAAACCTGCTTCATTCATTTGTTGGCTGCTTTTTTGAAACTTATTATTTATTGATTGTCCATGTCACCATGCGCAAATGATAATTAAAAATACCTTATCGAAATAGATGATCATTTGGCTTTAAAATAGGAAAAATCGGATCAATCGTAAAAATCACCAATAAGCAATTGTTTATTTGTTTCAAAAATCATAATGCGAGTTGAAGGTTTTTGTCAGGAACGGTTCAAAGAGTTTCTGCACCTGCTTGCGAGGTGCCGAAGGCTAGAACTAAATAAGTGGATAGTACTAAAATCTTAGTGCGTCACATTACGAGCTAGCCATTTGTACATAACATGAAATTATTCAATTAATAGTATTTTAGTATTTTTTTTTATGAATTCACTTTATCAGCATGTTTTTTTTTCCCTCAACGGTAATTAATTTAAATTTAAAAATAGACTATCTTAATAAATACATCATATTTTTATTACTCAATATGAATTTTGCTCCTTTTGAGTATTTTAACAAATTTACTGTAAAACTATTTTTTTGATAATTTTTACTTTCTGTGAGTTTACAAAAAATAAAATCAATAATGGGTCATATGAAATGAGATGTTTATCTTAAACCATTTATTGATAAAACATGTAATTAAATTCTATAAATAATACTTGATTTTAAGATTTCTTTATTTTTACTACTCCAAGAGAGAAAACTTTTAACTTTTTACTAATTTGGTAAATTTATCATTGAATATTTAAATATCTGCATCAACTGTGTCAAGTTCGACCTAATAATAGTGTTTAATGATGTTTTAATTACATATAGTCATTCGCCGTTTAAAATCCCGGACCAAAGGCAAATTTTTAACACATTCAAATGTATGATGGTTATTAACGTGTTGATCGCAAACAAGTTTTTTTTTATTCAAAATGGTTAGAAAATGATAATTAGGAATGTGTAAGAATTTTTTTTTTTTAATTTCATTTGGAAGCCTTTGTTAATGAAAAATTCCCAAAGTTGTATCACGGTATAAAAAACTGTGCTGGTCAACCCACCCATGTAGAAAAATTACGTAGACTTTGACGCCATATAACAACTCGAAGCCAGATATTCCTCGTCAGTCACCAGTGACTCGTATATCGACATGTATAAGTCACGTGTTGTATCAAAACTCCAATAAGAAGGGAAAGATGAATTAAATCCCTATTATGACATCAATTGACTTTCCAAATAATATTTTAATTTAGAACAATTAATACTGTTAGTTAACTATGTCAGTATCGTGATGAATATAAATATTGATTTATTTACCTTGTTGAGTTTCTTCAATGTGGAAAAATTTATGAATTTGCTTTGAAGCTGATGTGAGAAGAAATAGTTTTATGAACCACTTTCCCTTTTCTATACATTAATTCAGTAACTGCTTTGCAAATTTTTTTATTATTGTATCCAATAAAAAATATATGCATCCCATTGAAGTGACGATTGGCAGCTCGTTTATTAATTGAAACTCTCGACGGCACATTTTTTTATTGCTTTTGTTAGTAGTTTAAACTATTGAATCATTGTGATTTGTCCATTACTCATATATATTCCTTGTCATTAGCTAATAAGTGAGAGATATGCATAAGGTATTTTTTTATTAAACAAATTATAAACTCAATACGGATCGTTTAAATATATTGTGTATGTTTAGTCGATCCATTGATTGTTTAACTGTTGATAAATGAACATAGGAATAATAATCATAATAAGAATCGTCTGCTCCATACAAATATTACCAGTGCTTTTTATAAAATATATTAATATCACTAATAGTCATATCCTTTGTGAATAAGTTTTTAATATGTATATATATGATTTTAAGGTTGTAATAAAAAATATTCAAAACATACTTCTCTTTTTTTGTAAACTTAACATTTATTTCAGAATGTGCTGAGTTGTGGCATCCTCCGACAAATTTAATTTGAGTATTTTGTTGGTTAGAGCTTGCTCTACCAATCACGCAGATCTGGTTCGATTCCCGGTTAGATCACAGTGAATTTGAGAATTATTCAATTCAAAGTTGTGATCGAAGACTGGGTGTTTGTGATGTCAATTCACATTATTGCCTCTCCTCCCATCTTTCTGATCCTTGAATAGCTGGGTGTAGCGATATCAATTAGTCAACCACTAGTCCTGTTCTAGCCTTATCCTTCTCTCCCTACTACTCACTTTGAAAAAAAAGTGAGATTGAGTGACTGAGTAACAAACGGTTCTCATAGAAAAAACTTTCTGTTGAGATACCTCCATTAGGAGGCCATATGTTCCACATTAGGAGCGGACATGGATAAAAAAATTCAACAAATTTTTTCATTAAAAAATAAAACCCTTTTTCGTTTAAAACACATTTTTAGTAAAGATCGCGAGAATTATCATCTCGCAATATTTTTTTTGTAATAAATAAATCCTTGCAAACTTTAACAATATTTCCCTAAATATAGAATTTTAACACTCGAGTTCTGAAACGGCGGGGTACAAAGTGACCCCAGACAGATGTGCGTAATATTTGCATTGCATTGTATATTACAATAAATATCGGCTAGATGTTATTGATATTCAGCAAATGGTTGAAATAAGAATTTGCAATGTGAATGACCCCGCTCGGAACTCGGTGGTTAATCTGTGAAGTTAATATAACTAACAAGAGATTATGGAACTGCCCATATTACCAAATTATATTAACAAAACTCGGGATCTAAGAAAATAAAATGTTGTAAACATCAAATAACGTCAATATTGCATGACCCTTGAAATGTACCCTAAATTATTTATTTACAACAATGCATTAATCATTTCTCACCATTCACCACCCATAAAATTAAATGCAGGCTTAATTAAGTCTCAAATACTGTACTGGTAATGATTTATTTAGACCAAATGCGTGATGAAAACCTCCCCACATTTTCAACAACTTCTCGGTCAGAAATATTGTTGAACATTTGGGGACTTTCTTTGTATCACTTGTTCGATAACCCCTCGAACTCCTCTGTCACGAGTTAAGTCGTAAAGTGCTATGGGTCGAAACATTGTTTCAATATTGTTAAATTAATCTCATCAATTTTAATTGCATCAACGCTTTTAACACTTCCATGTTTTGTTGTTCGGTAATTAACCGACTTAACAATGTTGCGTCTTTCGCTGCATCACTTAGTGTGCACTGATGGTCAACCAGCAATCAGTAAATCGGTTAAAACTCCAATTCTGACATAAATAAAAAATATTCTAAGAAATGATACATACACTATGATGTCAACTTTTATCGATCAATTATTTCATGTACCGGATGTGGAAGGACGATAAAGACAATAACAGTAACAATTACCTGCTTGTGGCGGGGAAAATTTCAAATGAAAATTACTAAGGGAATTCCTTCTGGATTTTCCTTAAAAGTAAAAAAACACCCGAATCTATCGAAAATATTCTTTGTTCCTTTTTAGCGTGCAATTTTCTATTACCGATAGCTTACTTAAATACTATAATTAATAATTTAAACCGTCCGAAATTAACCCATTTTGCTCAGTATTCCAATATTGGATCATTTAGTATTTTTACTTCCACTCCACTATGCATCACGAAATAAAAGCTAAGTTTGCATCAGTCTGCATCTAGCAAGTGTGGGCATCGTTTCATGTAGTATTTTGTCAGGTTTGAACCTGTTGGAGTGAGCAGTGTTTTTTTTTATTTGCATTAAATACGGGCAAAAATGGGTTAATCAAATCTTATTTTTTTTAAAATTACAGAAATATTGAATTCTTAATACCGTTTGAAAAACTGAGCACAATGATCGCTTAGCCACTCCGATCCTTAAATGTTATCAAATAAATTACTCCTGAATAATATAAACCCTTCAGATTGCTGATCCCTGGAGTTGATGTACTCAAATTTAGCCTCCCCGATGTTTTGACGACGTCTGTATTCATTTTGCCAGACGTGCCCGTTCAATTCACTCTGCAACGCAATCGCCATTTTTTTCAATAATCGTGTGCTGTCTTTCTGTTTAGTATGCGAAGCCATCTTTCGATATCACACAAGCGCGACTTATCAGGGTATGCTTTATCGCACGAAATTCTTCGAACATCACTTTTGATTGTTTCAATATTTTCGTTCATAATGCCCACGTCCATTCTTGGCTCGTTCACCACGCAATCGAATCCAAATACTATTCTTTAACAATTGTCCGCGACCTCTTCAATCGTGTGTGAATCTTCTTCCTTTAACGACGTACGTGTGTGTGAAGTTTGTCATTTAAACGTTATCATAAAAGTGATAGTGTAAAATGCCGTCACATTCAAAACTATGGAAATGCTACAAGAGACTCAAACGACGGCGAGGTAAATAAATACACATTTTTTTTACTGCGGAGAAATTAATTGCTTCCAATTTCATCAATTGTACCATTTGTGAGTAAACTAATTAACGGAAAATCGGCCAACTCGTGCAATACTGAAGAATTCCGCGCTCACTGAAAAACGATAAAGAAATAATAATTATACATTATTATTGAGAGCATTTGAAAAAAAATTAATACATCCGTTAATTACAGATTTAATTTCAACAGTTTGTGTAAAATAAAATCGGTCTTGAAATCTTAAATTCTTTTACAAATAGCCAAAACCATTTTTCTTTGGGGGTGCTAATTTTTTTATAACGCAATTATTGTTTCTTTATTAACACAAATTATACAAATTGACCGCCGAAACCCAGTTAGCACGGAAGTATTCCAATTCATCTTCACATGAATTTTCCAATAACAAAAATCCCTAAATCGATTTAAATTCAATTATTTAATTTCCGTAGTGGAGTTCGAACCGTAGACAACGTAACCGAATAGTACTTCGTTGTTCACGGGGTTACAGGCCCGGAAAGTCTACCATTCGCTGTCACCTATCCAATACGCTTAGTTGTAATAATTTAAGATTTCGACTAAAGGTGCTTGGTGCAATTTCAATATTAAATTTGAATCGTTCAAATTATGTACATTTTATTGCGCCTAGGACTTCTCAATTGCCTAATCCGCCACTGAAAAAATATATATATGTGAAGAAATAAGCCGTGTATGTCAACATTTGTTCAATACGCACGATGCGCATGTATAAAGAGCGAGTGTGTGTCGGTTTTGTGATGTTCTTTGATGCACACAATACGTAAACAGAAAAAGAGTGTTGTTATGTTGTTCTGAGCATTACGGACAGACAAATGTCAAGAAAAAATCAACTCCGCTTTTTTTAAAAAGCCTGACAACTATTATTGGTAAACATTCATAGTCAACACCAGTCATGTTGAAAAGATAGTAAATTAAGATGGTTTGGATGGATCTGTCGAGATACCTACAAATGCTTCAAATTTGGCATCACAAACACCCATGCCTTCGAAGAGAAATCGGCTGAAAAAAAATATGTTCGCACTGGGATTTGAATCCGCGAGATTCATCACAGAAGGCAACGACGTTGACCACTACGCCACGCCTTACTTATTTTTTTTCAATGACGTTACTACTAAACCACAAGGGTAAGCGTATCATGCGGTCCCTTGGGTAGGAAGGCCTCAAATATTCAATGACAGATTTTAAAAAATTAACAAGAATAAAGTGATTAATAAACCCAAAAAATCAATTGACTCTTACTTAAGACATAAATAGTATTTTTTTATTATTATTTAATTCACCTTTCTAGCTTTTGCATGTAAGTCTTAATATTCTATTAACGCAACTAACTCGTTCAAACGTTTATGGCTAATATAATAGTAGTGTATTGTGTAAAAAAACGATAATCCCTGCTGTGCAAATTACCCATTCTGTACTGTTTTATAAGTGAAAGTTCTATAGCACTTCACAGAAATAAACGACGTTTAATTTTTAGACATCACTTTGGCACAAAGCCGAATAAACTTATATAGACTATACAATTGTAGATCAAGGGTGTCCAACTGAAATCATTTGGTGAGACAAATAAAATATTGCATGTCTGATGAGCAACTCATATTAATATTTTTTATACTAGCCGGTTTCCGGCAAGCGTTGCAATGCCACTCAAATAATGAAAGTGTTTGTGTTTTAATTGTGTTTATTGAAGTGCATGTCTTCTTTTACTGTCTGTTTGACGTTTGACAATTGCTGCCGATTATCTATGGTACGCCACCTACTGTAATTTAATTGTACTACGCCTATAACCTTCGCGCAAGTTGCATGAACGGTATGGCAGACATACAAACATTGATTTTTATATATAAGACTTACTGTAAGTTAATTTTAATATGCCTATAACCTTCCCGGAAGAGCTAGCAAAAAGTTTGTTTGCAATCGGATGAGCGCTATAAGAGCGCATAAGGGACAAACATTCATTTTTATATATAATATATAGATAACTCATTAGCATATTTTGAAAAGTATGTTCTTTCACTTAAATTGAATGCTTTGTCAGTATGTAGTTGTTTTTCGTAATGCTTAAGTTTTGTTAAAAAATCTTTTAAATCCTGACAACATTCCGAAATCAATTTATTTTTGTAATTTCTGATTTAATTGATTTAAATTCATTATTATATCTGTTAAAAAATCGTAAATCTTAAAGCCATTGCTTATCGAAAAATTAAAATATATCATCATACCATTTTCATTCGATTTTTATAAAAATTCGAACTTTGTCCCTCATGTACCAAAATCTCAAAAATCAGTCACTGCCAACACACGAATGTCTTGCGTAGGCTTGCGAAGTAATTTAGGTAAAAACAAATATCAATAAAAATAGTAAAATTTATAGAATGTTGGCAACCACGAAAGAGCCACACAGTGCATTCAATTGGGTTACGTGTGGTCCGCGGGTCACGATTTGGACATGTCCGCTTTAGATATACTACAAAGCTCCTGAAAAGAAAATATAAACTATAGTCTATGATCACTACCGACCTATTCCATATGAGGGTACACACATTGTTTTTGACAAACTCATTCATCTGCGGCTTCTTATATTGTCTGTTTTCATATTTATTTATTGTGTATATTATCAATTCAATTCTCTTTGGAATGGTTTGAATCTATAAATACTTTTAAATAGATTGTTTTGCATTTAAAAATGGAGGTGATGGCAATTTTATCAAGATGGATATATTCATTTATTTGCCGTACATAGGCGAAGGCCTTTTAACAAAAGCTATGACATCAACCTGTTGGGTGCATCATGGAGATAATGTGTGAGAACAGCCGAGAAACATATAAATTCATTTGGTGTCAAATTCATATTAATTATGTATTCATTTCATTAAAATGACAATTTATTAATTATTTTTTCTCATTACTGCAATATGGATATCTTTTCCGGTTCAAAGCGCAAGAAATGCGACCCCAATACCCACATTTTCTTAAATATCTATTTTAATATGGGTGATACAATGTTTATAATTAAGGTATTCTTATATCATAGTTTTTGAACCTTTTGTAGTTTATATAAATACGCGACAACGCGATAATGCGATAACGAGATAAGCGCCCGATTATCAGCGATCGTTCGTAAGATATGCAGAGAGATATTTTAAAGCCCTTAGACTATTATTTTTTTTTGAAATTCATAAGAATAAGGCCAATAATGAGGAAACCACTGGGGTCCCTAAACGACCAGCGCGTAATTCGGGGTAGTGTAATTGGGGGTTCTACTGTATAAGGCAGGGATGGCGAACCTATGGCACGTTTGAGAATTTGGACGGCACGCGAACGAAGTTCAAAAAAAATAATTTTAAGCTTAAAAAAAAATTTTGATTAAATATTCCGTTAGTTATTAATTTATTCCGTTTTAATAATTTTTAAATGTTTCCCAAGATAAACAACAATCGTTTTAAAAAAATCTTTTTTTTTATTTTGTAAAAAAAGTAACTGCTCGGGCACGCTCAACACAATCGAGAAATAATATTTGAGAATTTTTGGCACGCGGGCCCAAAAAGGTTCGCCATCCATGGTATAAAGTAATCCGCCACTGTAGCTGTAGCAATTCGTCATTGCGGGCTCGAAAATACACATTCCAAAAAACAGACACGATTATTTTAATTTACGGTCGAATTTATAAATTTTAAATGGAAAATTATCGTAAAAGTGAGCTTAGTCAATACACATTGTAATCGTTTTAAAATTAAAATATGCAATCCACAAAAACACCTAATAAAGACGTGATTGTACTTAAAAGTTCAATATCTCCAAAATTTCGTTTAAATTATCCGTCGTAAAATTTCACAATCTCATTCAGTAATTATTGTTTAAATCCGTGCTTGAACAGTAAACTGTACTCAAGAGCATTGACATCTTGTATAACAACACAATAAATATCATTTGCAATTCAATCATCGCTGTTATGCATAATTCATTAGACGCACCATAACAATTATTACCTCGGCGAGTTTATTACACCACGCCACTGTCTAGCCACTATCTGTGGAATTATCTTATTACTTCTATCGGAGTAGATATACAATATATTGATCGATAGAAATATGAATGCTTATAGAAAAATTGCTTGCTCAGTTTAGTTATTTACACATTGGTAACTGAAAGGTGTAACAATTTAACAGTTATTAAAACAGATGAATAGTTTTTATTTGTCGCGTAAGTTTATTGTAATAATTTTAAATTGTGTTGTTTAGCTTATCCTCATCCATTATAAATTTCACACTTTAAGCAGCAGCCACGCGATATATTTAAAACATTTATCTTCTGCTTAAAAGGTTGAAATTGGATGCCGAAAACTTATTTCTTCGATTTGTTTATTATTTCTCTACCCCAACACTACTTAATTACTCATGTTAGTGCTGAATTTCTCCGTTTTCATGCCCAGTTATTTCCGAGCTTTAATTTTCTTTAACGTTAAAAAATTAAGGTTTTTCTACTTTCGATGGATTCGGCGGTAATTTTCTAGGAGTTCATTTTAATATAAAATAACTTAGATTATTCCGCGTATTGTGCTACAAACTGTGACACCTTTGAAAGCACGTGAAATAATCTAAGTTATCTTATATTTCACATTAAGGGTTTTCAATCGAAAACTACGATATAAACATAATTGACATTCAGTGTTTTATTTTTTCTTACAGAACCGAAACACCTGGTACACTTATTTAAAGAATAAGTAATAGAAAAAAGTATCATTTTTAATTAAAATCATGCAATGATTTTTTCGTTGTGTACCTAATAGCTTTGTAAAAACAATATTTAAAAAACACTGAATATGATAACTTCACCTAGCTATATCACCATTATCAGACAAAAGCTACTATCTGGTACCTAGATGAAACAAAGCATTTCGAGATTTTCTCTGATATTTAACATTGGAATTCTCTAATACATATTTTCATTTACTAAGCGTCAGGTCAAGTTCATTCGTGCACTCGAACGCCTGAAGATGCCGGAAGGCGAAACCCGGATCGTTAGTGACAACATTTGTGTGAATGTACATAATTTGAACGATTCAAATTTAATATTGAAATTCCACCAAGCACCTTCAGTCGAAATCTTAAATTAGTATGAAACACTCATTAGCAATATTGACTATCATATGTACATATTGTTATATGGCTTTCTTGTAGGCTTTTCTTTTAGGGCCATTCATTGTTTTTCTATGATAACAATTATGTGACTAATAATAATTGTCTTTTTAACCATTTATCTTTCGCTGAATTTTTCAAACACGCTAAATAGTTTAGTTTATATTTATTACAATAGGTGTGTGATAAGTAATCCATTTTAGCATTTACAACTCATATAGGCAATGTTATCACAGTTAATACTTTCTAAGTGAAAGGAATGACATAATAATACTGATCGCTTACGAATGAATTCTTAAAATGATATTTGACCATTCTCCCTCACAAGCTTATATTAATTGTTATTATACCTATGATAAAACACATATGATAAAAATGACATTATCTGTTAAGATGTCGTATTTGAATCGTACCTAGTTGAAATGAAATCTTTTTTTTTTTTTGCTTTCATTTTGGAAAAAAATAGTATAAAGGCTTAGATTGAAAAAAGACACGTCTACTTTTGCTAATCTCAATTTCAGAAAGACACGTGTTCAATCAGGAACAAGGTATAAAAAATTTGCACCCAAATACGGACGCTCATAAACTCTTTTTCCAGGATTTTTTAGAAATAAATAGAGCACAATTGAACAGTTTTCCGATTTTAAATGAACAGTTACATATGCCGGGCTCTCCACTTTTATAACCTATATAAATATAATCATAAAATTATTAAAAACACAATATTCCTTTGTACTTCATTCCACTTTATTTAATATGTCAGGACCGGTTTCGCTCATTGCGAGCATTGTCAACTGATCAGTTGACAATGCTCACAATGAGCGAAACCGGTCCTGACATATTGAATAAATTTGAATAAAGTACAAAGGAATATTGTGTTTTTATTAATATAATGCCTTTCCAACAAATGTATTGACAGTGAACACCCTAAAAGTGATAATCATAAAACCTTTTCCAACAAACAAAAATAAATGTAATTCTTAAAACTACTCACCATTCAAATCTGTGGGCATTCCCATGGACTAATCCTTTTCGCCAGCAATGGCTTTAAACTCGATGATATATTTATTTCTTATATAAACACGAAACATTCATTTACTAAGCGTCAGTTCAAGTTCATCTGTGCACTTGAACGCCTGAAGATGCCGGAAGGCGAAACCCGGGTCGGGTCATTAGTGACAAAATGTGTGTGAATGTACATAATTTGAACAATTCAAATTTAATATAAAGGCACTGATTTAAAGTTATCCAAAATGTTTGTTGAATTAAAGTAACGAAAAGGTCATAGACCCGACCCAACTCGTACGAATTTAGTGCACGTGCGTTTTTAAATATAACATACATACTACAAACATGACGTGTCCATTAATTTCCTTGCTCCTTTGTCTTCACAGAGGTTTCCCGCTTCTGAAAGTAGTTGGGGTAAACCGGTAAAGGGTGCAATACTGTAATAAAATAATCGATTCCTCGTACATACATATCCGCTTTAAATAATCCTCATTTCAAATTTCCTGATACTAATCTGCAATTTTGTATCAAAGGTGAATCTTTAGTCCACAATCAACCTATGAACATTTCAACGGACCCGCCACTGTTGATTGTTGTCTTTCTATTCACTAAAATTTCATTCCATTGATCAGTGGTTCTTAACTGGTCCACTGCAAAGCACTGGTGCATCGCGAACTTGTTGCAAGTATACCTAGAAAAAAGTGATAAAAGTAGAAAAATCTGCGAAAAAGCGAAAACCTAATTGGTTTCTCAACAATAACTAATACAAAAACGTTAAAGAGTAGCGAATTTAGACGAAGAATTGAGAGTAGCTATATCAAATACCTATTCGACGAAATATTTCTGAATTCTGCAAAATCCGACATTTTAGATATCACATTAATCGGGGTAATTTTTCCCTATATTTTTAATCTTATCTTTATTTATTTTTTTATAACTGTAATGCTATCTGTTTAATTTTTAGTAAAAGTTGTAGACGTATATATTTCTTTGTTTTCTGACAGTTTGATTTTGGTGCTCCGCATTTTTTCTCATAATCAAAAGTGCAACGTGACTTAAATTTTTTAAAGATTAATTAATTATAAGTGACGCGTCAATCTCTGGATATATTCATCTAAAGGAAATCTTTAATTATTTAGTCAGCGTACGTGAAAACTTAAGAGCTTAGAAACACTTGACTTATAGCTATCCTTATAATTAAATCATTAGAAATACGTAGAGAAAAATACCTTGACTACAACTCGGACATAAAAAAAACTATAACTATAACAACAAATCAAAAAAAAATATTTACTCACTTAAATGCATATATTTTTTTTATTTAAAACTAATTTAAAAGAAGGATGTTGGAGTCACCAGTCTTTTTATGACTCCATGTCTGAATCCACAGCCTTGAAAATATTTTTTTTTATCAATTCAAATATGGAGCAGTCAGAATTTAGTTACATCGTTTTTAATAATTTGAGATGTAATATTGAACTATTTGATTTTGTCTATGTCTATGTCTATGACCACCGCCATAGATGCTTTATTCCGGTTTCCGGTTTCCGGTACCGATTCAAATCCATTCAATATGCACCGAATTCTGTATGTTTTCAAATATTGTATAGTATTAACTAATGCATTTTGTTATACAATATATAATATAATAAACAGGTGTCGCTTAAAAGGGGATGATGAAATAATGTAAAAAACATTTTTTTCTGCAAATGTTTTGTGTGTATTTCATGATTTACGCTTTTGTATGAAAAAATATAAACATGATATTTTTTTGGCTTTACGATCGTGATTGTAAAAGAAAATCAACCACCGCAAGTTGGTGTATGATCGAATCGACTTTTCAAAAAGGGATCGAGTAAAAATAACGTAATAACGATGCACAGGCGGCACAAATGATTACACAATTTTATTAATAAATGTGGTCTGTGAAAAGTGTAAACTTGCATTGCATTAATCAATTGGAAGTAACACAAATGTGATATATTACGAATCAAACCATATTGACTTTTTTAAATGAAATTTAAACACCGTTTTTCGATTGTATCGATAATAAGTAAATCATACAGTAGTACAATTTAGTCATTTAAATGCATTTTGGAATGTGAAAACTACTTACAAGTTACAACGTATTCATTGATTAATAATTAACATAGTTTGACATATTTTCCACTCAATGACTTATATAAAATCGAGGACTTAGGATCACAAGAGCCTATCTACAAAAAACAAGCTTTAAGTTCGCTGAAGTATAACCGATCCTTAATTACTTGGCGTAGCGAGAGCGATTAGTCCTGTCCTAGCCCTATCTTTCTATCCCTACTACTCTAATCTAATTGGAATGAAACATATTGTTAATTCAAATAAAAAATGCGTAACACGTCATGTAAAATTATTGTGTAACTTATTTTGAACATTCTGAATAACTCAACACAATCACGTTTTGGGTAAATATTTAGTTTTTCAGACCGTTCAAAATAGTTTTATGCTGGAATAGCGCCGCTAGTATTTAAAAAAAAAAGTAAAAATTATATGCCATTCCGTTCTTATATAATATTATACTATTGTACTCATTCGTGTTTTATCGTCACACTGCCTTTTTAAAATCAATGATTGAAATCACTATTCGTTGTAAAAATCATTGCTTGAAAGTTTATAAGGCTGTAGCTATTTTGCCTTTATTGATGTAATGCTATTTCTGTATTGCCTGGGTTACGAAAATACGTAAAACCTTGATTGTAAACTACGTCACACAATAATTCAATTTACAAATAATATTAATTTTACTCGAAAATGTATCATATACAATCATTAGCTGTAAATACTATCTGAGCTGTCGAAATAATTTTAACATTCTTTGGTATTTATTATTTCACCTTATTTGTTACGAAAAAGTAATAAACTACTTCCTTTTTTATTATACATACTTAATAATTAAAATAATAACTATCTTTCAAAATTACTTATTTATAATTGAGATTATCGTTGAAATAATGTAAACAAAAGATTTAAATTTTAAATAACTTTGATTATTCCACGTATTGTGCTACAAACTGTAACACGTGTTTCGCCTCTCCCAGAAGCATCCTCATACAATCTTACTTTCACAATGCTTGTTTAAGTACGAATGATTTTAATTTTACTATTCTGACATATTTTAAAAACAAAAACGGGAAGCAAGGAGGGGAGGATAGAAAAACAAACAAATAATAATGACACTACAAATGACCGTTACGTTACAAAATGATTAACTAACGTATTGCATCAATTAGGAAGGGTTAAACCATTGGAAATAAATTTAGCAGTGGCGAACAACCTGTCATATTTAAGATATTATTTAATAATAATTCTTCATTGTTAATACTTTTATTTATTTCTAAACCATTCAATTTAAACCTTTTTTATTTACTCGATGGAGTATTTCTACGTTACTATCCTGATTAAAATTGTGCTCGTTTTCTATTAGGTGATTGGCAAACTCTGAAAAATTGTTACTTTTTAGACATCTTATATTTTCTTTAATTCTAATATTCAAGTTTCTACCTGTCTGCCCTGCATAAGAAGCTTGGCAGTCTCCACAAGAGAGGCGATTGATACCACTAAAAAGTTTGTATGCTTATATATGCTGGTGATATCTCTGGTGTAATTGAGAATGAAAGCTTTAATCAAAGTCCTTATTGGAAACGAGCCAAATGCAATTTACACTCATTACTCACGGTGCATTTAATTAACTAACTATGCATCGACCTTACACACTCTGGATAAGTGTTGGTGTACGACCGCGAATAATATTATGAGTTCTTCGACCCAATCCCTGCTCAACGTCATTAATCTGAACGTATAAACCATTAATATCCTGATTAAACCTTTCCCGGTCTTTTAATCTTGGCATTATGTTTTTTCATCAGTTTTATGAAACCATTTATAATCCGAAAGCTACTTTCAATCTGTAATAACGTGGTTGTTTTAATAGCAAATTAATTTACCGCAGCTCGTTTTATGCTCTTCACAGACAATGTATTTAAAAAAAAATTGTGAGAGCTTAGAAAATATTATATCTTCAGTTTGTGGTAGAGATAATTAATAACCAAGTAAATATTACGACTATAAACAACAGAAAATTTTATTATAATAATATCTGATATTAAATTAACTTATACTGAAGGTATATACTTTATTTTATGCAACTTTCATTTAACACCTAAATCGTTGTCATTTACTATTAGAGAGCAGGGCTTTGCTCTTTGGTATCCTCAGACCTTCTGTTGGTTGTTCGTGACATTTGAACGGGTCGAAATTTAATGTCATTATTATTTATTTATTTTGTATCCATCTCCGCTCCCAATGTGGAGCATATGGCCTCCTAATGGAGGTATCTTAACATAAGTTTTTTTCTACGAGAACTGTTTTTTACTCAGTCGCTTAACCTCACTTTTTTTTCAAAGTGAGTAGTAGGGCAAGAAGGATAAGGCTAGAATAGGACTAGTGGTTAACTAATCGCTATTGCTACACCCAGTTATTAAAGGGTCAGAAGGATGGGAGGAGAGAAAATAATGTGAATTGACATCACAAATTCACTGTGATCTTACCGGGAATCGAACCCAGACGTACGTGATCGGAGAGCAAGCTCTAACCAACTGGGCCACAGCAGGTGATTTGCAAATTTGCAAAATACTTACACATTTTACATTTATCCACTCTATAACTGTGAAAGAATTTTCATTTTAATTACATATTACATTATTTGTTTAATTATTTTTTTTATTCTAATATTGGGTAAAAATAAAATATTTACGATTGATTCGGTAGTAACTTTATGGAAATATATTTTGAATATAAAATAATATTGATAAAAATGTCATTCTACTGTTTGTGACTTAAACTGTGACATGTGTTTCGCTTCTTTTGATCAAGTAAACATTGATTCTAATTCTTAGCTTATAAATTACAAAATGGAGGCTGGGATTTTTCTTTAAAAGAATGTAGAAGGGTAGCTAAAACATTTGATAATATTTTTTATTACAATAATACTACTTATGACGAATTAATTCATTGTCCTTGCAATGAATGGTAAATAAATTTTCCAATGGTGAGCCACCTGTGCTAAGATGCTTATTTCAAAAATGTTTCGCAATTTACAGCACATTCATTGAAATAACGAAGTTATCAATTTTAATTTTTCAATAAGTAAATAATACTGTTTGAAGAATATCTACTGTGGAAAGAAAAAACGACGTAACCCACACATAATAAATTTTACAGGAGACACCAAAAACGTTTTTTTGATGATTTTGGGCCAAAGGTAAATTATGCAATATACACTAACTTTTAGTGCATGTAGACTGATAAACTTGTTTTGAATTGACTTTATCTGATATTAATTAAATATTAAAAAAAAAAAAAAACTTTTTCAGTCTTTTTTTATCGCAATTTCCACATGCCCTACTTTTTTTAACTTAAAAACTAAATTTAAATACTAAATAAAAATTGCTGTTTTGAAAAAACTGTGGGTTACGTTCTTTTTCCTTCCCACAGTCGATATAATATGCAAAAAATAAATCCATAGTTTATTAACCTCGCATGTTATCTTTGTCCCTATATTTACCGACCTACAGGAATTCCATCAGGTCGCTCAAGGGCAAATCTGCCAACGAACCCGCGGATAATTTGATCGTTTTTTTAAAATGGAGAAATGATCCACCCCCACGCCGCGCATTTTATTTCTGTTATTTTTTTTAATTAGTATACCGCATTATATTATACATATGAATCCGACTATTTCACTTTCAATACACACCGGTCAGTCGACGTCGCACGTTTTGCGAGGATGTACATTTGTTATTGCTTGCGGGAAATTGAGTGATATACGGTGATCTGTGATGCAACGCTCTGGTGCCCCCCAATAGAGTAATTATTCACCTTGGGTCTCCGTGAACCGCGAATGGCTGAAAGAACGATCTGCACCAGCCGTTCGGCTCTCAGTCACCTGCCTGTTTTCTTCCGCCACGGAGTCGCGACAAAACACTGTCAACAACATGTGCATTTCCACGGCGCTAATATGCGGCTATCGGATCCATACGTAGCCATGAAGTGCTTCGCCAGGACGGAATACGGTGTGTTTTTCACATTTTAAATGAAACTTAACCGTCAATATTGTATTTATGTGTGGACAGTGAAGGTGAAGTTAATGTGTGCTAAATTGTTCGGTAAATACTGTATCCTTAAGTGTTGAATCTGTTTTAAGTATTATTTTCAATACGACAATGCTAAATAATACCAAATGGTATTTTGTGTAAAATGCGAGTAAATATGCTTTGCTACATGCTACTAGTTTCGACCTGGAATTAAATAAATGCCGCTAATAACAATGTAGTTATGTAGTAAATTTAATTGCAAATAGGATAATGACAAATTATCAGACATGGGAATAAGAGAAACCGACTATTTACCCGTTTTACGAATATTATACCAATATGACATGTCAAATGGAACATCTCGAGTAAACCATAGAGCAAATTTTAAATATGTCAACGATTTTTTGTAATTCAAATGAATTATCGGTTTCCTTGATTTCAGCGTTAGGTTTTTTAATGTTTTTGTATCCGTAATGAATCGCATTATTTTTTGCAAGATATAGTTAATTTTTGGGATGAAAAAGTTGTATGTAGTAAATCATATTAGTCAGAATGCGATTTATGTTAGGTAAGTAAAAATATAATATCACTAAAAGTATTGATTTAAAAGTGTCATAAGTTGATTATATACAAACAAAAAAATCTAATCAACACAAAATCACACCTAGAAGTGTATTTATCATCTAAATTCCAACATGGCATTAATAATGTGTCAAATTCCAGCATAAAAATATTATGCTTGATCCTAATATGGCCATTCTATGTTAATTTAATTATTGTTTATTCCATTACATGTTCCATTTTCAAAATATGAACTTGTCAAAGTTACCGCCGAATCTATCAAACGTATTTTCAATGACAGCTAGCACACTTAATATGATTTTGATACGTAAAACAGTTTAAAAAATGCTAATCAAGGCTCTGTTTAATTTTAATTATTTGAAATAACTAACTATTAGTAAGTTCGTGACCTCCAAGATAAAAATAATGATTCAATGCAGTTAATAGCTTTGCGTTGGTAGGTTTTAAAATTTTGACCTTGAATTACATAACTTGATTTTGCACCGTACTTTTTTCAAATCTACATCGTGGTACCAGCTGTTTCAGTGTATACACATATGTACGTTATCACGTGATCCGAGGCTGTCAGATGAACCGCCGTAATTTGATATTATGTTAATAGACTTAAAACTATGTACTCACCCGCATATCGAATGCAATTCTGACCTATATAATCAAGTTTTTATCGATGGCGGTAATAAATCGCGCAAACTTACTGCTCGTATGATACAATTATTTGCTTCTGACTGAATGAAACAAATTTACTGAATTTCCTCGCGCTATAAACCTGACCTACGCCATTTCATAATGAGATTAAAATCAAATGGAATAAATGATCAAGAACATACTTTTGATTTAAAAAAATACATTTAACAGTGGCAACACTAAACAAATACGCTTTATTCGGAAGCTTCTAGTTACCGCCTCTCATAGATTAGTGTAGAATGTAGAATATTATATTTGCATGTTACGCTTCATAGCCGGAAATAAGTGCAGTCAATGTTCCCTTTAAACTGCGCGCGTGCGCGGCCGCGCAGTAGTTTGAAGATCCCCGCGCACTTATTCCAGGTTGACGCGCAAACCAATACAACTATTAAAATAATTTATTTTGAATTGAAGAAAACAATGGTTGATCAAAATAAAGTAGATTTTAAATATTAGAATAATAGATATTAAACTAGAATTAAATTCCTATCTTTTTTTCAGAACAATAAATACTAAATCTACTTGGAGTCTATAATATAAAGATTAGTTGTAAGAAACTACGTAAGGAGCTAGATAAGGCCATTTAATTTTTAAAAAGTAAGCATTACAGTAAGTCATTGTCTTTTAATAATTTATTTCTGACAACAAAAAAAATACTCTTGTGAGAGAAAACACATTGAAATGTGACGTCAAAATGGTTTAATTTTCCAACGAAAATAACTTACTGTTTTGACGCGAATAATATCACCTCACATATGTATACTAATTGAAAATGTCTACTTTGCAATATTTAAAAACGTTCTTTTTGCAACAAAAAAACATATTATTTCAGACTGTCCAATATCTGCGTAAAAGCTGTCTCAGTTTTCAATTTTAGCTATTCTTTCCCCACAAAAAATATAGAATTGCAACGGATTTAACTATCCATCCAAAACATTTGTACACTATTTTATTTTCGATTGTAAAATACAAACGTAATTGTTTTTAGTGTCTATGATTTTTAAATGTATTCTTTTTGACAGATATATAATCGGTTTTCTAAATTTCCCGCTCTTTTAGTCGTGTTGCTTGCGAAACGGTGTTATTTAACAGTAACTGAGCGTCAATATTATATTTTTGCACATTGTTCATTCAAACGTGACATCTTCGCTAACCAGATTGTATCTCGCGACCCAAAAATAACTTACAACTAACGACATTGCTGTACTTATCGTATTTTATTTTCTAAAATCACACTAGTCCCTCTCCGTCGGAAGTTAAATTGATGTTATTAAACTTAAATGTTGCGGTCGTTGTTGTTTATATTGTTCGACTTAATGTTACTTTATCGTGTTCTTCTTTTGTCGTTATCTAGGTTAAATAATAATGTATTTATCAAAAACATAATTATTATCTATGCCAATGACAGTTAAACAACTCAATTCTCACCGACAAGTTTGATGGTAACCGTGCAATATTTAACAATAAGTAATTAACGTTTCTTATAGTCTTCAGTTATCCATGTTATTATAATTTCAAAATGAAGTGTTAATTAACAAAAAAATATATATTCTATAATATGTCGGTAGCATCGTCCTAGTTTTAATACAGGAATGTGAAATAAATGTATGGATTTATGGTTTGCATGCTATCAAAATATCTCTATTGCAAACAATGCCTTGATTGGTAACTGAAGATAATAGTGCCCACCTGTTCATATCAATTGTCCAGTTCATAAGGCAGACAGTTCCAAATAACCTGTTTTTAATATAATGGGAAAAGGCATATTCAAATAGTCCATAAAATTATTCATCTGTATCCGAGACCGAGTATGTACATACATAGGTCGAGTTAAGACATTAACAAATGCTCGTATAATGGCCCAAATAATAGTTACATTTTGTTTAATTTCGTTAGAAGTTTTTTGACATTATTATTTGTTGTTGTCATTTTTAAATAATCTGATTATTGGACCCGACAAAGTGCAAAATTTTTCATCTAAGCAGTTATATAAATTTTGATTTTTCGAAGCTATTTGACTAGTGAACTAGAATTGGTTGGATAAGTGTTTTTTGTAAGGTATGTTACAATAATGATATTAAAACATAAAAGCTAATTTTAGATACTAATTTGGCATTTGCAGCTAACATCTTTTTGATAGAATGTGTATACAACTTGATACATTGTGATTATTGTAAAAAAGCTGTTCCGAAAAAACATTGGGTTACGTCATTTTTCCTTTTCACAGTCGACATGTTTTGAAAAAGCGATGTACCTCTCCTTCTTTCCGCTTATATTTCACGTGGTTGCTGATTGTTCTTTCACTTTTCAATCGATTGTATTAGTTCAAATATAATTCATCGATCGACACAAATTATTGTCCGATATGGTTCATACAAAGTAATTACCCAAAGCTTAAATTATAAGTCAGTAATATTTATTCATTTGTGTAGCAATCTAAATATCATTATTTACTATTTGTGTTGTTGTAATTACGATTTACTTCGGTAAATAGGTTTAAAAAGTTCACGTAAATTTGAGTATGTATAACTCATAAATTGTATTAAACTCGTTAAAAATATGGAGATTATTTCCAGATCAAAATAGATTACGCAATATGTAAAGACAATAAATACTTTTTACTCGTGTCATGTGACATAAAAACTATTCGCCATTTAAACTCCTATTTCTAATTGGTCCAATGCCACTCTCGTTGTCACTGGATACAGACATCGCATTGTTGATTTTTTAGTTCTTGTTTAAATTGAAAAGCACTTCAAACATTTTGATCGATTTTAATCAAGCATAAAATACTTTTTTATGAACTCGCTCAAGCAAAGGCGGGTTAAAAAAACGTATCACATAAGTCAGGGTTCGGGTCTAATTATTTCATTCTTGTTTTTATAACAAAAAAAACTTTCAAATGATGTTTTAATACAGAGTATCCGCCATTTGCTTTCTATTTCTGCGACAGTACTATCATCATTATACTAATTCTCTTCAATAAACATTTAAATTCGATCTTCAATGAGAATATCATCTTTATTAGTTCTAACTGAAGTTAAATTGATCTAATTGATAGACAGGCTGAATAGTGGGACGTTAATAATATATAAATAGTATCGATCGATTTATAAATGTATGTTTGAATGTGTGTCGATACACATCTTTACATTAGAAGTACTTCCAGAAATGAAAATAAATTTGATCTACTCTTCAATACAATGTCTTTCCTTAAAAAACACTCTTTCATGTTATATAATAATCAGAACCGGTTTCGCTCATCACGAGTATTATGATGAGCGAAACCGGTTCTGATCTTATCGACTATAGAAAAGAAAAAGGACGTAACCCACACTTTTTTCAAAACAGCTTTTTTTCGATAATCACAATGTATCAAACTCGATACACGTTCTATCAAAAGGATGTAAGCTGCAAATCCCGAATTAGAATCTAAATTTAGCTCTTATGTTTGAAAAAAGATGAGCTTGTGAAAAATGAAACCGAGAAAAAAGGCTGAAAAAAAGATTTTTCCTAGTCAATTTCTTTAATTAATATTAGAGTATGTCAATTAAACACCAGTTTCGAAAGCTCCGTCCACTTTGTTTTCTCTAGTAAATGTATACTTTGAATGTTGATTTTTTTTTTCGCTAGTTAATGTATACTTTGACTGGTGAAATTATGTTTTCGCTAGTAAATGTATACTTTGACTGGTGAATTTTTATTTTCGCCAGTGAATGTATACTTTGACTGAAGAATTTTTGTTTTCTCCAGTAAATGTCTTTGACTGGTGGATTTTTGTTTTCGCTAGTAAATGTATACTTTGACTGATTTTTTTTTTGTTTTCGCCAGTGAATGTATATTTCATAATTTGCATATGGCCCAAAATCATCAAGAAACGCTTTTGTGTCTCTTGTGAAATTTGCTATGTGTGGGTTACGTCCTTTTTCCTTTCCACAGTCGACATGATTCTTTAATTAACCGTCCCACATTTTTCTTTTTTCCATATCTTTAAAAGGGGCGAAATATTACTTGCTGTACAATTGTTATCAAATATCGTACAAAGCACTCTATTCTGTATTGGTTTACTTTGTAACGTAAAGTTGATATCTTTCATATGTATCAATTTCTAAACGTTGTACCCATTTGCGGTATTTTATAATAAACTAGAATCATTGCAGAGCTTGTATAATATGCAATAGATAGGAATTACAAAACATATAGAAACAACCGCAAATCTTTGCACCAAAATTAACCGGCAAAAATAATCGGCTGACTGTTTTTCTGTGTTACTTTGCTGAATTGTATTATAATAATGCTTGAAAGCGTAAGATTAATTTCGCTAACAGACACAATGACCGCATTTGAATTTTAAATGCAAGATAATTATTTTTGTGTTGAATAATATTGTCAAGGAATGCTTAATTTTAATTATAACAATACTGTTTTTTTATATACATATGTAACATGCATTAAATTATTTTATTCGTCTAAAATCAGAAATCGATAAATCCACATTTTGTCAAAATCAAACAAAAATACGTACGTGAACTGGAAGTCAACTCACACAATCTGTTATGATATATACTCAAGTATTTCTTACGGTTTGTATACAACACGGTCCACTAAAAAAAAGAATACTACATATTTACTCTTAACACGATTCACAGAAGCGGATGACGGATTTTCTAATTAAAAAAAAAATAACAACACATGACAGTTATGACAAACAAAAGGCTTCACGATATTGTAACACATTAGCCGTGTCAAGATTTTTCCAGCGATGAAAGCGATTTATGTCCAGTACCTCATAAAAGTCCCCGTAATAGTAATCATGTAGCCATGAATAGTTCTATTTTTTCTTAACCTCTTACCCTTGTTTTTTTTTAAATTCATGGAACTAATCTTCCAATTTTTCTATGAATTCTATCACTTTTAACACGGTTTTTTTTAAACGTACATACAGTGTAAAAAAGATTGGAGTGTATTGACTTGCAAAATCTGTTTGAAAGCGTACGAAAGAAAAGTCTGTAAACTCATCCGCGTGTCACGGAAATCACACGCAGAGACCGATAAATTCAAAGTCTCGAGAGTCTTAGTCTCAAATAGCGGTTAAGTGACTAAAATATTTAGGCTTATTGTTCTTAATTAGAAAGACAATTCGATAGGGAAAATAAACTATCGATAAAACTGATAATTAAAGCGTGTAACACCAAAACGTCGTTTACTACCAACATTCGAATGTGGAGATGTCAGTTTTTGCTTTTAGACGCTTCATACTATGTCCGGAACAGTCGACCGTTGGCTTTAAAAATATTATTACAGTGATTGTTTCTATGCTAACATAACGGATAGCATTATTTAACTGCTTTGTCTTACTTAGTTTTAGTGGTAAAACGGCTAAATATTATATTTATTTTCGTGCTATCCTATAGAGTTCGAATCACGTTTAATACGCTTAATACGCAATCACCGTATATTTACATCGTTAAAATATACATCAAAGAAATTGATTTTTCTCGATGCAGTTTACATGGAAGAATTTTCAATTGATGTTGTGTTTGACCCGATATTATAGAATACAAATTCAATCAAATCGATGTCACCCAGCATCAAATCAATAAAACTCCGCAAGCAATTTGAAGAAATTACTACGTTTTAAACGGAAATTGATATTTTCTAACGAATAATAATTAAGACATATTTATTAGAAAAATATTCTAACGTATTATTTAAGTCATATATAAATATATATATGATGGTACTCACTACCTAAACTGAGATAAGAAAAATGCCTAACTGCTGTTGACGCCTCTTTAGCTTAGTGAAAAGAAATCATTATGTATAAGTTGATTAGAAAAGTAATAATATATTATATGTTAAAAAATATCAATATGCTTATCGATTCTGGAAAGGAAAAAAGAAATAACCCACAGTTTTTTCCAATCAGCTTTTTTTCAATAATCACAATGTATCAAAACTCGATACACGTTCTATCAAAAGGATTTAAGCTGCAAATACCGAATTAGTATCTAAATTTAGTTTTTAAGTTTGAAAAAAGATGAGCTTGTGAAAATTGAAACCAAGAAAAAGGACTGAAAAAAGGTTTTTCCTAGACAATTTCTTGAAATTATATTAGATTATGTCAATTAAACACCAGTTTAGAAGTCTCCGTGCACTTCCAGGTTGTGTATATTTTATAATATGCATATGGCACGAAATCATCAAAACACGTTATTGTATCTCCTGTAAAATTTGCTATGTGTGAGCTACGTCCTTTTTCCTTTCCACAGTCGATATGTTTACGATAAACAAAAAAGGGTGGCCCGCCAAAAAAATAGATTTCAAAATTTTACCTTTGACAAAAAAGTGTGTGAATCCCTGCTTTAAGGTGTCTATAAAAAAATGTTTGCTTATTACGTTTACATATTATTTTGTTTAGTCAAGCTAATATTTCAACACCCCTAATACTTTGGTCTTTAATAAGCTCCTGTGTTGATCCTTCACACCACTTTAATAAAAAGATAACTCTATGTAATTATCATTCTTATCATACGACTAAGCTTATCTGTCAATATGATATTATGCTGTGCCTTTTTCAAAAAGAGAAATTTGTATTTTAACAGTAATAAGTGCAGAATATAAATTGTTTTACGAATTTTCATCATTTCTTTTATAAGTGATAAATGATATTTTGAAATTACCACAATAATACTTCACACCCTGTAATACTTGTAAATATACCGATATTAAATCAAGAAGATACTCACTATAATTTATTTAAGTAAATAAATATATTTTTATTTTATCCATGTCCGTTCCAAATGTAAAGCAGGCCATATGCTATGCCTAATGGAGGTATCTCTAGAGAACTTTTTTTTACTCAGTTGCTCAACCTCTCTTTTTCAAGGACAACTGGGATTGACGGATAGAACTAGTACAGGACTAGTGGTTATTTAATCGCTCTCGCTACGCCCGTAAAATCATCAAAACACGTTTTTTGCGCCTCCTGTAAAATTGGCTATGTATGTGTTAGTACATAGTTGCTTTTCATTTGTAATTTTATAATTATGACTGAATAATATTCAATTAGAATGTTCAATGGACTTTATCTGAACGATGGGTATTTGCAAATACACGTTATTTTAAGTAGGTTGTTGACATTCCTTAATGTATAATACTATTTTAAACGCATTTTCAGTGAGTTTGACTTGTTAACAGCAAGATTAGATGTTCGTGCGTTTACACTTTGATAATAAAATATCATCGATGGCATAGTTGGCACCTGCATGCTTAATTTACTTTGTTTTATCATAAATCACTTGAAAAATGTTTGCAAAATCTGTTCCTATTTAGGTCTATCTTTCTTCCTAAACTTTCGTGTCAAAATTGTCTAACTGTATACGTAGATCAAACTAATATTTGATAAGCAGTGTTTTATCATAGTTAAGCACAGGCGTGGGGAACCTGCGGCCTTTTGGCTACCCTGGCGCGGCCTTCTGACCAATTCTGAAATTCTATAAAATTTTGTAAATTAATCCCAGGAAGACCTAAAAACAAAAAGGTCCCACGCTGATAATATTGAGAAATTCGCAAATTTCTTGGCCTTAGAAATTAAAATGATTTTTTTTCCGGCTAAAGATTCCCTCAATCAATGTTTACTGCGGCCTTATGTCGAAGAAAAATGAATGCGGTCTTTAGAGAAGAAAAGGTTCCCCACCCTTGTTTAGCACGTTAACCACGAGTTTGAAGACCTCGACAGACGCGACAAAATATTAATCATGATTGCGCTCGCTGTTAACTATAACAGTGCTCATCCGTCGTTTGAATATTAATGTTTCGAAAATAAGAGATTTTTTAAGAATCATTAGGATCGATCAATAGCAGTATTTTTTTTATTTAATATCTATTTTAGTAATATTTTTACATTTTTTTTTCAATGTTCGCTCCCAATGTGGAGCATATGGCCTCCTAATGGAGGTATCTCAACAGAAGTTTTTCTACGAGAACTGTTTGTTACTCAGTCGCTCAACCTCACTTTTTTCAAAGTGAGTAGTAGGGAAAGAAGGATAAGGCTAGAACAAGACTAGTGGTTGGCTAATCGCTATTGCTACACCCAGTTATTAAAGGATCATAAGGATGGGAGGAGAGGAAATAATGTGAATTGACATAAAAAAACACCCAGTCTTCGATCACAACTTTGAATTGAATAATTTTCAAATTCACTGTGATCTGACCGGGAATCGAACCCAGACCTGCGTGATCGGTAGAGCAAACTCTAACCAACTGGGCCCACAGCAGTACTATGACATAATTTATAACTTATTATTTTTTATTTAATCGGCTGTAACTATGTGGAACTCCAATTATAATTTTAAATTAAATATGATTTTAAATGTCGTTACAAATCTTCACCTATATACTCAAACTTTACTAAATACTTATTTAAACTTAAACGAGTTAAAAATACAAACATATTATTCGTGAAGTATTTAAAATATGTTACATTGCAGTGTGTGTGTGCGTGTTTTTTTTAAAAATATATTTAATAAACCAATCATAACAAGTTAGTTTACTTTAACTGTATTTTGCATAAATATCATGCGCGCGGATTATCTGCCTTATCGCTTCAATGAAATGTCGTCAAATAAGAAATTGAAGTGTTTTTTTTTTATAATTTTAGAATATATTATTTTGTTTCGGCTTTTTCCTTCGCACGTCGCATCAAGTCGTTCTAAATATAAAAAGATTTGTCAGCATTTGGCCGCATCCATTTTGTCTGTTTTTCCCCGATATTCCGCGTGACAAATTGAAAGGAAATTGCGTTTATTGTGAACACTATCTGCATGTCAAAAGTAAGCAAATAATTGTCTGCGCCTGGCGAAACGTCATGTGATTTAAAATCAAAATGTCACTCTTTATCGCAGAACGAAAATATATTACTATATTTTGATTAGGTCTGTTTCCGATGAATTAAACGCGGAATCTATAATATAGAATTCATTCAGTCGTAGTATGCAGTCGAGGAGTCCAGTTTTTTTCTTTAGTGAGCGATTCATTTTTTTTTTAATATATAGTGTGCTTTGTAATTTATTCTATCATTAATATGTTTTATTGTTTTTATTTCTGTAATTATATTATTTAATGTGTCGTATGTGCTATTTAATGGCTCGTATTTTTCCGATCTGAATTTTAATACAGTTCCGTTCATAATTTTTATCACATTGGTTAGAATTTATATAAAATAGTCATAATTTAAATGAAATTGAACAAAAACCTAACCTAACCATAATGGTTATAAAAATCTGACCGTATAATATTTTTATTTTGACCAAAAATTGATTTAAATTCAAACAAAAAAAATTAGATCCGAAGCCGTTATTTATTGATGTAAAAAGTGCAATGTTTATAATTGTTATAATGATATTTCTTCAATGACTAATAATTGATTAAGTACACTGGACTCTTTTTTTACACGGTTTCAAAATAGCACGATAATACATTCCTTGCATTTACTTACTACTCACTACTAAGCGCAGAAATGTTTATTTCTATAAACACAAAAATTTGAGAATTTATGTATATTAAACATGCTCTATAAATGATAAAAGCGATGTCCTTCCAAACGTGCGTAAACGGGTTCGTATATTGGCATGACCTGATAGTGATAATGAATATATTTTTTAACAATTTTTAAAATAAAATAAGATACCATTATTTTTTGATATCTTAAATTGATTTTCAAACAAGAAAACTTATCCACCGTTTTTTTTTTAGTATACTTTGTTTACACGGTGTTGTGTGGAACGTGTCAACCGTGTAAAAAGAGAGTTCAGTGCACAGTGAAACCACTAGGATATAAGTGTTTTCGTCATTTTTCTTTACTGTTACCATTGCACTTGTGCACAGTTTAGTACTTTATTTTAAATTAAAAATACATAGGGTGACTGTTCCTATAGTCAGCCGTGTCCAGTATTCAGCCTTTTAGCTAAAGCATGAATTATAGTGTTGACACTAAAAAAAACATAATTGTTTAAATATGTGTCGGTAGTTGACCACTTGAAGATGTATATTTCTACTAAACAGACTTCTAAAAATTAATGCATATGAAAGGCTAAATAATGATTTTTTGGTGGGTGAGTATTGGATTTTTGTCATTTTTTGAAAAACTGTTCTTATTTTATGTGTGGAACGATATTATCCGTTTTTATTTTCACTTGATTACATAATTTGGTACCTGTTCTATGAAATACTAGTCGAAAATACGTACACAGTCAGTTCTCAACTTACGACGGGGTTCCGTTCCGCCACTTACACGTAAGTCGAAATGGTCGTTAGTCGAATTTCAAACAAAAAAATAGACATTAAAAGTGGGTGGTACGTTAGTAGTATTTATTTCAGAATACTTACTATATGTATATATATTTACATTATATAATATATATCAGGCGGCATACCTTCGAAGATCGGTGGCTGGGTCTATATTTTTAAATTGTTGGATTCCATTGGTGATTTGGCTTCAAGCTGCAGCCATATCTTTAAGCACAATTTTTAGGCAGTTCATTGTTATCATCTAGTTCTTTTGATTCTTTTGATTTTTCTTCTGTAGCACGTTTCTCTTCAATCTCAATCAAATCTTGATTTATGAGCTCTACAACATAATTTTCTAAGAGTCGAATTATATTTTCACTGTCAACTTCCTGATTAAGTTTATTTACGCATTATTTTTTTAAGTCGATGTGGTCGTATGTCGAGAACTGACTACTCATTAATTCAATATATCTTTCGAAAAAACTCTCGGCCCTTAACTGGCTGACTACCGAAACAATCGCCCTATGTAGTTTTTGCCAAATTTAAATCAACAACGCTCATCTTTGTATATATTCTGCGTTTCTGTTTGTTTTTTTTTTATAATTTTCTTCAATGTGAATTTAATCTTTAAATGCCGTTAATTCAAGGATTTTATTGTACATACGTCAATCGTCATTGGTGTGACTAGATGTCTCATGTGTTGTTAACACATTTAATGTCTTATTAAAAACATCGTAATTAAACTTAATTAACACCTTCGATTATATTTTCGATAGATTATTAATATTCGTATATATCTTTGTGAATATTCACTTAAATATATATTGATTATATATTTTTTCCCCACTGCTTGTGCAACTGTTGTGATATGATAAACGTTTCATTCGCTTGAGATGCATCTTAATACAGCTTAACGACCGCAGGTTTTTTTTTATATAATTTCACATGGCGGCCGTGCAATTTTGCGAAAAATTCGCAAAAAATGTAATTTTACTAAATTCACTATAATTTGTAAACCAATTGAAATATCTTTACCAAATTTAATTTTGTTAACTTCCAGATACTTCGCCTATACACGTATATGAGTCGCCGGTCAGCAACCTTTGTTTTTCAAATACTCAAATACGCGTCAGCGGTCGTTAAGCTGTTAATACGGTCTTTACTCCTTACCGTTATACTGTTTTACTTTGATGTATGCATTGATTATAATGTCATACGCATTCATAATATGAAAACAAGAGAAGATGATCGGTATGTTTTCTTTAAGAGGGCGCGAAAAGAAAAACTACAAGTAATAACAATACTAATAAGAATTTCCCATACGAAATAAATTAAGTCGAGCTTCCCGCTTTTCTTTAAATGTTATTTCCTAATAATTGATATATACATATATACTTACCATGTACGCCGCCAATATTGAGCATATTAATCTAGTTTATAATTTACAGAATTGTTTTAAAGAGATAAAAGGATATGAGTAAGACAAGACTTGTGGTTATCTAATAGCTCTCGTTACGTCTGTTTTAAGAATAGGATGGGCGGAAGTGAATTTAAGACATTACAAACACTTATGCTTTTGATCAGAAATCGATTAAAAAAGGACTCGAACGAACTCATAAGATCCGTCACGGAAGCTAAAGACGTTGAACCATGCGCTACACACTGAACAATTTTAATCTACTGATTTATACTAAGGCTTTTATAAATATCTTCATCAATTCACAATAAAGGTTATAAGAGTCATAGATTTTCTTTTTTTTTTTTTTAATTATTTTACTCTTTTAATTGATATGATAAAAATAAATTAAAAATGAATCGCTGAATTCATCGATAAAACAAAAAACGGGAACAAATTAAATGGTCAGAATTTAAATCAATTTTTGGTCAGAATAAAAATATTATACGGTCAGAATATTTTATAATCATTTAGGTTGGGTTTTTTTTTAAATTTCATTTAAATTATGACTATTTATTCTGACCGATATATTATGACCATTTAATATAAATTCTGACCGGAAAAATACGAGCCTAACAAAATCATTAAGTATAGAAACTGTATGACACTCGATATATTATTATTTTGTGAACATATAAACACGAGCTGCGATGCCCCAGGGGAGCCTGAATTCTACACGTCTATTCTTCCAACCGGATGGATTCCGTCACCCTAGAAAGCCGCTGATGACAATCCATAGGATGTACATACTTAAATGGCACGGGGAGGCCGAGAACCTTGTGTGATGGTCATATACTCTGAATAGAAAGCGGAAATGGATAAACACTTGCAATCCCGAACACTACTGTTATTTTCATTAATTATATAGAATTTTTGCGATCGGAAATCAACTTGATTATTTTTATTTAATTGAATACAATTTTTTCTCGTAAACATCGAAGTAAAGCGTAGAACAGCTATCCGGAAGAGATCTAATAACACAAATAAATGATATTATTATTTCTCCGCCCATTATTATCTCGCAGCAATGTCTCGGTTCTTTCAAATATTTTCTACCATTTTATACGCTCTGATTTTTTCCGTTAACTATTTTACGTGCTATCGTTTTACGTTTATAACTGATTTGGTTTTGCCAAATATTTAAATAAACATGTCAGATATGTGTTTCGGTTCGATACAGTTTCTACATGGTGAAAGATCGATAATAAACCATACATTAAACTTTTATCAATCGATTTGTATATACATTTATTTTTTACGGTTGAAATGATTAAATATTATATTTAAATTTAACCAGGAATTGAACATCTACCATAGAGAATCTAAATTTTTGGACACTCGTCGAGTTTCACATCGCTTCTTTCTTATTTCAAAAATCGAACTGAAATTGGATGAAATCCAATTGGAATTTTTAGAAAACATTACGTTTTATCAACGTTGTTATATGTAAATAATGATATTAAAAAACCTCGTTCTTCGCTCCTGGTTTTAATTCAGTCGTCTCAACATTCCGTACAATACTTACAATAAAAGAAAGATTTTAAGAGGAAACTAGTTAGCTGTCGTGTAGTGTTTACATGCATCAATTTTCCAAATTGGATAGAATAAAAATTTTCCCATTTCCGTAAGATCTAGTGTAGAGGTGGAAACTTTGTCTTGGCAAAAGTCTGAATTCACTCGTATGCAATAAAATTTGGTCGCATTCAAGAAATTTCAACTAGATATACATTACAAATCTCTTTATTATTTCTGTGGCTGTAAAAGTTGTCAAGTCATTCATATTTTGTTGAAAATTAGATATTCACGTTATTGTATATCGATGTAATGTATCACAATATGTAGTAATGTGTAGTAATGTATAGTAATCACAATGTATACAACTTGATACAACTTCTATCAAAAGGATGTAAGCTGCTAACGCCGAATTAGTATTCAAATTTAGCTTTTAAGATTGAAAAAAGATGGGCTTAAGAAAATTGAAACCAAGAAAAAAGACGGAAAAAAAGTTTTACATAGAAAATTTCTTAAATTAATATGAGATTATGTCAATTAAACATCAGCTTAGAATTTTCCGTACACTTCAAGGTTGTGTTTATTTCGTAATTTGCATATAGCCGAAAATCATCATTTACGTGTGCGTAAAGTGCTTACTTCATTGACAACCACAAAAAATGTTAGAGCTAGTGAACAAATGACATTTATGTTAAAATTATGATCTTAAGAGTAAATGTAGTTAAGAAGTTATAAATTTAATGTAGAAAAATGTACATTTAAAAAACAATGAATGTTTTAAGTAATTTACGACAGTTTGAAATGTGAAATATTTTTCAAATGCTGATATCTATCTCATTTTCAACAAAAATGTCTACCGAATAAATGCCAATACAATTTAATATTTGTAATGAATTCTTTATACATAATATAACACTAATTTACAACTGATAATATATTATAAATTTAAATTGATAGTTTTGTTATGCCACTGATCGTGCTACTACTGTGCTGTGTGACTCGTTTTTCGAAATTTTGAGAATTATCTTTAGCAAACCAAGTTATTATATAGTGTCTTATAGTATTTTCCGTCTTGCCGATAAATTAAGAATTCAAACGAAATGAAATATTTTACGATAGATAATATATTAATAAACTAATTGCAACCGTTGTATTTATAATATCTCACAATCGTGCTTTTAAAAAAAAAAATTTAACCTTATATCCCAAATCAATGTTGCAAAATGCATTTATCAACTCTTTTAGATTATTCTTTATCTAGCCATATTTGTTAGGCTTATCTTGCATTTTACATTAATTGATTAATTATATACATATGTATAGTTATTCTAATTCAGTTAAATTATTTTTTTTATAAAATTTTACAATGAAATTGTGTGTCACTTAATATAATTCTTAGTTGTGTCATACGTTCGATAATCGTGGTTTCCAAACTTAATTTTACTACGCCAGCCTTTGAAAAAAAAATAACTTAGCGCCTCCCAACCTCTACTTCATATAATAATAGACTCGTTTTAAAGAGTAAAGAAATATTTTAAACTGTTCGCACCTCCCTTTGCAATAGTCCAAGCCTCCCAGTTTGGAAATTACTGGACTAGCTGGAACTGAAATGAACCCTCTCTGATTTAACCTTTTTGGTACTAACTGAAATTCGGTGGTGTATGCTAAAAATGGTTCCGTGATTCTTCCGTACAATATTCTAAACACAAATTTTCCCTACAGAATACTCCGTTCACGAATTATCCGTGCACAGAATATTCCGTACACAGAATATTCTGTTCAAAGTTTTCTATGTACAAAAGTTTCTGTGTGCAAAGTTATCTGTACAGAGAATTCGTGTTCGCGAAAATTTTCTACAGAAGAATCCATTCACCGCTGAAAATACTCGGCATTTTTTGGTAAATATATTTAGTCTTCTTTTTGTGAACTACATACTATAAATAGAGACACGAATTTTTATCTTCTATTATTATTAATAATATTTTTTACATCTTTTTATAAGGCATACATTTCAAATAACGATTTCTATACATTTTAAGATAATTTATTGTATAGATTTCTAGATAACTTGACAGAGATAAAAGTGTATTATTATCAGTTTAGCCATCAATATGTTTTCGTTCGGTGATTTTTGATACCATGTGTGTTACATAATATTTTTTAATGGTTTTCTCAAAAAATAATAGTTATTATGTTGCAATCCAAAATAATCACGATTTCCACGAAATTATTTTTATTTGGAAAACGTTAAAGTCATCATAAATAGCGCAATAGCGCGAAAAATTGTTTTCTTATCAATAGATTGGGCAAGAATAGCATTATTGTTGATGATTTCGATATTTCATATTAAATGAATAATTACTAGTTTCTTTTCTTTATTATTTGTTGTGCAATAAAATTATCCTAAATTAAAAAGAGCTCGTTGTGCAGCTTCATATACATATCGACTGTTGAAAGGTAAAAGGACGTAACCCATGCATCACATTTTACAGCAGACAAAAAACGTTTTTTGATGGTTTTACGCTAAAAGAAAATTATGAAATATACACAACCCTGAAGTGCACAGTGACTGATTTTTGTTTTTTTTATTAACTTAGCCTAATATTATTTAATAAATTGCTCAAGAAAAACCTTTTTTTAGGTCTTTTTTCCTGGTTGCAGTTTTCACAAGTCTTTCTTTTTTCAAAAATAAAAGCTAAATTACCATTCGGCATTTTCAGCTTATATCCTTTTCATAAAACGTGTGTCAAATTGTAAACATTGTGATTATCGAAAAAAGCTGTTTTGGAAAAACTGAGGGTTACGTTCTTTTTCCTTTCCACAGTTGATATGTTCATATAAGTTTGAATGACAGTTTCTAAGGGAGAAAAGACTCAACAATATTTGCAGATTGAACTTGGATAGCTAAAAAAAATATATTGTAATATTCTTGTGCTATGGGTAAAAAAATACTTTTGGTTTATATGAATATAGCAAAAATAGTAAAATTATTCCTACCTTCTCCGCCTCATAGTAAAAATCAATGTTAGTCAAATCTACTGCAGGCACAGCACACTCATCATGGATAATAACACTTTATAACAATAAATTTGCTTTCTTCAAAATTTTTTCCACATGTGTATGACATATCAATTTTTGTTCACAATTATGTACATCAAGTTAACTCTCATTGGAGGCTTATATTGTATGCGACACTGCTAGAACTCAATTCTGTTTGCTTAACCTCTGTCTTAACGTTTTCCAGATACGGACGGGGACACATCCAGCGTGGAAGGGTGTGCAGTTGCCGGTGTGGGGGGCGCAGTTTCCACGGGGGAGGGCAGAGCGGTGGCAGAACTTTTGCTGCCGCAATATGCTCTCCTGACAGGCGGACGCTCCAAGAGTGGCCGTCCTCTCATCACCTTCCCTGACCATTCCAATTTCCACACGCTCACACCGAGAGAATATGAAAGATTGCTGTCCTACCTCACTTCTGTCGCCTCGTAAGTTATCTTATAGTAATAATATCATATTATTTATGACTTGGTTTCATTTTGATGGAACAATATTTTTTTTAAATAATTATGCTTAGTTCCTTCCATTTATTGCAGTAGGTACTGCCAAGAAAAGGAGAAAGAGGTTTTCAATTGATTTTTCCATATTTTAAACCATAGTATTGTTTTTGTTGGACTCTACAATCAGTGGCGGCCAGTCAATGTGGCATTGGATCAATGCACCCCTTGTATATGCAGGGGCGGTTATATTTCATGAAATAATATTCAAACATAACATTTATACTATTCACTCATTTTAAATTCTTCATGTATTTATTGTCTAAAATAAAATAAAATAAAATGTTCTACTATCCACATTATATGTATTACAACTGTGCATTTTTAAAACAAGTAAATGCATTGATAATTAACACATACAAATATTTTCATTTTTTTGCATCAATATTCAATGATCTCTATCTGGTAATTTTTATCCAAAACTGATGGACTTTTTTTATTGTTTTAGTTGTATATTAAAAACTATTAACTTTTTTTCCTTTACTACCGAATCATTTTGAACCCTGCATTACTTTTACTGTGTGAAAACAAACCGATTGGCTGACCAGGTATCAACAAATTTCTAAGACTACCGTTTCAATTTTATTATTTCAAGCACACCATTGGAATGTTTGGTGAAATTTAGGTACATAATTGAGAAATTAATAGCTTTAATAGAAAATAGTTTGGCTTACTACCTATGTATATCTTTTGTAAATACAAATTTCATGTCACATTTCTCGTAGTCTACACAACTGAATTCGGTGTATTAAAATACTAATAAATGTGGTTTTATTTTTCAGCTTACAAGAGGCCGACATGGGCTTTGATTTGATCATAGATAGGCGAAAAGATCGATGGAATTCAGTCAAAACCGTGCTTATCAGAATATCGGTGAGCATTATCACATGATTTTACAAAATATTTGCTCGGATAAAATAATATTATCAACACCATTTTAAACTTAAGCAGTTTTATATTGATATCTTTAAAAAACAATGTAAATAATGATTAATAACGAAATTTATAGTTGAGGTCTTGATTATTTTATATCGTCATTTTGTCACTATCTAGTTTTGATAATCTAGTTAAAATATTTATTATTATGTTTCCTTACAATTCTTATAATATTACCATGAATAATAGAAAATCACAGGAACCAACTACATATTTGAAATAATTTGAATGTCAATAAAAAATGAAATTTATAACTTGTATTCCAGTAGTTGCACTAGGTATTAGATGTGGCGAAAGCATTTTCACAATAATTCTAATAATAACTCTATTTCTTAAGTTATAAATAAGAATATTATAAGTGGGTTTTTTTCTTTCTACTGGGTGTGGGGGAGGGGTTATGTTCTCTTTCCTTAAGTAAAATAAGTAAAGAATTGTAGTTATAGGTACCTACATTAGAGTTATTATTTATTAATTAAAATATATATATATTTGGCATTATATCTAATGACAATACACCAAATATGTTTTAATGAAATGATCATACAAGGGGAATTAAATGAAAGTCACTTAAGATCAACTCATGAATTCACATAAACGAATTTGAATTGGAAAAGATCTAAATTTAACCTTACCGTAACTTGAACCCAAACCTGCCTTATCAGTAAAGCAAAGGGGACAAAGAGCCTAATAAAAGCCTGAAGATGATTCTCAAAGAGACAAAATGCATGTAATAATTTTCCGCACACCATTAATTATTTTCAATAAATAAATCTTTATTTTTTTTGCGACAGTCTCTGAAATTAGCAAAAGAGGTAGTTTTATCAGTTGATGTTATTCTAATATGTTTAGGAATTCTTCCCTGGAATCGTTCAAGCCGTTTATGTCCTGCGACCAGCCGGATTTCTACAAAAAGCATTATCCGAAGTCAGTAGTAAGCTGTTCAAAGAAGAGTTCAGGTTCAAAGTCACCGTCTGCTCCACCTTAGATGAGATTTACGATTACGTTGAAAAACTTCAGCTCACCTCTGATTTGGGCGGCGACCTGCCATACTCGCATCCTGAGTGGATTCAACAGCGAATTGTAAGTTCAACGGCAATTTTATTTTTATGATCTTTATTTAGCTTTTTCGTCACAAAAAAATGCTTTTACCTTTATTCAATGAGAGCATCACTAGGAAGAGACACTACACATAAAGAACTCTAAAAATATATTAATACCCTATCATAGGATACAATGATATTCAACAGACACATGAAGCGCTTACTATCAAAACCGGCTAAAACAGTTTTTATACAATGTTGAGTATGATATATAATATCGACTGTAAAAAGGAAAAAGAACGTAACCCACAGTTTTTTCAAAATAGCTTTTTTTCGATAATCACGATGTATCAAGCTTGATACACGTTCTTTCAAAAGGATGTAAGCTGTAAATGCCGAATTAGTATCTAAATTTAGCTTTTAAGTTTGAAAAAAGATGAGTTTGCGAAAATTGTAACCAAGAAGAAAGACTGAAAAAAAGGTTTTTCGTAGACAATTTCTTTAATTAATATTAGAATATGTCAATTAAACACCAGTCTCCGTGCACTTCAAGGTTGTGTATATTTCATAATTTGCATATGGCCCATAAAATTATCAAAACACATTTTTTGTGCCTCCTGTAAAACTTGCTATGTGCGGGTTACATCCTTTTTCCTTTCCACAGTCGATATATATGTATATATAGGATGGTATGTAATTACAAAAGTTTTAGTTTTTAAAAAATGGCAAAAACTCAATATTTCTGACCGAAAATTTAGGTTAATTTTGAAACCACCTCAAATAATCAACTTGTGAATTTTAATTGGTCATAAAATGTATAAGCTAATCAGTGCACGCCTTGGCGGCCAACAAGTAATACGTACTCTGACAAATATTTTAGTTGCATACTTGTTAAAATGTACAAATCACATCACAATACATAAAGATCACTCATTTGAACAAGATCACTTTTTCCTATTTTTTTTCAAAACTAATAAAAGTCGTTTTAGCTGGTTTTGAAAGTAAGCGCTTTACATGATGTCACAAGAAATAAGATTTTTTTAATATAAAAATATTTAACAGTACAATTTATGATAGCGAAGGCGTCAAATGTTCCGAAATTCGTATCATGTAAATTTGAAATGAATTTTTCATATAACTTAAGATCGGCTTGAGAAAAAAGAAAATCAAGAAAACGAAATGGAAAAAAATAATATTGACCTTACCGTGACATCACGGCAACAGACTCATCTGATATATAAAGTAAAGCGTTAATGATTAGACCACTTGAGGAGGATACAATGCGCATTCATCTCGCACTCACTCCAGCAAGAGTGAGTGAAAATTGCAAATTAATTTAAACACCATTTGACATTGCATTGTCTGAATATTATGTAAATGCTCCTTTATACATATTGTTAATAAGGCAATCTACTTACTAATTTACCGGCTACGCTATCTTACCCTTAGTGGTTTACTTTCCATCATGATAAAAGGTTACCAGTAATATTAAGCTACAGTTCAAGTTTTACACTTCTTGACTTTGTTCTCAAGTGTTAATGAATCATTAGACATCTTTTTATTGCTGAAAAATAAAATATCTCATCTTCAAATATGGGAAACAAATTTATATCGCAACCACTAACTATTTCTTTCCAAACGGTGTTATCTTCTCTACCTATTTATTGTGACATTAACTCTTTAAATTTTTTGCATGTAGACAATGGTTTCCATTACTCCTATCCTACCCGAACCTCCTAAGAGAACTGTTGATGACTTCCTTGAAGAATCCTCCATCACCATCAGACAGGCGGAAACTCCTATACCAAGAAACTCCTTACGCATACAATCCAAGATATATAGTGTTATAGAAAATCCTGATAACACATCCAGGAAGTCGATTGATTTTGGATTTGATGATATGTTATCAGAACTTTTATTAAATTTGATTGAAATACCAAAAAAATTACCTATTACAAGTACTTATAACAAATAAAACATAAAAACCTCATTGTTATGTTTACATAAAAAGAATATTAAGATAAAATTTGTTTCATTAACAGTATTTTCAATGTAATTTTATATTAAAATCATACAGAAGTTATATTTTTCAGTATAAATTAAATAAGTCAACTTAAATTACCTGTCTCCTTTAATGAAACAATATCAAATCCTATTTATTATCATGTTGATATTTTCCTATCCATGACAATTTCCTGTTCTATCAATATATTTTTATGAATAAAAGATTTTTTATGAAATAATTGTCTCATTTTTTAATACTAATACAAGAAACAATATTTTTTTACAAAATGAAATTCTCTGTATATCGACACCTTTCTGGCAGAAGTTCGTAAGTTACAAAACTGTCAAAAGTATACAAAAAGGTTCTTTGAAATAAATTATTTGTCTAGTGCATTGATTATACCAGTCAGCTTAAAAAAGCATTTATTTTTATGGGCAATTATAATAAATGCTGGTTAAAGGCAGACAATTCACCCTGTCAATTCATTTCAACCTCTTATTGTTGAGAGGATTTATTTTAAAAGTTGTAATTTTTCATTTGCTGTTCACTCATTTCTATCAATCGATTACTTACCAATGCCAGAACAGTGACTATATAATTTGCAAAAAAATGAAGCTTGAAAAACAACAACTGGAAGATGAGTGAATAAACTTATTAATAAAAGCCTTATTTTACAGCTCTTGAAGTAGCATTGAAATTTAATATTGAAAGAGACAAATATAAATTAGCAAGATAACAACAGATAGGCACCATACCGTGTTGTAGTCAAACATTGTCACGTTAAACATTTTTTTCAAGGCATACTCACTTTGCCATTATGCACAATACTCAGTATAGTCAGAGCTAATGTTGATGTAACATAAACCAGACATGTTCTAATGTTAAACATTTAAATCTTTTAAAAAAATTGTATTCACGACAGATCAAATGATTATTCTTATGTTCTTGTTTCTATTGATGTCCAAACCTCTGCAAGTTGACCCTATTTCCTTGCAACCAGCTTAAATAATTTGTAATCTCGAACTCCTTTGTCGATTGGTGTCTTTTTCATCTTTTGACTCCTGGCAGTACATTGCGCATCATTTCATCGTTAAACTCGTTTGTTATCTTTGGAATAAGCACACAACTACAAGTCAATTGTCGACTCAAACACCCTGCAAAGCCTAGATATATTTAGTTTTTTATACCTTTTGCAATAATGTAAATATAACAAACAACCTATTTAACCATGATATAACTTGTAATAGCCAGGGCTGTTGAGTTGGAGCCGGGAGTTGTGAAGTCAGGGGTTTTTTTCCGAAGTCAGAATCGGAAATATCTTACGAATTTTAAAATATCTCATTATTTAAAAAAAATATATTTAATTCTGTGTATTCAAGCCACGATAGTCCATACTGTTACCACTGCATGTTAGGCTGACTAAAGATGATCTGATGGTGTACATATTATATTAACATACACGAGTTAAAATTAAATTATCAAAAAATTTCTTTAGAGTCGGAATCGTCTTTTTCTTATCCGACTCCTCAGCTCTTATAATACACTTATAACGTTACAAGTGACTCCTAATGTGGACCAATGACATAACACTCTAATTTGAAAATTACGTGCAAGAACTGATTTAATCAATAAAAAGAGTATGTTCTATATACTGGTTGATAATAATTTATCAACTAGCTAACAGTACTTTTCATTGGATAAATTTTATGATTATTTAATTCAATTTTTTTATAGGCATTAGAGAAATTTTCTGGTATAATGCGCGATGTGTCCTCACACCTGGATGAATTCATGCGAGACATTGTCGACTGTGACTTGGGAAACGATCCGCAACAGACCCGAGACCTCTTGGAGTCCCAAGGAACTAAGTGCGTTGATTTGATTATAGTATCGACTGAGATCGCTTCGTTGAACCTCATTGTCAAATTTGAATCTATCAAATTATGATTAAATGTATTAATATACAATTCCACATCGAATCAATTAATAAATATTTATCTTAGCTTCCAAATTAATATAACACCATTTGCTCGGTGTCAATTTGAACTAACCCAAATACTTGAAAGTCCGAAAATACCAAATGATAAAAGTGAAAAAGCATTACATGGAAATCTGCAATATTTGATTGACTCGAATGTTATCAAATCATAAAACTTCATAATCATTTAATTCATAATTATAACTACTTAAATTATGATTAGATGATATACTGATATATAACATGGTACTTCAAAATGCAATTTTCTCAGGTATGAAACACTTAAAGAGGAAATTTTATCAGCAGCAAATCATGGAGAGCATATACTCGGTGAAATGAAAAAAGACAATCAACGCGACAACGGCATTGGCCATATTGCAGCTGTCGAAAGGTAAGTTGCACTTTAAATGTAACAATTATTTCTCTTTAGTGAATACAAGAATTTCAATACATATGATATTCTGTTTGAAACAACATTTTTAAATCCCAATTATGTAAATGTAATCCTTGCCCTTACATGGATACCCAGCTGCTCAGTAATTTTCTGAGGGATAACATGTCAAGTATTCATCTGAATGTAAACAATTACCAAAGTTATTCTACTTACTCTACTTGCAATTTATTCAAGAGAAACTCCTTAACTCTTCAAGCTCGGATAATGGATCACAGCACAGTCACCGGAAATGATTTTAAAAACAAAAACATCGGTTTTTGTTGAATCTGAGCAGGCCTCGGATTTCAGTTTCGTTCGAAGCACTTCAGACTTGCTTGGCTCTTCCGACCGGTGTGATTACCGCTTCCTGAACAACCGCCGTGTACTATTCGTAGGAGTACTCAGTCAAACTGAAGTATGCTGGCATCATGGGAGAAAGAAAAGCAGTTGTAGGGTACAAGGAATCCTGTAAATCCCTGCGTGTTTGTCAAACATAGGGAAAATTTATGATGCAAAAAGAAGAAATATAAATGAAACATAGTAGGAATAGTTGGAAGATGATTTCAGAAAAATATGTCTTTATTAATACGATTGTATGATATTGTAATGAGCAATTCAATGATAAAATCAATTATTTCTAGATTATTGGTGCAATTAGAAGAGACTGAACGACAGTTTGACGAGTTCTGGCAGAGGCATTCATCCAAACTAAATCACTGGCTATCATTCCGTACGTTCCTTCTTGACTTTAAAGAAATGCAGGTAATTGAGTTAAAAATTTACACTACATTAATATATAAAGCATTTATTTGAATAAAGATTTAAAGTGTCTAAAACCTTTAGTGTCTTTTCCAAAGTTTTTTATCATACCTTTGAAGTCTCTATAGATGAATTTTCGATGTTCAATTAAAACTAAATAATTAATTACAAACTTAAAAATATAATAATGTGACTCCTGGTACTGCACATTATAAGCCAAGTAGTGATTCTTTCAATAAATTGAATATTCCTATTTTATGATTGTCTATTTCGTAACCTTTCAGACGGTGTAACAGGATGAAACCTAAAGTTATTATTATTCATGATTGGTGTGATATTTTCAAAAATTCTCTTTTTGCCATTATTGTTGTGTTTTATCTGGGGTTGAAATGTAAATTGTTCTGGAGCGGCATCGTAGCGATTAGATACAATGTTTCCTACGTTTTGTCTAATTTTGTTTGAACCTTCATCGATAGGATTGATATGAATTGCATTTCTTCTTTGGTTCTCCAACTGATATTGCAATCTCTGAATTTTTCGATTCCTGTCTTCTAATCTAGCAGCATAGTCTTCGGACTGCCTCTTTTGCTTGTCACACTCGGCTTGTAATGTCTCAATTTTATTTTTACTGCTTAGTATTTCTGTTTTAATTCTCTGCAAGTTCATGTTGTGAAATTCTTCCAAAGATTTTGCTCTTTCGCGGGCGTGTCTGCCAATATTTTCATGGTATCTGGTCTCTTCCTCCATTTGATATGACCAAAATGACATAGCTCTCATAGCTATGTCCATAATTACATCCGGCTTCATACCTGCCAGCACTATAGATTTAAATGTCTCCGGAGGATTCAAATCGGCCTGAACGACATCAAACTTGTCATTCAATTGTGATTGACATGCAGGACAAAATAAAATTTCTTGGACTCTCTTTGCGAATTCACTTTCACCATGTTCTATACAGAATGCATGTGAACAGCTTGTCACCCATGCTGTATCAGGCAGAGGTTTCCTGCACTTTTTAAAATTACAAACCATGTCTAAGACCATGATTACTGAGAGCTTCAAAAATATTTTTCTTCCATCAAAAGTGAATTTTGTTCATATTTTTTTAAATTGAGAACACTTTTTCTTCAGAACTTTAATGGCTAATGAGTGTATTTTTTTAGCAAACTTTTTTTTTCTTATTACTGCATGAAATATTATGACCCACTACTTTTTATAACCATCAATTTTATTGATAATCTTAAGAAATAAAAATCACCAAAACTTATATAGTCACATTATAATTTCTTTTATCACTTTGCCTTTTTTCTTGAACATAATTTTTATCTATAATACTTCTACCGTTGTTGTATTTTAGGCTGTGCTCGACAGTCACATGAAAACAGCCTGCGATATGACCGAAGTCGGGGAAACTGCTCCAAGAGTTGACACTCTTATAAAGGAGACAAATGCATTTGAAAAACTTTGTAAAAATGATCTTTGCCATGCTGAAGAAATTGTACAAGTCGGTATGTAATAAATTATCAAATTTATTTTCACAAATCGTGACACACTGGTATTGCGATAGTAATATTGTATTTTATACCTATTATTGTCATTCATTTTTTACAGGTGAACGGTTAATGTTAAACCCCCTAAGTGCTGTTGATAGCATTCAATCAAAATGTGAAGAAATTAAAAGAACAAATGGGTTATTATTGGAAAAAATACAAAAACGACATTTACTTCTATCGAAAGCAAGGGAATTGATGGATAGAATCGATAAGGTATTTTCATCATTGTGCTAAATTTACAACATGGTTCTTAAAAATCTTTTTCGTAAAAATTAATGTGACTATATTTGCAGGCAAACCAATGGTGCGCCGCTGGCGTTGAAATGCTCGCCGTCAACGGACTTCCATCATCATCTGCCGTTGCAGAATTAGCCAACTTGGAAGCTTTTGTTTTAGCTGCTCATAACTTTGGATTGACTGCTCCTCAAGAATTCAGAGAAGCTCTGCTTATATCTGCAACACCTGAAACAAAAGCCTTAGTGACTCAGGTAATCATTAAGTTCAATTAAAAGTTTAAAATCCTTATTTTTGGAGTAATGTTTGAATTCTCATTGGTGTGAACAATTCAGGTAGTCCAAAGAGTGGATGATGTTTGGCTAATGCTAGGCGCCCGCCGCCAAGTTCTGCAGCGTGAAACCGTAAAGCCCCCGCGCCCTGTCCAACAGGTCAATCCTCAGACTCCCGCTGCAATGGCTCAGCAGAATGTAACAACTAACGGAAACCGGCTGAAGGTAAGATTTTACTTTACGTGTGGCTTAAGTTGCCTTTTGTGGAGTTTAATTTTTTATCAATCCTTTTCCCCCCACTACGACAGATATAGATTAAGTCTATATCTTAAGGCAGTCGCCCGCTTTGGTCTAGTTGGTAAGAGCTTGCTCTGCTGATCAGGTGGGTCCGGGTTCCCGGTAAGGTCAATGTCAAATTGGATTTTTTTCAATTTTAATTTGAGATCTAAGACATGGGTGTTTGTGAAGTCAATTCTCCTTGAGTTAATCTCATGTGACTTTCAAAAAATTCTCATCGAGTATATCTCGTATGATCTTTCAACTTGAAAATATTTGACGCATTGGCGTAAGCTGTAATGTCAAATATTTTTTTTACAAAATTTAAAAAAAAAAAATTAACAGGCATCCATGGTATTTTTTTTAATAGTCACTACATATCAATGGGTTAGTTTCATAGTGCTACAGCTAGAAAATTGTAGTTTTGAGATATGGCTGACCAAAGTTTTGAGACATCTAAGCCGAGTTGTAAAAATGTGATATTTATCTTTTTAGTCATTTTTCTCAATTCAATTGAAATTTATTGAAACGTTGACAATCCCATAAAATTAATTTTTCAAATGAATTGTATTTATATAGAACTGCAAGAAGGTTTTTTATATTTCCTTATTTCCATATCGACTGTGGAAAGGAAAAAGGACGTAACCCACACATATCAAATTTTAAAGGAGGCACAAAAAACGTGTTTTGATGATTTTGGGCTATATGCAAATTATGAAATATACACAACCTTGAAGTTCACGGAGACTTCTAAACTGGTGTTTAATTGACATATTCTAATATTAATTAAAGAAATTGTCTAGGAAAAACCTTTTTTTCAGTCTTTTTTCTTGGTTTCAATTTTCAGAAGCTCATCTTTTTTCAAACTTATAAGCTAAATTTAGATACTAATTAGGCATTTGCAGCTTACATCCTTTTGATAGAACGTGTATCAAGTTTGATACATTGTGATTATCGAACAAAGCTATTTTGGAAAAACTGTGGGTATCGTCCTGTTCACGTCCAAAGTCGATATGCAAACATCTGCCTTCCGAGAGGAAACTAGTATTTTTTTCTTGTGGTACTTTTGTGCTACTGTGGTAATATAACTCAAAACACATTTTTTTTGCCTTATCATTCAATGATAACTAGACCATCAATATTTATTAAAGCAGGGGTTACCAACCTTGGTAGGGCGGCGAGCACCACATTTTTTAAAAATCTTAAAACCTAGGAATTTATCGATTTGCCAAAAATATCACCGTGACTCGTGACCTTTTTTTTTTTTAGCTCACCGATGAATTTGAAATCCTCAATTCCCTATACTTTTTCCCCAAAATATCTCCGAAACTCGTTTTTTTTTTTTAGCCCACCGACGAATTTGAAAATCTCAAAACCCGATTTAACGATTTGATAAATTAGTTGGCGGACGCATCGGAATCAGTCGGCGGGCGCCATGGCGCCCGCGGGCACGGGGTTGGTAAGCCCTGTTTTAAATCAACGATTTCCAACCTGGCAGGCGTGGACAATTAATGCAAAGGGAAGCGCGAACAGTCCAAAATATTTATTTACCTTACTACATATATGAAATTTGAATCGTTCAAATTATGTACACTCCCACAGATTTTGTCACTAACGACCCGGGTTTCGCCTTTCGGCATCTTCAGGCGTTCAAGCGCACGGATGAACTTGAACTGAACTTGAACTTGAACTTGAACGTCAGTTCAAGTTCATCCGTGCGCTTGAACGCCTGAAGATGCCGAAAGGCGAAACCCGGGTCGTTAGTGACAAAATCTGTGGGAGTGTACATAATTTGAACGATTCAAATTTAATATTGAAATTCCACCAAGCACCTTCAGTCGAAATCTTAAATTATACATATATGAAATAAAAGATGGGGAGGTGCGAAGATATTTTTTTTTTCAAAGGCAGGGATCCATTGAAATGATGTATCATCGAATAAAATTTACGTCTGAATAAGTCTACCGGATAACTAGTTACGCCACAGTTCATAAATAAAAACATGCAAATTGATATAATTTTAGGTTATGTTATTAATATGTACAGCCAAGTGGTTCTCACTTCTCACGTAAAATCGTACTGTGGCCTCATTACAAACATCAGCGGTCCTTAGGGTTGCCACCTGTCCCGGATTGGCCGGGATCGTCCCGGAATTGGAAGCACTGTCCCGGATGGATCCGGATGAATGCTAAATTGTCTCCGAAATTTTGAGCAAATTGAGGATTTCAAATTCCTCGGTGAGCTAAAATAAACGAGTTTTTAGCTATTTGTACCGAAATTGTCCCCGAAAAAGGTGGCAACCCTAGCGGTCCTATGAAAATGTCACTATTTTTTTTTCAATAAAAGACATTTTTTTTAATATCAATATTTACTATGAAGCTGTTGGTGACCGCAGCAAAATCCTCTGGTGACCGGCCACACATGAGAACCACTGATATAGAGGACATTTAGTCTCGCTAGTACCAGTTGATAATAAATAAATATATTTTTTTATTATCTCGTATAATTTAAGAAGGCGATTTGATTGAAAGGTTGCCTTGAAAAGTTCAATGCTTATTAATCTATACAAAGATGGAATGAATGGTCGTGAATATGAAATAATACGTAGGTTAATATTTGGTGTGGGAGTTGTATTACTAATTGCGTGATTTAGAGGCAAAAGCTAATAATCCAAAACCATATTTACGACAGCGGAAAATCCGTATATGTATCCATATAATTGATATGAAGAAAATATCGTTATTTTACCAAAGATTATAACTGAGCTGTCAGTTAGGGTATCCAATCCTGGGATTGAGCACTCAAAATAAAATCGTCTATAAATTTTAAAGTTTTTGGTGTCATGGAATTTTTTAAACTATTTCATTTCCAATTTCAAAAACTAAGAAATTTGCCGATTTGCCTAAAATACCAGCGTGACTCTTTTTTTTTTTTTTTTTAGTTCTTCACTTAAATATCTCATTACTTTGGCATTGAATGTTTTAAACATTTCTTTTTTGTTATATTCGAATTGGTTTATTTTAAAATCAAAAGAGGAACTTAAACAAACCCTCTCCTACTCTTAATTTGTTATACATTTAATGCAATAAATTAAGAATTATAAACACCACATACGTTATTAATAATAAAAAATACGATATAGTTATTCTGAAAATTAAACAAAAACAAGTTGAATAACACTCTTATCAATTTTAATTTTATGTAGAGGCCAAGGAAAATTATTCCAGGAAGCTCTTACGAGCAAATACGATTGGTGAGGCTATTTTTTTTATTTATTGCTGTGTTTTTCCTCTGACGATTCGTGATTTTTTGGTGAAAAAAATCTGCCTACAGTCTTCGTCATTAACAGCTGTTTTGCGTAGGAATAAAAGAATGTCTCCTCTAGTTTTTTACCTGTTGATTTTAATAAAAAAAAACAATGCTCCGCCTATGCATATTAATTATATAACAATGTATACTTACATCAATTTAGCAATTTAAAAATATATAGCTAGCTCATTGATCTAACCGTTTGTCATTGAATTATGTAAACATAGAATAGATTCTCAAAACAGTGAAATCTTCATTGAATTGTATTTCCAATTCGCTATCTAAATTATACTAGTAAGATTGATTGAATTCACATGAAACTGTGTCTTCTCATTTAAATGAAAATGTTGTCTCAGATATTGTTCGTCTAGTATTGTATTTTACCAAGCGACTCGACTGACAATTTAATTAAAGCATAAAAAATAATACATCAAAATGTCTTATTTTTTTTAAAGCTAGCTAAAATAATTATTGTTACTTAACATTATAATATTATTGCAGGAGTTCCGTTATGGGACGATTAAAATGGCGATCATTGAAGACGATTAAACTTGAGTGTTCATTTCATTACTTTCTACTATGAATTCGTGAAAAAACGCAATTCCGACTCCAGTATTTACAAATAGTCCGACACCCACTAAAATGTTTAAAAGATGCAAAATTTTACATAAGGTTTGCATACTTTTAATATTGACTAAATTGCCTAACCTTTTGTATTTTAATTTAATTTTAAAAAAATGAGTTGGAGTCATAAAACGGGTGTTTGTTTTGCATTCACGTTGCTTTTATCCGTATTTTTCCCCATTTTCCATTTCATTCTGAATTTAAATATTATTCTACATATTTGACTTTGATTGATAATACAGTAAAACCTTCATTTTTCCTTTTTTGAAAGACCGATTAAGGAAAGTAGATTAGGGGCATCGATTTTTTAAATATTTAAACTGTGATGTTCATATTCTGTAAAAAAAATCTTTTGTTTCAATAAATTTACTTGAAAGTTTGGTCGAGTAGGTGTACGTCATCGTTCATATATTCTAAATTACCTTAAAAAGTCTTAAATTTACCTTAAATTAATTGTTAATTATTTCAGACATAAACTGCAGTAAATAAAAACGTCAAATGTGAAATGAATCAGGATTTCAAAAACATCACTAAACTCCCCGGAAATGTGCATTCCGGGTACTATAAATCTGTGTTTCACTACATATACTGGTACCACTTTTAGGGTGGTCACTGTCAATACTTGATGGAAAGGCATTATATTAATAAAAACACAATATTCCTTTGTACTTTATTTTAAAAGGTCAGGACCGGTTTCGCTCATGGCGAGCATTGTCAACCGATAAGAAATATAATTTAACAGTGCTGTTTATACAAAAACAAATTTAAATGAAACGGTTTAAACAACAATTAATTGACATTGAAATAAAGTACAAAGGAGTATTGTGTTTTTATTAATATACTGGTACACCGTCATTTGAAGAGAAATACACTGATTTCTCATAATTCTTTTATAGTCCACTTATGAACCAAAAAATAAACTGCCTTTGGATTATTTTATTACCGTGATTTCTGTTCCGGCACGACTGCGAAATTGTTTTCATCATTAAATAATAATCCATTAAAATGTTTTCTGGTCTATAATTTTTATTAATACATCTTACGGCATCTTACATTAACGTTTACATAATATGCATCACAATTATTTAGAATGCGAAAGTTTTTTTGTGTTTATTATCACTGCTTCCGATCTATGTATCTCACCTTTAGGCTATAAATCTGTTTCGCACGCCATTTTTACGTGTTTTTTTTATGCCAACCTATGAAATTGAATTAACTGCCATCATTATCAAAGAACATTGTTTTACTTAACTATCATTTAATTTACTTTACTATTACCGCTGTACTAATCCGTTGCGTTTAAAATTATGCATTATTTTATTGCAACATTATTTTGTTCTCAAATTATATTTATTACCATGATATTATTAATAATATGTTTAAAATACGTTTATATTATCATAAACACACCAGAAATAAACATTTGCATAGCAAATACAAAAATAGTAACGTATTTATGAGATGATAACACACATCGACTCTTTAATCTACAATCCGGCCTACGTCATTTAGACCAGTGTTCCCAAACCGGTGGTCCGCGGCCCGATGCCGGGCCGCAAAAGTATTAAATATAGTATTATTTTCGTCTGCAAGTTTACTTGTATTTTTACTTATTGTTAAATAATAATATTTGATAATAATAATTGTTAAATAATAATAAGCCGCTTGTGTGGTCGAGTGGTCAACGTCGTTGGCTTCGGTTACGGAGGTCCCGGGTTCAAATCCCGGTACGGACAGTTTTATAAATTGATTTTTCAATCGATTTATGAATTTCTGTTCGAAGGCTTGGATGTATGTAATGTCTTGAATTATCCCCTCCCACCCATCCTATCCTATGAACGGGGCGTATCGAGAGCGATTAGCTAACCACTGGTCCTGTCCTAGCCCTATCCTTCTATTCCTACTCTCTTTGGAAAAAGAGGTTGAGCAACTGAGTAACAAGCAGTTATCGTAGAAACACATCTGTTGAGATAAACTCCATTAGGAGTCATATGCTCCACATTGGGAGCGGACATGGTTAAAAAAAAAAAAAAGTTGATAGGGTGATGCGACACCAACGAACTTAAAAATAATGGGAATTGAAATACCCAACAAGTGTGATGAAGCCGGCAACCGATCTCGAGTGTAGTATAATATGGTATGAACTTAAACACGTGTCAACAAAACGTCATTTCAAATTATATTCTTAATCCAATTATATCCTTTTTTCAATATCTAGAAAGTATATACCCAACTAATTGTGGGGAAAAGTGTAAATTAAATACTTATACTAATTTTAAAAACGCACTAAAACACCAATATTAGTAATATTTATGATTCGTATGAAATCTTTCTAGTGAAAAGTAGATATCAATAATGGGGCTCTGCATTAAGTAGTGGTCCGCGATTTTTTTATCTTTTTTACCGGTCTGTAGGTGAGGCAAAAAGGTTGGGGAACACTGATTTAGAGAAAGTCTTCAGAACTGAAAATACTTCATAATATCCCCACCAAACTGAGTTTTAACTATGAATTTACACTCCATGAACTCAGCATTTTTAACTGGTTTCTAAATAAAACAAAGAATATATTTTTTAAAACGAATAATCTTTTCCCATCACGAATCTATGGTTAAAACGTCTATAGAGAATAATATAATTTTCGTTCTTTGATAAATTTAAGATTTCGACTGAAATTACTTGGTGTAATTTGAATCGTTCAAATTCAATATTGAAATTAGTCAGTTCAAGTAAATACGTGCACTTGAACGCCTAAAGATTCCGAAAGGCAAAGCCCGGGCCGTTGGTGACAAAACTTGTGTGAATGCACCAAATTTTAACGATTCAAATTTAGTATTATTTTTTGTAATATGTGTTTTTGATATATCGTAAGTATTTATTATATGGCTGGCTAAGTTTCATATTGCATATGCATGAATCCAACAATCATTGTTTATTCTGTTAGACAAATAACTGCCACTATTACTTTGATTTATTCACAAATAGATAGATAGCTTTTTGGGATGAATATATTAGTGTGTTCATTACAAATTCAGTTAATTGCATCGTTAACATAAATTATACACCATTTAACATGCTGCCGAAGTGATCAATGCATTCGTTATTTTGCTAGCAATTCAAATCACGTTCACAAAATAAATCTCCGCGATCGTGAAGTGCATCCATCCGATTTACCTACATCTCGGCTATTTTCAGAAACATCTTTTACACAATACGAAGATATTTTGGAAAGTATGAAATCCTGTTGTTCCACTTAATATATTATATCGATGTACGTTGAAGTTTATTTCACTCGCCCACCTGCTAGGTATTCAATTCGTGAAATCGTGCAGACTTTGACAGTTCCATGGTGCCTTATACGAGTACGATAACTCTCTATTCAATGAAATGTTTCCGTTGGTAACTACTAACTATGACATCCACGACTGGAATAAACTTCGAAAGAGTAGTTTTGATTTGGGCTAATGCAGCGGTGGGCTGCCAATACGTTAACAAGGTGCTATATTAATCTCAAAGCAATTCTCGGTGTTCTGAGGAAGTAGTGAACTCTATTTATCATTCCTATGCAGTGATATACAATACATTAATAAGCAATCGAATGTTGTTCAATGTTCATTTATGTAACAATATGCAATTTACCGTAGACTTATCAATTTAAATGACTAAAAATGTATACTAAAGCTGTCGTAGATAATATAAAAATCAGAAATTTCAGGTATATATTATCATGATATGAGAATATTGTTTTATTTTAAATAACAAGGGGCTCGCCAGCCTTAGTCAAATTTAACAATGGGCTCTTGCGAGCATCTCCGAGCACCCTCCAGCCCATCTCTGGGCTAATGCTACCAACTTCCATACACTATAACAGCGGTCGGCAACTCAAATGTAATGGCGTGCCACTGAAATATAAATAGTAAATATATCGAATACTAACACAACTTTATTGATTACAATCATACAAGCTACATAAAAGTATCATAAAAATACAATATTTAAACATTAGTGACTCCATACACTACGATACAAACCGTTTGCTGCACGTCAGTTCAAGTGCATTCGTGCACTTGATAAAACCTGAAGATGCCGAAAGGCGAAGCCCGGGTCGTTATCGACAAAACTTATGGAAGAGTACAGAATCAAAATAATTCAAATTTGTGACTCCCTTGAGGTTTAACTTTGAAAACTAACACATTAATTCATTTTCGAAATTTTAAAAAATCATCATTTTTGAGGCATGCCACCCAAAATCCTTTCGGACTAGGTTTCCTTCCGATGCACTATAATTTATGGTAAAAAGAGGAATGTATTTATTTATAACGGCAATCTATTACAATTCTTGTCTAAATTCATTGGTTTTTTACCATTAATAATAATTTTCTGTCAAACATTCACGTGTCGACTGCTGTTGCTCAGTTGGTTAGAGCTTGCTCTACCGATTACGGAGGTCTGGGTTCGATTCCCGGTAAGATCACAGTGAATTTGAGAATTATTCAATTTAAAGATGTGACCGAAGACTGGGTGTTTGTGATTTAAATCCACATTATTTTCCTCTCCTCCCATCCTTCTGATCCTTTAATAACTGGGTGTAGCAATAGCGATTAGTCAACCACTAGTCCCGTTCTAGTCTTATTCTTCTTTCCCTACAAGTAACTCACTTTGAAAAAAAAAGTGATTTTAAGCGACTGAGTAAGGTAACAGTTCTCGTAAAAAAACTTCTGTTGAGATACCTCCATTAGGAGGCCATATGCTCCACATTGGGAGCGGACGTGGAGAAAAATAATATATATATCCATATGCGACCACTTTTAAAGTGTTCACTTTCAATTCTGGATGACGGTATTATACTCGACAACAACAAAAAACACTCGTACTAATTCCACCATGGTTACGTTCGTTCTTGTAGGGTTAATATGATTCAGTTGAAAATGCTCGTCATGAGCGAAACCGGTCCTGTTCATATTTTTAAAAAATGCAATCAGTACAAAAGAGTGTTTTATTTTTTGAATAACTATATGCGAATCAAAAAAATAAAACAAACTACAATTTTTACGGCAGGTCTTTTTATATCTCACGATGCTTTGTGTTGTCACTTCTGTGTCAAGGTCTCTGCTACTTTGTCAACTGATAATAATGATCAGCTGAATAGTTTTCTACCGCAAGTATTTTTTGCGAAATTTCAGTAGGTATGCATTATTTAAGTAGGTAACTAACTATGTATTCCATTTGTTGTGTTTATTTTGTTCACCACGTTAAATAAGCGATGCAATATTGTACCTGCGGTTTGTCACGTCGATTTGTATAAATACATGAATCTTATTTAAATTGTTGAAAAATTTCAGCTATCTTTTTCGAATATCTTTTGTAGTCAAAGATTTTTCATAGTTTTTTTTTACTGATTCCATGTCGATATATTCTTTATAGTATGTTTTACTGTTCATAATAAACAAATGTCATTTTATAAACCAATACTCAAGTTTTGCAAAAAGTACTCGAACGATTATTAAAATTTCAAGCGTGGAACTAACTGTCATTTATTGGATATAGTCTATGGTCAATCTGTATCGTTCTACGCAATAATTTATTTTCAACAGCTGTCATCTGCTACAATATTACAAGTAACAACTGTTATTCAACACAGCAATAAGTCGTACTTATTTAAAACCATAGCGAATCTCTGGTTCCAAAAATATTAAATGGGTACACCGCGGATTCATTGTAAATGAAAAATAATTCGTACGCTTAAAATGCGTTTGTTCCAAATTTGAACATGAGCATATTAAAAATATAAGGCATTTCATGACAATAAAATACAATTGATTGAAGTGTATTAACTCAGGGGAAAATAACATGGTACGATATTACATACAAGCCAAATTTTTGATAAATAAAGTGAACATTATTGACACTTGCAATAAGTCACGGTTTGTGACTGTAATATTTACTTTTATTTCTCGGCAACATATCATTAACACTTTGTCAAAATCAAATTAATTAACAATGTGATTCGTTATTTATCGTAAATTCTAATTTCACCTGACTAAAAATAATTAGCATAATATCGACACGTAATCGGGAGAAAATCGTAAGCGACATTTAATAAGTTTCATAGAAGAAGGTTGTTTTTTTTTAACTTCCTTTCGTGATAAGCTCGTAAAAAGAAACTTTAATTTGCCTAATTGTGGAGCAAACTTGCTTTAGAACTGATATAAAAATGCTGTTTAATATCAGTTCTGATAGTCCATTATAAAATCTATGAATGGGAATCGCAATTAGTGTTAAAATAATGGTTTTTCCTTTCAAACTTGAATCATAAAGATGACACAAGCAAACCGTGATTTCTCCAATATTCAAATCATCATTTCCCAGGCTCTGTATTTGTGTGACAAAACACTTTTTGAACGTTTTCTCCTCAATTAATATTAATAAACGCATTTAAGGAACTATTTTTGCGAACCCATCACGAAAGAAAAGTAATGAAACCTTTTGTTATATTTAAACCCTGACCATTCCTGTAAAAAATATTAATTGTCGCTAACGTTGTACTGCTGAATACGGTTCGATACGATCCTTTGTATAAACACGTTGATAAATGTGTTTCTCGCGTTAATCAATCTACCAATATATTTAACGTCAAATAAACTCTAGTGGAGTAAAACAATATATATAGTTATAGCCAGGAAACTGAGAGATCGTTTCGCAGGCTCCACATAACTGCGGTAAAAAAAAAATCAGTCGCCTTAACGGATATTTCATCAACATGACCACTGACCTGCAACCTGCAACCAAATAATAATGATACTCTTGTAGAAATTGCATACATTTGTATATCTTTCGTGAATTATTTTGAAGCCATACCTTCCAAACTCTGGTAATATAATAATGTAGAAGAATATGATTGCAATTATACTCTGTCTCTCTCTTTCTTCAAAGTAGTAAGGCAGTAATTTACATGCAATCAAGAGTTCTAATGCACAACTCACTGAACCCCAAAATACAATAAGTAAACTTTAAAAACCACTGTAATACACCTCGCACATGCGTAAATATGTGTACCGTAATAATTTTGAGATTGATGCGTTACCGAAATGCGAAACGGTCAGTCAATTCGATTAACCTACTCAGTTCAAATTACAAAATTTTATTGACCAATGAAATTTATTGATGTTGTAACCATTACTGGACCACTAGTACGCCGCTGCAATAATATCGATTTATTGTGTTCATACAACAAACGAAAATATCGACCATTCTTCTGACACCTTGGATCGTTTAGACAAGGATTCGATCTTCAGATTTATCAAGGTCAGATGCATAGATATTCAACGTGTTAAGAAAATAAATTCAAAGCGAAAATACATAAACTGTAAACTGAATTGCAATCGTTAATAATGTATGACTTATAACAATGGAAACGGTGGTTAATTCTTAGTAAATCTTTATCAATAGAAAATAATACAGTTATATATTTACTAGGGTTGTGGGGACGGTGTTGGAGTCGTTAGAAAAAAAATAATCCGATTCCTCTTATTTTGATTAAATTAAAATACAAATAGTTGCCAGAGCATACTGACATGAGACTCGTTGTTTTTATTATTATTTCATTTATAGTTCATGAACAGGTACTAAACAATATTTTCTGTAAGCTTAAAAGTAGAGAAGTATGACATTACTGTGCAAGACTCGTGTTATGATAGTTAAAGAAGGACACATATTCAACATTTTTTTTAAATATTCATGCATCCTAATAACTAATATTTTAATACATATATTTTACCAAAACGCAATATTAAAATAAGATGTTTTCAACGACAGATATATTTATGTTATTTAATACGTGTATTCCATTCCATTCCAACTAGGGTATCCAATCTCGGAGCCTGTTTGTGTTCCCGGGATTCTTCGGGAATATACCAGTGTGGCTCGTTTTTTAGCTCTTCCAATCACAAATCCTATAAATTTTCTGGATTTGCTGAAAATTTCTCAATCCCGAAATCTCGGGATCGCGAACATACCAATACCGGGATTTCTGGATCGCAAAATTGGACGGGATCCCGGGATCGGGGAGCCTAATTCCAACCATCATTGATTAGAATTTAAAATTAGAAAATATGCCATTTTAAAGATGTGCTTATTATTTATTGTTATCATAATATTATGAGCGTAAGATAAGAAATTCATTTTCAACTACGGTTAATACCAAGAGAAAGATCATTTTTTACCAACTTTGGTTACTATTACTCGTAATGCCATGTTAATACCAGCTATAAATCAAAATGATAATGTATTTCCTAATGTTAAAATATTTAATTTGGATTATTTGCAAGCCCGCAGGCTCACAGTGTACAAATCTACCGCACAGAATATGTAACAATGCCGTTCATAAAAAAGTGAAGTTGTTATTTTATTGATCATTTTTTTTTTCAATTTAATTAACGTTGTGCAAACTCGAGGCGTAGATTTTCTGGTGCGTTTTTGAGGCCATAAAAATACTTCATTATTTTCTAAAGGTTACTGCTTTTAATGTAGATTTCATAATATCTATTGCCAACAAACACGTAATATGCAATATTAAATTGAAAAAAAACACAAAATGTTTACTTCTGAGCTCAATAAGTGGCAGCACTGGCAACGAATGTAAAAATGAAAATATTACTCCATTCCTATTATTATTGCCACCTGATCGTGATCGATTACTATTTATTTTTCCAGAAAACAAAAACAAAAAAAACAATATATCGATGTTCATAAGTTGACAACACGTAACCGACATTTGTTCAATTTTACAGGAGTGCCAAAAACTGTATAAATAAAAAAGTATTGGGAAATCGACCAAAATGAAAGACACTTTGGAGTAAAGTAATTATTATGTATATTTAAAATAATCTGTTGACACAATAATAATTAAATATACTTTTTATTCACTTTTAAGGTGTTCACTGTCAATACTTGGTGGAATGGCATTATAATAAAAATAATAAAAGATTTTTAGTACTTTTTCCACATAAATTTGTTTGATCAGGACCGGTTTCGCTTATCGCGAGCATTATCAACTGATAAGAAAAATATATAAGCAGTGCTATTTATACAAGTTAAATTGAAATAAAAGGTGTAAGCAACTACTAACAATGAAAAGGATTAACAAATTACATTATGATTACACATTATAATTACAATTTAATTTTATTATTTTTATTATACTTTTTATTAACAAGAATGTTTGATATGAGTTAACAATTTTAATTTTGTTTCTTCTTATACGATGATACGAGGAAACAATTCCAAGTATTTTGATGAATTCAATCCACCTGTTTTAACTTCATCTATATAATTACAGAAAAATTGTATATAATTGTTATATTTTTTGTTTTAATCCGGTTACGGATCGTCTACTGTCCAATACAAAATGTTTCAGTAAACATGTTGGAATTTTTTCTCACCTATTTTCAAATAGTAGGAAAACGATGTAGCTCTTCTACTATCTTCTGGCAGTTAGGTGGGCCTTTTTTTCTGTTACCTGTTTCCAAATTTAGAACAATTTCAATGAAAAATATTTTTTGTAAATGTGTGTCAATATTTTAATAGAGCTTGAAAAAACAAAGAAAATGATATGCATAACTCACTTTATGAAAAAATGTCGGTTACGTGTTGTCAACGTATGGCCATCGATATATATTAGGTAAAACGGAAAGAAATGACATTTTTTGTTATTGTGACAAAAAAAATATTTAAAAAAAAAATGATACAATATTATTCTGTTATATAATTTTCCTCGTTGTCTTTGATCGTCCTCCATAAAAGAGGCAACTTTTTGATACCCTTTTCGTAAAACTCTGGTGACTTACTGGCAAAATACAAATCCAGGTGATTTTTCACCCGGTCAGCGTTTGTAAATTTTTTGTCACGAAGTGAATGCTTCATCGACTTGAAAAGATAATAATCCGAAGGTGCTATGTCCGGTGAATATGAAGGAAGTGGCAGAAGTTCGAAAACAAGTTCTCGTATTTTTTGCTGAGTAATTTTTGCCGCATGAGGTCTCGCATTGTAATGTTGTAAAATCCGCCTATTGTTATTGACCAAAAAAGATCGTTTTTTTAATAACTCTGCTTTTAATCGTTCTAGTTGAGCACAGTATAGCTCTGCCGTAACTGTTTGACCAGATTTCAATAATTCAAAATGTATTATCTTCGAAACATCCCACCAAACACACAACAAAACTTTTTTAACGTCAATGTTGGCCGAGGAGTAGGCACAGGTACTTGATTTGGTGATAGCCATTGTTTTTTCCCCTGGTATTACTGTAAAGGACCCATTTTTTGTCCCCGGTAATTATCTTTCTGAGAAATGGATCCGTTTCGTGCCTGGACAATAGAGAAGCACAGATGGTCACGCTTGTTCCAAGGCCGTTTGAGAGAGTGTGTGTTTTTGAGAGAGCTTGCCTGTGTTTTTTTCCCAATCTTTTCAGATGATCTTGCACAGTTGTTATTGGACAGCCAATGTCGTGTGACAATTCCTTCACTATTTTACGAGGATCAGCTTCCACCAATGATTTTAGGACGTCATCATCGATTTTGAGGGGTCTTCCTGTTTTTGGTTTGTCCTTTAACTCCCTATCGCCACTTTTGAACTTTTGAAACCATCTAAAGCACTTTCAAAGTTTCAAGACGTCACCGTAAATGTCACAAATGGTCTTCGTAGCTTTTTTTGGTTTTAATCCTTTATCGAATAAAAACAGCATAAAACAGCGCAAATGTGTTTATTCAATCTCAGGCTTCTCCATTTTTCCACAACGGCAAAAAAAATATAAAATATGTTGAAATGGAAAGAGTACACACAGAGCTTTAAAATAATACCAACCCCGACGTGTTAGCTCAACGGCAACCGTTGACAAACAGATTTTAAAGTGACGCGCCAGAAAAAATGTCATTTCTTTCCGTTTTACCTAATATATATATACTTTTGTTTTAGAACAGGGTTATCCAATACGAGACTTTAATGTGACCCTTGGTACGATCCTATACAGCGCGTGACGGCCGATGATAAGTCTTGATTTTTACGTGCAAAAGAAATCAAATAATAAAAATTTGAGTCGTATCGGATATTCCGTTTCTGATTATATTGATATTGGTAATTGTATTTAGTTTGTTTTGCCCAAAGTATTATATAATTTCACCATAGTTTTTATACGGTGATTATAACACAGCGAAACCAATTAACAATGAAAGTGATTAGGCACCATCGTTAACGATATGCTAATGGCCGGTTAATGAAATGAATACAAAAATACTGTTAATCTGTTCCAATAAAAAATAGCTCTTTGACGTTTCTTCATTGGTAAAGTTAAGTAATTAATTGATTGAATTGACATTTTCTTGGTAGAACTCCATTGTAATAAGGTAAAAAATATCTAAAGTATTTAGTTCTACATTTTTTTATAAAATAAGTTCATAGCTATTTCGGCGTGCGCCATCGTCAGAACTATCTAGGTATATCAGCTCAATAAGCTCAGCTATATATAATATATGTAAGTTTACTCAGCTGAGTATACAGTCAATCTTCTTGTTATGCGGTAGATGCAGGGGTGGGCTCAGAGGGGCTTGTGCGAGCCCCTTATTAATTTTTATCACGGCCGGCGAGCTCTTTGTTAGATTTAAGAGAAAACATTATTCTCAGATCAATAGTACATAACTGCAATGTCTGACTTATATATACTATCTAGGACAGCTTCCAGTATACATAGTAGTACATTTTTAGCCATTTACATTGATTAGTTTATGGTAAAATGCATAGGGTTGCATATTATAAGTGTATTAAGTAACAATCGTTTGCTTATTTAAGTATTGCATATAATTGCATATGAGTGATACATTGCTTTGAGATTAAGCGAGCCCCTTGTTAACCTATTGGCAGCCCACCGCTGGGTAAATGCGTTTCACGAAACATCGCATAAAAACGGTTTGACTTCCATACAATAAGTGGGGATACGTTCCATGAATTTTAAAAACCGCATAAAAAGAGGATTGACTGTATGTATTATGTTAGTTAATTCATAGTTCTGACGATGGCAGACGCCGAAATAGCTATAAACTCATTTTATGAAAAAATGTAGAACTAAATACGTTGACATTTTTTACCTTATTGAGCAATTAAATTTATTTACTGAATCTATTATTCTGAATTCGATTAAATTTTGATTTTCAATGCGGCCTTTGTACTACCATAGGTTGGACAGCTCCGTTTTCGAATAAAAAACATATGTGATAGTAAATAAAATGACTTATTTAAACCTTAGATTGTAATTATACTTAAATGATTACATACTCTTAGTTAAATCTTGAATAATCTATGGTAAGGTATCATCAAAAAAATCGAACATACTATGCAATGTAGTTATTATGTTGGTATACAGCTTAAATAAATTGACGTCGGAAGGTTGTGAACGTCGACATCAAGTCTATTAATTGACCAATGAATTAATTCTGACATAACTTTATGGACATCCAATAATGACTTTCATGATTGATGCACGCCATTTTTTAACAGATCGAATAGCTGTAGACGCCACACCGTTATATTTAATTATTTGACTGCGAATAATGTAAAAAAATGGAGCTAAACAATTTGTATGTTCACTGTCATGATTATTATTTACCAAAGAAAGAGTGAAAAATCACATAGCAGCATCACCTGTTTAATGAGCAGCAATTTTTCCATCTCAATATACATAAGTATCTCCAGTGAGAATTTCGTTATTACACTACCGATGTAGAATGACTTGCGAATTCCTGGGATGCGGCCATTTTCTGGTACCATTTGATATGCTTCTAATAACGATACCATTATACTGTAAAGCAGTGTTTCTCAACCTGTTTGGGCCCGTGGCCAATATTCCCTAGATGCGCGGAAATTTCAAAGACTGCGCGGACCGATCAAATATTCATTGAACAACTGTCTTGTAGTGCGCGCCAAACCGGAATGAGTGCGCGGGGGCTTGGAGGGAACTTTGCCCGTTGCCCCTCTTGAGTGTCTTTATTTTTCTGTAGCCCCCATACCTGTTTTGTAGTATTGAAGTATAAGTGTTATAATGAATTTTTGGGACCGAAACGAAAACACGCGAGACTTTATTTTTGTAGGTCTTCTCATTATTTCTAATCCAAAATCTCACAAATTTACGGATTTTCCAAAACAAACACCGAGGCACGTGTCTTTTTTTAGCTCTTTTCAGACATTCCAATTTCTAAGACACAACAAATTACGAATTTCATAAAATTTGCCCGTGGCCCCCGTGGCGTTGAGAAACCCTGCTGTAAAATAACAAACGGATAATTCATTTTTAATAATTAAACATAACTTTTTTTTATCCTATCATCAGTATTTATAATCCACGCGATTAGCAAAATCGAATCTTATCTTTATACAAATATGCATAATTAGTCAAAAAAGTTGTGTTTTATTTTTTAATTCAAACATATGATTTAAAATTAGTTTATTGGTTACTACTACCTCGTACCACCGGTACCATTAAGGAAACCGTCCCGGATGTGCCCAATTTAATGCTAATTTTTCTGTGTTAAATTTGATATCATTATCAGAGGGATGTTTTCTATAAAGCTCGTAAACTATACACGAATGATGGAAATTATTTTTTCTTACTCTATTCAATTCGATTTGTGTGAGAGTTAACTAACACCGATCATTGTAATCATTAATGAGTTATTTTAACACACAAGATCTTTACGTTGAAAAGAATCGAATGGCGTATATAAAGGTTTTACAATGCTTATCCAAAATGACTAATATCTAACCAACACTAATATTTTTACGGAGCAAGTTTCAGTTGTAGAATACTTGACCACAAAGAAAGATTCAATATCCAACTCCGTTTAAGTAATTATGCTTTTTTGTCGACATTACATTTACATTATTAAAAAAAAGCCCTTTTCATTAACTATTACATTATTCGGTCCTGCAGCTGAACGGCAAATTATCTGCGATATTGCGGCATATTTTTATTTAAATCACTTTGAGTGGTCAATACTTGGTGGAAAGGCATTATAATAATAAAACACAATATTTCTTTGTACTTAATTCCACTTTATTTAAACGTTCAGGACCGGTTTCGCTCATTGCGAGCATTGTCAACTGATAAAAAACATATATAAACAGTGATATTTATACAAAAATAAAATGAAATAAAAGTGTTAACAACAATTGACATTGAAAAGAATTTGCAAATTACAGTATAAGTGACTATAGCTACACAAATTTTTATTTAAATGTTGAATATTTGAAGACGAAAAACGTTGTCAAATTTCTTTAAAAAAATTAACCCAATGTTTTTGTTTGCAACTCTCTTGTATGTTGTACAATTGCTATTTCATAAGTTGATGTATGATAAAAATTAATGCGGTCCGCGGTTTGATGTACAATACTTTACATGGCGCTCGATGATGAACGAATCTGACATTCCTTTTGTCATTTGGATTACAGGCTCGAATCCCGTAACATTCACACATTGATTTATATACAAATTCATTCATTTATGTCAAGTTTTCATACACCCCTTATTCAATCCTTTAAACGGTGCGTAGAGAAGATGACACACTAGTAATTGAATAACTTCATTCTTTCGTTGACCTGTCGATACGGAGAGGTTGAGCGACTGATTAATAACCACTTCTGACTGTAAAAATCTCTAATATTAATCTACTGCATATCAAAAAAGGTTACACTTTCTACCACCGACTATATATAATATCACAGTGTTTTAAATCTACGATGTTTCTCATATATTTAATAATGATAAAACTGTTTTTACTTCCCGTTAAATCATCCATACCGTATATATCGTACATTCGGCCGTCAAATTTGGCCGAGTAATAATTCGCTGTAATTACTGTATTGTAATACAGCAGTTTTTAGATTGACCGAGAAAATCTCGACCATTGATGATTTTTTTACTCACGTACTTACTGCTTTTGCAATCGTCAATGTATATTTTATTAATGCACGGTATTCCTTAAAATCTTCATCAAAACTACTCTCTGAAATGAGCATTTTAAGCTGCATGCTTTATTTTTCACAACTTGTGTCCAATTGCTGGTCTAACTATTTATCAACATGTTCCCATATTCAATCAAAACTCATTCCAAAAAATACAAATTTAAGTTACATCGCTTTTAGAATGCACCTATATATATTTACATTTATCGAAAAATACAAATTGGCAAAGAAAATCTACAATCAATCTGGGATCCCGGGATTAATAATTCACCATAAAATCGTAAGGAAATTCAGGATTGAGAGATTGTAGGTCACTGTCAGAGTTCAAAAAGCCAGGAATTGGCGGAATTCCCAAAATGAAAAAACGTGGGACTTTTTTTTCGCTCTTTCGCAGATTTATAAAATTTTTAGTCGCTACCCAATTTTAAAAAGACAGGAATTTACAGATTTCCTAATATCAACAAATTTGGTTTTTTTTTTATGTCGCTGGCTCGTTTCTAAAATGTTGCTTGGTTGCCTGTTTTCAACAACTTTTCACTTCGTATCCTCAATACCGAAATCCCTGGATTAGTATTATCACAATCCCGGGATTACGTGATCACAAATTTGGTCGGGATCCTGAGATTGGAGGTTCTAGTCTGAACTTACTTGCATCCACGCAGGATATGTTAACATTTGATATTCCAAATCACCGTCGTCAACCATTACCGGTAATAAAACAAAGCATTTTTAGTCTCAATACGATATGATTTGATGACAAAAAAAACTTAATTCAATTACAATGTCGGTACTATAAAGTCAGAGCCGATGTTCATCGAGCCAGAACTTGTCTAACGTCTAATATCTGCACTCGGCAGTCAGTAAATTAACATCCAAGGCGCGGAGTTTCCACAGCATCTTTCACTAACTTTAGAGAGAATTTTAAATTATGCAATTAATTAAATTCTTGCTGGATAAAGTTAAAAACATTATTTATATCAATAATGCTCTTTCTAATATGTACAATCTTTCATACAGACGTTAAACATGTCCAACAAAATATTCCATCTCGTTTCCTAGTCAATAAATAACTCAAAAATTTGATCGACTTCTTTCTGTAAAACATCATATTATATTTTTTGTATGATATCTTTAAACAATCTAAACAATTGCTCATAACCTGTCACTTTTTTGTTAATTCCACAGTATTAAAATAAAAGTCATTATATTTAATAAATTGTAAACTGTCACAAATTTCTTTGATAGCTTTGATCGCCATATCTGTTTGATTTCGCTCTAAAACGTACTAATGTATTATATTTAATGTGTAAGGTTGTGTTTAATATTAATGGTTAGTTAACGTATAATGCTATTAATGCAACCATCTGATTTAATGATTCTTAATGACCGTGAAAGTATAGAAGATGATGCGATGCCAACTTCTTGTATATGCTACTTTCTACCATCATCAGCACTATTCGGCCGACATGTGGCAAGCGGAATATAATTATTACAATTATTAATAACAACTCTGTTTTTTTTATTTACATCTAAAGTCTGTTCATCTTTGGCATTAGGTATATAGAAAATGTTCTTCCGTAACTACCTACCTACGTATTAAATCACATTTGCAGTATGACCCTGGGTTGCCATCGCGTCTATCAATTTGAAAGGATTATGTCATTGGAATGTAATACTGTTGCCTTTACACCATGTTACAATATAAATTGCCAGAATTTTTTTTTACATTACAATAGACAAGGTTAAATAAATAAAGTATGCAATAGTTGTCTATTTTTTTGAATATTTTCGCGGACGTCCGTGAAATTTGTATTCAGTAGTTTTTACACCAGTAAATTTCAAACTTATTCAAAATAACCATAATAATATGTTAGGTTAACTTAATTTGCATATTACGATTCTTTTAAACATACATATTTTAATACGTTATATATGTTTTTAATTATTTTCAATAAATCAATAATATAACGGAAATGGTATTAATGGTTCTAGTTGAATAATATTACATTTATTTGCATTCATAAAAAAAAGATTTTATTCCCAATAATTATCTCGAGAAATCGTGGACATGAATTGTTTGTTCTCCCAAGGTGTAGAACCAGCCTGCCAATGGGGATGCCACTGGGGAGAGCTTTAACGGTGTTCAACAATATTGCTTCGGATGTCGACATATTCCACGTAGACGTGGGTGAGTTCCGACGAATACTATTTTTTATGTATTAAAGTAGAGTTCGTCGGAGCTTACTCAGTTGACTTCTTTGCCATTTTTTTTTCTACTGATTTTAATATTAAATTGTACTATTTTTTTTCTCCATTGTAAAAGTTTTAAATTTATAATTTTTCAACCTTTTGCAATGTTAATTAAATAAATAAATAAATAAATAAATAAAAATTGTTTTATAATTAATTGCACTAAGCTTAAATTATACAAGAAGCTTACAAGCTGGCGTGATAACATCAAAACAATACGATCTAAAATTCAATCAATATTTAATGATGCGTCCGTGTTGCTGCTTTACTAATTAAAAAAGCACCCACTTAGCTGAACTCCATTACAATAACGCTACGAATGTAAATGTATTTAGTTCCACAAGAGTTTTATTACATTCTGGTAAAAGCTATTTCAACTTCACACCGTCGTCAAAAATCAGAACTTGTTCATATCGACGGTGGAAATAAAAAAGGATGAAATCCTCAGTTTTTCCAAAACAGCTTTTTTCGATAATCATAATGTATACAACTTAACACACGTTCTATCAAAATGATGAAAGCTGAAAATGCAGAATTAAATCGAATCTAAATTTAGCTTTTATGTTTGAAAAAAGAAAGGCTTGTGAAAATTGCAACCAGAAAAAATGACATAAAAAAAGGTTTTTCTTGAACAATTTATTAAATTAATATTAGGCTAAGTTAACAAAAAACCATTTTATCAGTGTGGGTTACGTCTTTTTTCCTTTCCAGAATCGATATGATAGTTTGGTTTTAAAACAGCCGTCAAGAATACTACATATTTACGTCTTGTAAACCAAATTCATTGCTTTTTATTACTGGTAGGTTCTTCAATTTGTATAACCATCTTCCATCATACTTGATTGAATGACAACGAATGTAATAGTCGTAAAAACCTTTCACGTTTTACAATGCATACTTAAGAATCAGTAAATGTCTCTCTATTCGACGACGTGATAACATTTTTACTTCTAAATCAGCATTTTTTATTAATAAAATTCACTCGCCCTAAGAGCAATGAAGTGATATCTCGATAAGGATCACTTGATACACGAGATATACTCAAAACACCTTGAAATCAATTGCAAGACCCAGGTATACGTTTAAAATAACGGATTAGTTGCACCAATATTGTAATAATGCAGAAGTATATTGCACTGAATGCTGTGCGGAATGTGCAATGCCTAGTGCGTTTATTCTTCCTTATTTAGACTGCTTTATAATGCAATCGAGACCACAACGAGTAAGTAGTAGATAAGACGTTGAGCAATTACATCAAAGTTGATTCCTACATTCTGAGAAATGTCTCTTTTTTACTCTGTCCGTTCCTGGTAAATTGACACTTTCGTATTGAAAAGAAAATGATTGCTGTCTTTAACTGCTTACCTCATTTATGATATCAACTAATTGTATCAATGGATTTGATGTTACGGTTTATGTTGTTAGTTTATTATCTATGGATATTTTATTTATTGAATTAACAGGACGATTGTTTATGGACGACTCTATATTTTAAATAACAATAATATAAAAGTGAAAATATATTTCTTAAAAGAGACTTAATATCTCTTATTTATTATAAGAACGACTTTATGTATGTGTGTCATTAATTCGCCATTGTCTCAAAAAATGTCATTCTAGTGTTTCAAATTTAAGCTATTAACAACGAGGTATGCTCATTTTTACTAATTATTGAACCTACGTAACCCATTCTTTCTTACGCATTTTGTATTAACATCAGTACCGGTTTTACTATTCGTGATCATTATCTAGTGCAGACTTTCCCAAACTTATTGTGCAATGGATCACTTCTGAAAATCTGAAAATGTTACCGGAACACAGCTTATTTTTCAACTCGGATAATTCATAGCAGTAAAAATATATGTTATTAAATCAGTTATTATTTGTTAATTAGTTATTTTTAAAACATGTTGCATCAAAATACGAGAAAACAAATCTCTTAAAATCTCCGGCTGTACCTAGATATTTTACTTTTAAACATCACTGGAGATTTACCATCACTCGATTTTTAATGTGAAGTAGAAGATGTTTAAATGTGTTGCAAAGTATATAACCATTCCAAATTTTCTCGGAACACCTATTTAGGTCCCGCGGAACATATTTTGGGTAACCCTGATCTAGTGTCATCAATTCCTTTCACTAAAAGTTAACAGTTAACACCTTAAATGTAAATTTAAAAGTTGTTCATCTCTCGTTTTGTATTAAGTTTTTTAAATATTCTTCTATCCATAAATTTAACTGGCTTACTTCACCAGTTATCTCTGACTTTCAATTACATTACTGAAATTACAGTTATATCGATTGTCTTATAGTTTGAAGACATTTCTCGTAATATTAAAATATATTATTGAATACTGTCACAGCCGCCACATGAAAATAAATTATACATGTTTGTGACTATAGTAAGTATCTTACAAAAGCAACAATTTAAAATAACTGCATATACTGTATTTTAAGTAATATCATAGAATTCGATATAAAGATTGATATGGTGTAAAATTTTCTAATTTAGAATTTCGACTGAAGGTGCTTGTTACACCGAAATTATTTTTATTCTGTACACTTCCATAAATTTTGTCGATAACTACTCGGGTTTCGCCTTCTGGCATCTTCTAATTTTATCTTGAATGCACTTGAACTGAGTAAAAAGTAGACGTGTCTTTTCCAACAAACAAAAATACATATAATACTTAAAACTACTACTCACCATTCAAATCTGTGGGCATTCCCATGGGCTAATACTTTTCGCCAGCAATGGCTTTAAACTCAATGATACATTTATTTCTTATATAAACGCGAAAAATCATTTACTAAGCGTCAGTTCAAGTTCATTTATGCACTTGAACGCCTGATGATGCCGAAAGGCGAAACCCGGGACGTTAGTGACAAAATCTGTGTGAATGTACATAATTTGAACGATTCAAATTTAATATTGAAATTCCACCAAGCATCTTCAGTCGAAATCTTCAATTGTAAAAAGTTAACATGGACATTCGTGTCGATGTAAATATTACAAAAACAAGTTGTATTACAACGTGATAATTCGCATAGCTGTTTTCTGCAGTATCCTTTTTCGTCAGGCACTGCAGTACTGACTACGTTTTGTATATCTACAGTTTTGTTCTTAAAATTTGACACCCACTTCTCATGACTCATGCATAAACTTGAAATGAGGCTAAAATCCCGTAATATAAACAATAACTTTTCATGTTATTGTGTTCCACAGCTTTCAGATTATATTATTGCTTCAGAAAAATATCGATTTCTCACCGTAAAATTAGCATTAAAAAATGTTGTTTCCATGTTTTTATTCATTCGAATAAAAAGATGAATCAAAAAAAATGTTGCAAGTCGGTTTTTATTCCTAATTAGAAAATAGTGTTTTATGTTGATTTAACTTTAAATAAAGTGCAAGTGCTTTCGTAAACCGTGTGTTTTCTTAATCATTCCCGCTCACCATCGGAGCACAAGAGACTTACTTTATTGGCACTGTATAGATTAGCTATATCACCGTAGTCTAAAATAATAATGGCGACAAAATTTGTCTAGGGGTTTAGTAGCAAATTATACGTCACGCTCACGTAAATTCGAGATAGGAAAATCAATATACACCGCTGGAGTTGAGCCATCATTTTTTAAATTACATGTAACTACTAAAATTCGATAAAATGGGTGCCCAATGTTCTTGTGTATATCTTACCAATTGATTATACTAAATATACATATCGTTGAGCTTTTTTAGATAACTAAACACAGTTTGTAGCGAATATGTCTCCAATTGTGAATTCAGCGTCCATGTCATATATCTGAAGAATCAGTATTTTTATATTAATGAAAATTGAAACATATCTTATTTATTATTTATATTATAGTTATCCCAATGAGACGTGTGCATGACTTCGTTGAAATCTTCACTATTAAATCTCGTAAACACTCTTGCGGCACTAATTTCAGCTTGCAGACATGTTTTATGAGTATTATTTTATATACTTATATGAAATTGAAATCCGTTGAACCTTACATATATGCGGAAACGGCTCGAAAATTTGATGCAACGCAGTGTTTTGAAATGATCGCCGCGTGTGATTGCGTATGAGATAAATATTCGTAATTTAACACGACGAAAATGGTATCGAATACTTGCCCACATACAGCATTCCCGACCGCACGGACAATTTATTTCAAAACTAGCATTTTGTAATTTGTCTGATGGTATCCCTCTGTAGACCAGAGACGTAAACAATACCAGATTGTAATTCTAGGGCCGTAGTTTTTAAACTGACAGCGTGTGTATCATTGTTCAAGTTATTGTCACATGGTTTGCATTTTATACTATGTCAACTTTACTTCAAACGATAATAGCGCCAAACAAACTCGTGTGAAAATATCATAACTAATATTTGAGCCGTCTATGGTTTACTATGGTTTATGGTATTGTCTATCGTTTTCAATAATACTTTTATGGAGAAGTGCCATTGTCGCTTCTATTATACAATAAACCATCATCGAAATGACACCAATTTATTTTTATTCTGTTTGATATTTTAAACTTTTATGTTTTTCAAAATCTGATAATGTCATTCACGGCGGGAGTTAAGCTATTCGACATCTCAAAACCTTCAAGAAAGAATGCGAGTAAACTCAAAATGGCAGTCAGAAAATGGTTTACATCGCTTATGAATCAAATAATATAGAAATCCATCATAATATTCCATTCAAGGAATCACCCTCATTCAGTTGTACTTATTTAAAAATCAAATTGTATTTTGATTTTTAAAAATATACCAGTTTTTTGTTTGATTTGGTTTAAGCACCGGCTAAAAACTTCGATATACCACCGATTATTTATCAATATGAATGCTTTTATAATTGTTTAATGTACGTTTGTAAAAAGTAACCTCTGATGTTTTGCAATAATATCACTAAATTATGTACACTCATCGCGAACATTTTCGATTGAAAGTGTCTTGTGTCTTTCGATGTCGATTATTTTTTGTTCATGTTTTTTCATGATTAAACTTAATACCATTAAGTACACTTGTTAAATTATAGAAAATCTTTGGCATGAAATTCGAAATGCAGCATATTATCTGCCGTCGATGAAACGAAGGAAACGTTACAACATTTAAAACGAGACGAGATTCTTTGTATGCCCGACATTTACGTGCAAAAATGGCAAAACAGCCCTTGCGGAAAAGAGAATTCAAATCGCCATTCGTTTTATGAGAAAAATCTCGTTTTACTCATGCTTCGGAACATTCAGTAGAACATCATGCCCATATGCAATGTCTAACGGGTGTCTTCTTTTTCATGCGAGCCGTGATTGAAGATTACAAAAACCACGAGTAACCGTGATCGGAAAAAACACTTGTTCATATATTATAATTATATTATATGAAACGGTTAATGCATTTATTGGATGTTAAGTTCAATCGGCCGTGTTAAAGCATGATTGATTGCTTCTTTATCGCGTTGTATCGTTGGCCGAATGATCCATCTCCGTGCTTTATGCTTCAAAAAGAAAGATTATCATTCTGTAGGATTATTTTTTTAGTCTATGGTAATCAAATCCTCTTTACGGTGTTTTACTCTTTAAAAACAACGATCGGTGGGAAAAAAATGTGACACCCACAAAATTTTAAATCGATTTGGATTGTAATTACATTTTAAAATACGAGAGGAAATAAATTCAATAACTCAAATATTATTAACAGTTGACCAGAAAATAGATACACTCGTATTCACAATAGACAAAGCGTTCATTTTATATCTTTATTTTTTGAAAGTATTGTTTCATTCCTTATTTCCCGGATTCACTTATTTGATATGATATCGAATGTTACAGATGTATTCATCGATCTTTCAATTAATCTTTTAGATGACAATTAATTTATACGTTTTATTGCAAAGTGGTACATTTGAATCATAGTGGGAAGTTTGACAGTTAAATGACTAAAACCACATTGTAACTATGAATAATTTTAATCGACTGCACAATAACGTTACTATAAAAATAACGGAGAGGAACATTTTTATATTTAATGTGTATGAAATGTATTGTAAATATTTAGCGTAAAATATTCGTGTTCGTTCACGTCATTCGATATTTATCTTGTACGCAACCTTTGTTTTTAATTATCGTCTTGTGTTAAATTAATGTACGCCACTTGTTATCCGAAGCCTTCTGTTGTCCACACAATTTAATTTATATTTCCCAAATTTGCAATTTACCTTATTTTTAACTATCAAACATTGGTAGTAAATAGGGATTCCAATTCGAATATTCGGATATTTGGAGAAAAATCCGAACAGTATTCGTAATCATTTTTAATGATATATTTTACAAAATCTACGAAAGATCACTTCACAATTTCTCCATATTTAAAGAATAATTATGAATTATGCAGTGGTTTTATTCCTTCACCCAACTCGGGTGCTATCAATATCTTATCAAAATACTTGAGTTTGACGAATCGGTTTTGACTCGGGGCAAAAAAAAACCTCTATTGCTGTAATTTAATTAATTAAAGAAATAACGTTGGAGTAATCTGATGCAGCTGCAAATTTTAGACATAGTAATACAATGGAACAGTATTTAAATTTGTATTGTCTCTATCTAAGATTTTACAGAAGTGGGAAAATATTTTTTTTAAAAAAAACGTCAACTGCTACTGAACGCGTATTTTCAACGGCAGGAACAATTAAAACTAATTTATTTATTGATTTGGCATTTACTTGGTAGAACTCCATTTTAATAGGGTAAAATATCAAGGTATTTCAGTTCTACAGTTTTTAAAAAGTTAAAGGTTGATAGCTATTTCGGCTTACGCCATCGTCAGAACTATGCTTTAAACGTACATTTACTCAGCTATATATACTGTCTAAGAAGAGATACACAATGCATCATATTATTCACTCTAACATACTAATTCAAATTCTAATTACAATGAATTAGTATGTTAGAGTGAATAATATGATGCATTGTGTATCTCTTCTTAGACAGTATATATAGCCAAGTAAATGTACGTTTAAAGCATAGTTCTGACGATGGCGTAAGCCGAAATAGCTATCAACCTTTAACTTTTTAAAAACTGTAGAACTGAAATACCTTGATATTTTACCCTATTAATAATAACTAAGTTAAAAACAAATTTGAAATATGAAACATTTAATGCCTTGCTATTTTTTAAATATGTTTTTTTGAAATTTGAATAAATTACTTTTATTAGAAATGAGTTCGTTTTTAACGTATATTGTAAGTACTAAAAATTATCCGGATATCCGAATATATCTGGATAGTTTCAGTTTTACTATTCGATATTCGAATAGTTGGTAATGACGAATAGTTGGAATCCCTAGTAGTAAATGACCTCATTGCAAATGTACATACATCTAATGAATAAGTTATAGTTACAAGCCATGTGTGATGCTTTAATTAATAGAACTGTAAAATTGAAATAAACCAATAAAAATAATTTTAAGTATGCAAATTATCTCTGATACTATAACTTCGTGCCAGTTGCCATTTTAAACGAATGCAATGAATGCCCTTGTTTAGTTTAATAGTTTAGTAACTAACGGAGCGAAACCAGTACTGCTTTAATTAAATACCTGTTTTCATTTCATATTTTTATGACTTTTCACCAAAGATTAACTGTAAACAACGCTATTTTTATACTTTTTATTGACAAGAAGCTATATCGATAGAGAGATATCTTTAAAATCATTCATTTAAATTTTCGCTTGTTTGATTGATGCCAAATGAAAAAAAAATGTACAAATTTTCAAAAAAAAAAAATTATAAATGTACTATATAATATATATTGGGTTCTATTCCCGGTAAGATCACAGTGAATTTCAGAATTATTCAATTCAAAGTTGTGATCGAAGACTGGGTGTTTGTGATGTCAATTCACACTATTTTCTCTCCTCCCATCCTTCTGATCCTTTAATAACTGGGTGTAGCAATAGCGATTAGTCAACCACTAGTCCTGTTCTAGCCTTATCCTTGTTTCCATACGCACTTTAGAAATAAAAGTGAGGTTGAGCGACTGAGTAACAAAGAGTTCTCGTAGAAAAAACTTCTGTTGAGATACTTCTGTTAGAAGGCCATATTCTCCACATTGGGAGCGGACATGGGTAAAAAAGTATACAAAAGTTTAAGAGTTCAAACGTATTGTGGACAGCAAGTCAGCGAATATTTTTTGCTATCTATCGCCTGTGCTAATTTTTGACCATTAGTGTATCTTCTTTTCATCATTAACACTGATTAAGAAGTCAGTAACCTGTGCAAAACAAATCCCAACAAAGGAACAAATGTTATATTGTATTATTTTATTTAAACATTTTAAAAAATACCGTTAACCTATTTTTAACTTAAATTCGTCCCGTTATGTTTCCTTTCTGTCTAATTTTTCAAAATGACCTCAAGTACCAAACGTAAATTAATTTAGCATATTCAAAAAATCTTAGTAAAATGTGTTTTTTAAATTGTCTCTTGTGAATAGCTAGCTCTTTATTCGTACTTGTATACTCAATGTTTTTAATAGAAACATTTTTTCTTTTATAAAATTCAGGCTAATTGCACTCAACATTTAGGTAAGTATACTATTGTACATATATCCCGTTTGTCGGACATATTTACATCTCGAGCGAGAGTTTTCTTTGTTACATTGATGGCCTTCTCTATCACGTATTTGCATTAATAAAGACTGAATGCTTTGAAATGACATTATATTACAAAAACCTATAAATGTTGGATGTATTTAGTACAATATCTCTTTATTCGCCATATATTTTACGTCCATAACATAATATATACATAAAAAACACTATATTTGATGTAATTCATGAAGACTTGTATCGTTTGTGATTATTTATTGAAGAGGTCTTCTTTATTTAGAAAATTTTAAATATCTATCACCAAGGTGACTTTAAAATTGTATATTGAGCACATATGCGGGGCTATAATGCAAAACGTACTATTTCCAGAATGAGCGATATTGAGTTAGGTTAGGTTAGGTTACTGGTCCTCGACTGGTCTTATTAGTTTTAATATAAAATGTCTAAAACATTGTCGTTTTCAAATTGGAAAACATGTTTATGTAAATGTTATTTTGTTTGTGTTATTTGTTATAGTATTTGACTCTAATCTTAGTTCTGCATTTTTTGCGGAAAAACCCAAATCCCTATTTTTTTATGAGATTCACTCCCCAATCACACTACCCCGAATTACACTGTCCCGATTTTAGTGTAAATGGGGATTTACTGTATCTGCATTTATCACCCACGGAGTTGTAGTAAGCTGAATTTTAACGTGATACTCTTTGAAATCATAATATCGATTCCTAAAAAATTGCCTATACTGAAAGACCCAGTATTGGAAATGAGTCCTACAACTGGTGTTTATTTTAGTGCCTACCACCAGTCGATAGAATTTATCAATTTATAAATTGTATATTACTTATTTATATTGCGAACAAATGTAATAGCTTTTCGATTATAAAACATGCAAAATAACGATTTTTTTATCATATGTATAACAGGACAACAATGCCGACTTCTTTTGTTATAGTTGTCAAAGAGATTTGAAAATCGATCGAACATAATCCATAGACATTAAAATATTTACGAGTTGCAAAAGTGAGTTTGACAGTTTTTGGCCAGTCATTTGTTCATTTGTAGGCTGGCTTAGTGGAATAGTGTGGGCAGAGCTGACGCCGACGCAGTGATCAGAAGCCTTATTATCATACTAACTGGTTCAAATCACGTCATTGCGAAAGAGAAGAAAATATTTATAGTATGCATTGCTCAATTTCGTTTAATTGCTATTATTTATATCGAAACTTTGTAATTGGTTTATATATACAAAAAATAGGTGTGCTAGATATATTTATCCACAGACAACATCCGTGTTGTTGCGCCACAGAGTATCGGCCCGCGGGCCATATTCGTATTTTTGTAGCCAATGGAGCATTTTTATGCATTCCCATAACTCTACAATATAAAATTTTGCCATAATTCTTATACTTTATATCAGTGGTTTCCGACCTTTATGTTACTGAGCCTCTCTTTTAAGAAAAAAATATCTTCGCGCCTCCCCATCCTTTTTCATATAGTAATAAAGACATCTTCCGGTGCTATTCAGTGCACGAATGCGCAGTGTTAGTTCGAGTGCATTCGCGAACTGAATAGCACCGGAAGACGCCGAGAGGCGAAACCCGGGTCGTGTTCGGCCAAAATTATAATGGAAACGTACATTATGAAAATAATTCTAACCTAAAGTTAAATTTACATAAAGAAACGTCATATATCAATATTCAAAAAATGACAATAAAATCTCGCCATACCATTATCCATGAGTATGGTTTGTGTCTCGAAATCATACCACTTATTTCGAGGTTACTGTAATACTGCTGAACGTGCGTCAGCGGGCTTCGAACTCAGTTTGAGAGATTTGACCGCGTGGGCACTCGCAGTGGATGTCCATTTTTTTTTTCATTTAGCAAACATATTTTCGTTTTAATTGTTTAGGCTGAAATATCAATAATATTCAATTGATCGAAATCAAACATGCTTATTTTTAAATTATGCATACATTACTAGAAACAGTCGTTGTCAATTTAAAATAAAATGGAACGTGTATAGAATGTCTGCAATATGTATATCACAAATTTCATAATATGTACCGTATATTGATTTATTTCTCTATTTAACACTGATATATTGCGGTTGGTCGTTGCCATATTTGTAGTTTATTTTAGAATTTGACTGTAGGTAATTAAATAAATCAAGTCAACGCTCATCGCAGGTTGTACTAAACAACTCGTTCCGTTCATACACTCACATAGTAGATACTCATGTTACTACTAATGTAGAACATTTTCATATTGAATCAATTCAAGAACATACAATTCTCGTAAGGCTATTATAACTGACAGAATTTCTAAGCCTCACTTCATAAGTTAAAGATAAATAAACATATCTTAAAAGCCATGAGGTTATGTAAGGTGACCAGACGTCCTCTTGATGAGGATTGTCCTCCTTTTGGAAACTGTGTCCTTCTTTGTTCTCCTCTAGGGAAAATTGTCCTCATTTAATGTGTTTGCCTGGTACAAACGCCAACGTAGAGCGAGCATTTTCCATTTGCAATGATATCTGGACAAATTCCGACTAGCGGTTGAACCATTGCCAGGAATGATTATGGTTAAATGTAATATAAATCAAGATTGTAAATCGTTCCTGATTTTTTTAAAGAAAAATGAAGATTTACTAAAAAAAAACGATAAATATGGTTGAGTTGAATTTGAATCGTTCAAATTATGTACATTCACACAGATTTTTTCACTAACGACCCGGGTTTCGCCTATCGGCATCTTCAGGCGTTCAAGTGCACCCAGATGCCGAAAGGCGAAACCCGGGTCGTTAGTGACAAAATCTGTGTGAATGTACATAATTTTAACGATTCAAATTTAATATTGAAATTCCACCAAGCACCTTCAGTCGAAATCTTAAATTAAAATGGTTGAGTTGAGTTAGTAATATCAAGTAACTAAGTAAAATTTCAGTAGTTTTCTGAAGGTTTTTTAACATGGTACTGTTTTTTTGGTAAAGTAACATCATTGTAATAAATCGGCGATATGATCATTTTTTATATCCATTTTTACCAGAGTGTCCTCTTTTGACATTTACAAAACCTGGTTACCTTAGGTTATGTTACAGAAGATTATTTAAAGTAATAGAAAATAACTGTCAGCTGAAATCTTTCTTACTGATGAAATTCTTATTTTAAAAATCACACTGTTTGAGCTAAAAATTATTCACTTATTTATGTGTACACTCTCGTCAAGCAAGTCCGCATCAATTTGTCGAGAAAGGTGAAACACATCTCGCATAATAATTTGTAGGCTTTAACGGTCATATTTCACCTAAACGTACAAAATCAGTTTCGCAATGACGCAAAACACAGTTAATTTTTAAATAACAACAGATACTTATTCCACGAAATAAATGAACATCTGTTTTCGCAGTCATGTTAGCCACCATTATTTTGAACCGACTGGTAATATTACATTGCAAACGGGTGATGAAAAATCATTTTTATGCAGTGTTAACCTCACCAATAATAATTTACGTGAGATGAAATACCAGCCTCAAAGTATTATTCAATCATTTGCTCTCCCAAATGTAGACTATGACAATTTACTATATTTTTGATTGACGGTCAATATTTTTTTTTTATCGAGTGACTCGATTTATTATCCAAGCGTACACAAAGTCAATATAATTATCAACTTCTCAGTTCGCTTGATTAAATAAATATTACGAGATGACTTTTTTTTATCGCTAGGAGAAAGTTTCACATACCAATTTGTCAGTTCGTTTATATTATAATCATTTTTTATTTGGTAATAGCTGTGAAGTACTTAACAATTATTTTATTACATATGATTACCATTATTGATATCTGAATTATCTCAAATCTACTCATGGTTTCCCAAGTATAGCTCTTAGAATGAATTGACACGACGTTAATCAGAGCCAATGATACAATTATCTATTACATTTTATTTTTCAGTTGATAAATTAATTTTTCTGACATTTTTATTTCAATTAAATCTGAAATAATCGATGCTTTTCTTATTTAAGAATTTGCAATTTTGATTCATGAAATTCAATTTGAAGATATAATCATGTATTTTATATTATTTATATTTGCAATAATACTTTGAAAGCTCGCATAATTTCTAATAATGTTATAATTTTAATATTCTATTGAACACCCGTCTTTAAAAAAAATATTTTTAAGATGAGGAGTTTATTAATGAAAACTATTTTCAAAAAATAAAATACACATCAGTACTAATTCCCACTTTCAGGACCGGTTTTGATTATGAAGAACATTATCAACTGATCAGCCATGTATATTTTATTTTGTGAACAACCTAAAATACCACAAAAAACGCCATTTCTCTTTTTTATATATACCAAAAGAAATATGTATTTTCTTCGCGTACATAATATTCAAAAATATTATATTTCATAAGAAGAACTACAAAACATCGTCTATTTGTGAATTCTGATGTCTCTGAGCATTATTAAACAAATTTTCGTTTTTCTTAATCGGCATTCCATCCATTTTTTATTGAATAACTGACGAGATAAAATACTCCGGTCTAGATAACATAAGAACTGCAAAATTCTGATCAATCTTATATTATAACATAATCAGCTGCGTGTATCATTCAATTCAGTCGATTCAAATGCCAAATAGTTCTTTTCTAGCCAAATCACGTTTCCTTAAATGGCCACATCACGCCTTTGCGACATCACAAAATCCGTATGGGGGCTATCTGACGATGCTTATTTGCAGACTGAAATGGGTCCATGACTTTTAAAGCCTGTCCGTGGGTGTTGCAACTTTAAAATAAATATTTATTAATGGTTACTTGGGACGAAATATTCCTAGTATCCGGTAATTATTTCACTGTTTTTTTTTAAAATAATACTTACATGGTAAGTTTTCGACCACTCGCATGTAAATATGTAATATGTTTTAAATCGTACATTTTAAATAAACAATTCATTTTGTTTATCACAAAAATCACTGACAAAATAGGTATACTAAGATTTTGAAAGTATCTGTTTTCAAACTGCAAATTAATACAGCTTATTATAATTATATGTCGATATTTTATATTAGTGCATTACCTATAAACAATGAAACATGTGCTTCTGTTACACTCTATATGTTAAATAGAACAACTATTAAAAATCTAGCGCTTGTGTTACTAAGCTATACGATACAAATTCAAAGTTATCCTCGAAATTTTTTCATACAAATTCCCTACCAACTACTAGCCCTCTAGAACAGCGTTTGCCAACTGGTGGTTCACAAAGTTATTGCAGTAACATAATTGGAGCCAAGAATCTATAAACTTAATATCATATTTCCATCTGTATTCTACGCACTATGGAAACTAGTTATTTTTTTTACAAACGTCATCATCACCATTCCTGAAAAGAAAAAAATGAATATCTGAACCAGAATGTGTTTATAAAAACAATTAAAAATTAATATATTCATCACTATAGATAATTTACTGTACACCCAACTTGCGCGATCTATCTTGATATTATTTGCATTCACGCCTGCGTTACGTCAAAGAATATTTTCTTTTTTTTTCACTTTTCATCCACAGTTGAAATGTCAATAAAACAAATGAATACAAACCAATTGTCATATATAAGCAAATTTAATATTGGAACTTGTATGCGGATGGAATCAACAGTAGTAAATAAAGAATCTGCATTTATATGCATAGTGTTCTATTATTGTATTACCATTATGTTGGTATATTTACTTATTGTATTCGAGTAAGCAGTCGTTCAAATAAATATTTTTTTAAAAAAGGAACGATAAGCTACAGCATTGTGTTCCATCTTTTAGATATTGTAGTGTATTATAATTACCCAAACTGCGTACATTTTACGAACGTGCTGTTGCCATACAAAACTGTTTTTAAATCGATATCAAGTAAATTTCCTAATTGATCTCTTAGACATTACGTATGATTGGAATTACGTTAATTGGCTAGTATCGAGCGGTAATCCTTATCGGTCTAAATAACGACGCCAAGTGAAGGTTAACATCGACAGGTTTGTATACATTTGCAATGAACGGGTGTTTTAACTCGATATTGATATCCACCTCTTGCTTATACTATATTATATTTATGATATTACAACCTTGTATGCATTCTTGCGAATAATTGATTAATTCTAACTGAAAAACCTGCTTTAAGTCATGGTTTTACAACGTTTAAAATATTATTAGAATAAAGCTATCAAATATTTCCCTGATTGCCATAACTAATAATGTTCACATTCTGACGTTTTTCACCTAGCAACATTCAATAATGTAGAATCTAATAATAGAGTTGATCTGATTCGAAATACAAATTGAGTTTTATCCGTATACCAAGGACAATAATTATTAGTGTATGTATTATTTTTTTTGTATCATGCAGTGAACTCAATTAAACATCGCAATTTTGATACAATTCTATATGCTGCCGTTAAAATCGTTCACCGAATTTGAGACAAACTAAACAAAAAATGATTTTTTTATATAATACACATTAAAAATTTACGCGAAGATAAAAAAAAGCTATTAGAAATATTCTTCAGGTCAATGGTAAAACTAGTTCAAATTTACATATTGAAGAGAAATTTTAATTATTTTCAACTTACAGCTAAGATTTTCTATTTTTAAATTTTATATATTGTTTTGATTCATATGATAATGTAAGTACAATTCATCTATCCCAAAACTAACTTAGAACAACCAGCAAATAGATTAGATATAAAAACAATTGTAATAAATTAACGTTAACAGTTTTTTTTGCTACTAAAACAAAACATATATTCTAATGGTGGATGGCACTGGTGTGACACAGCAAATAGTATGTCCCCATTTCCGAATCACTATTTTAATTGAATCCATAACCAATTAAAAATTCGCGTTAGAAATCAATACTGTCTGTTGACATTGAAATCTCTAAGCCGTGAACCTACTTAGTGTGAATACAAATATTCGGAGTATGCAAATTTTATATTTTTTATTAACATTCTTAAACATTGTAGCATTCTCCTTGCGCACAATAAATTATTGTGATCGTCGACATTATTTTGAAAGGAATGCAGTCTCGAACCTTGAGACTCGATACTGATACTACCTCACCGCGACTTTCGTCTTCCGATGGTAGTCAGTAGTCACTATGTACTTTGACTCTAGTTTTCCTACAAAGCTCAGTTGCAGCCTGCTCTGTCAACTTATTTGCTTAACGGTCTCTTGTATAACTTAGTTTTAATGGGCATATTTGTATTGCTAGTATGAACATGCCAGTCACATAATAATACCAAATCTATCGTAATCTGTCAAATATTAGCATTGCAAACTGTTGTTTAATATATACAATTTCTGGTCATGCGAACACGGACTAAATCAATAATTATTGATGGTGTTATTCGTTTTGTCTTTGGTATATTCGATGAAGATAGGCTATAATAACTATTTTCGATTCCAAAAATAAAACATTTTTTTTTTGTTAATTCCACAATTGTATAAACTGTGTTTGATTTTTATAAATTAGAAATCGATTGAATCTTAATGAATATAAAATTTAATTTCATAACTTTGTTATTACGCTTCCTATGTTACAAAGTGGAACACATGTTTCGCCTCTTTGAGAAGCATCATCAGACATAACATCGCGAAGTTATGAATAAAATAAAACTTAATTCTAATAAAATAAGATAGGTGGCTCACTACTATTGAATTCATTACTAATGCGGTTTAACACGTCTAATGTAAATAATTAGTTAATCATTTCTACTATCAAAGATTGTATCTGACCTCCTCCTTGCGTCCAGTAGAAAGGACAAAACGGGACCTTTATTGTGTATTTTGTAACTGAAGAATTATAATATATGTTTAGTTTATTCTTAAACCTTACTACGATGGTACGTCTGACGATGCTTCTCATAGAGGCGAAACACGTGTCACATTTTGTAACACGAGAATTGCAAATATCAAAGTTATCAAATTTTATTTTATATAAAAATGAACTTCCACAAAGTTACCATCAAATCTTTCGAAGGGATTGAATCTTGCTTCACTATAGATTATAAGAGAAGCATTAACAACTTCACGCACGCTTAAAAATATGCGTATCATTATTAAATTTAAATATTTTCTGATGATTCAACCGTAATTTTGTAAAAAAAAATAATTTTATACACAATTATTTTTAAACAAAACTCAAGTGTTATAATTGATAAATTTGTTATTTTACCACGGGAATAGCTATGTTATCACTTTTAATATAAAAAGGCCACTGATTTTTGAATGATAATAATGATTTAGAATATTGGGGGGTGGTATAATTAACAGTTATATGTTTCTGCTGAATAATGATAAACTGATTATTTTTGACGCCCACATTTGTATCAATTCTCTAACTTCGTGAATCATCATGTACCAATGAAATATATTGTCAATAATACAACATTTATTAACAATGATTAGTTAGCTACTATCTATTTAACACAAAACAAAATATTGAAACTGCCTGATAAAACGAATTTTGATTATTAAACCGACCATGAGTAAGTTGCTTGCGTGATTTTTGAGGCCTCCCAGTAATATTGACAACGGGTTCTTGTTCTGGTGACGATTAAAATGATATTATAATTTTTCATGATTTTATTGCAATCGTAATTTAAAAAGAACCCTTTTTATAATTTATTAAGATTTCGATTGAAGGTGCTTGGTGGAATTTCAATATTAAATTTGAATCGTTCAAATTTAAAAAGAACCTTATTTATATTCAACATGGTTGACTACTCCAATTCGCATCCATCGACTGTGTTATGTTTTATATCGGTTGCTTTATTTCATTCGTAAGCTATCAAAGAAAATACGTATCGGCGCCCCTCCGCTGTGTCATGGCCGTTCCCGTCGGAGTTTCCTGCCGGCTCGGCACTGGCGACGCGCTTAGACTTGCCGCTTCATCAGTTTTCTCTCGCCCCATCGACGAGACGGTTCGGTTCGGTTCAGTTCGGTCGTCGCGAACAAACGCGCCATCCGCAGTAGGCTTTTCTCGAAGAAAGTTTTCCGATGCGCATCATTTGTTTACTTTCGCGGTAACCTTTGAACGCAGAATCTCCCTAATAAATGTGACCAACCTTTCAAATACCAATTCAAACTTTATACTAACTGTGAACATTTTAAATTTGGAATTAGACCGAGTGAAATAAAACAAAGGAAACTTTGTTTTCAAATTTGGATTTGTACCGATGGAACAATTGAGGATTGATAAAGATTCAATGAAATAAATCTGATCCTACGATTATAAATATGTTGGTATTGTTTGTATGTATCTTCCTTACTTGTAAATTTGTTTGGAAAATACTTAATTAATATTTTAATGTGCATATCGCTGCTGTGCTATATGTGAAATTAGTTTTCATAGTGTTTTTATAAATATTTTTATTTCCTTAAATCTTAAAATTTTAAATTATGGAAAATAATGTTTTTTCATAATACGTATATCGAAAATAAAAACTCAACGTAAAACCTATAATTTTTAAATAATATATAAATCTTAGAAATGATAACTACTTAGTAATATTTTAAATATTATATTGATAATTTTGACCATAATATTTTTCACAAACGCTTTTTCGGGTACGGGTAGACATAAACACAATTATTTTCTTTCAAGGAAGGGGGAACTCGGTGAAAAAACAGTTTTATATAATATAAGAAACGATGAAAAATTCCATTCCAGTCATTATTACCAATATCTATAGAATAATATCGTTATTTGTATAATTATATTTATTTAGACATAGCTACACATAAATGAATATAAATATAATTTTATGTACTTTTTGACCGAGAAATTTATTCAATAATTACTACCCGACTTTGAGGTAGGACACTAACAATTAGTCCATTTTCTTTTTATTATTTAGTGTGTTATATAAAAACTATTTTTTATTCCGGACAAAAAAACAAGTTTCTAGTTGAAATAATTCATTTTCAGTGTAAGTGTCCTCAATTGTAATTTTCTTTCGTATATGCAGGGTTGGGCTAGAAAAGTCTCGGAGGAGCTCGCACGAGCCCCTTGTTAAGTTTTACTAAGGCCGGCGAGCCCCTTGTTAATTTAAGAGAACACAATATTCTCAGGTCGAAGTATTATATAACTGCAATTTCTGACTTATATATTATTTACGACAGCTTCAGTATATACAGTAGTATTTTTGTAGCCATTTATTACATTGATTAGTTTACGGTAAATTGCATATTTTTACATATTATAAGTGTATAAAGTAACAATCGATTTCTTATTTAAGTATTGCATATAATTGCTAAGGAGTGATCAAAAAAAAATCACTCCTTCCCCAAAACACAGAGAATTGCTCTGAGATTAAGCGAGCCCTTTGTTAGATTATTGGCAGCCCACCGCTGCGTATATGTATACGCAAAATTTGATCGTATTTATTTTCAATCAATGATGGTTATCGTTTGCTACGACACTTTTTTTTAAATTTAATTTTCGCGTAACTCCGCCATGGCGCGGGTCAATATTTGATCAACTCACTTACTCATCGTTTCATATGACCACAGCAGAACACCGAGATAAATTATTAAACCACCTAATCCTGCACACAAAGCCTTTTGTACATTTTATTATCATTACGGAATAAAATGTGTTCGAAAGTGACGTCAGCGCCATTTTAAAGTATTTGTCATCATTTTCGAGTCGCAATTCAATATGTTATTTTTACTAACAACTGCTATCACACGGTACTGTCATCATTTTCCAGTTCGCACGAATCTGTTGACCGTTAAATAAGTTTCAAAGTGTTATTTTCGGTTTTTTTATAGTTACAAGTTTTTTTACTCCAGAATGTTGATTTCCAAAGAAAAAATCGCTGAAATATACTAACACGTTAGATGAGAATTAATAGAGGTGATTAGGATTACGCACATTGTTACTTTTGTACCTAATTGCGCAAATTAATTTCGACACAAAATCAACGCAACCAATTGTAACATAACAGAATATTCACTCAAAAAATAAAATACTATATTGATTAACTGATCAGTTTCGTACTTAAACAACCATTTGTGAAAGTAAGATCGTCTGAGGATGCCTCTGAAAGAGGCAAAACGTGTGTCACAGTTTGTAGCACAATACGTGGTACAATAAAGTTATTTTATATTAACTTATCAGTTAATATGCTGTCATGAGCGAAATCGGTCCTGATCTTTTTAAATAAAAGTGGAATTAGTAAAAATGTATATTTTATATTTTTAATAAATTACCTTTCCACCAAGTATTGACAATGAACACCCTAATAGTGAGAATATTCACTATTTGTCTGCTTCCAATGTGGATCGTATTAACTTATAATATAGCTTATCACGGCAGAAGTTTTTCTAAGCGAATTGTTTGTTACTAGGGTCTACAATCACAGGATCACAAAAGGGTCAGGAATCGGTCGCCATACTTGTTACTCAGTTGACTGCTCTCTCTCTTTTCGAAGAGAGTCATAATCAACTTCCCTCTAAGCTGCGCGCGCGCGTGGTCGCGCAACATTTTGAAAGCACCCCGCGCACTCATTCCAGGTTGTCGCGCACATATTTGATTGGCCTGCGCAGCCTTTGAAATTTCTGTGCAGCTAACCTCTTGTCTTATAGGAAGCATTGGTCATAATGTTAAAAGGATAGGATTGATGCATGACTAGTGACTATCTAATCGCTTACTCTACGCCCCATTTTTAATTACGGATAGGTGAGACAGAATTTTAGATATCACGTACATATTTGCCTTTGAATACAAATCCATAAATCTATACATATAAAAAACAGTTCATTAACCAATTTTTGCCCAGTGTTACAATATTGGAACATTTAGTGTTTTTATTTCCACTTCATTTATGCATGACGTAATAAAAGTTTAGATTGTATCAGTCTCAATCATTCTACAGCTAACAAGTGTGAGGATCGTTTCGTGTAGTATTTTTTCAGATTTGAACCTGTCGAGTGAGCAGTGTTTTTTATTTACATCAATTACGGGCAAAAATGGGTTAAACTGTCCGTACAGAAATTCTAACCCTCGATCACCATTACTGAACTCAACAACGTTGACCACTCGGCAAAAGGTCCAAGTGTGAATCTAGTATTTATCTACCACTAAAAGTGTGTTCTAATAAATTTCGTTCCCATTCTGATTGACATTAAAAACAAATGAGTGCAATAACAGCAGCTTCGATGATAAATAAATACAGTTAATTTTCAAATATCACATGCACAAATCGATGTTTATGAATTTATTTACAAATGGAATGTTTAAAACACACTGATATTTTTCATCTTATGATTACGATACAAGATGTTATTAAATACAGTTTCTGATTTGCATTAGTAACATTACCTCAATATCGACCGATTTAATTTGAAATAACGAGATCGCATTGGAAAACGAAGTAACGCTAGCCTTGATTCTACTATGTACTTCGAACACCTTATTTGGCAGTTCTAAAAACAATATTTTACGCTCAGGCGATTTTATCATTAAAAAATATTAACTGAAATTAAAAATATTAACTTAATAATAAACGAACTTGCCCATAGACAATTATTTTGTATACTTTGTATGTGTAACTACAATTTTAAAGTCAATGAGAAATTATTACGTATTCAAAAAGTAAATAAAGAACATGGCCCGTTTCATTCAGCTTGAGCTTGTCATATGGGCCCATTAGAGGTGAAATGAGCCAAGTGGTATTTTTAGAAAACAAAATTAGATGCGTTGTAATATTCTACACGTATTAAATTATCGTAAAAGTGAAGTAACCTCAGTTAATATACATTGCAATGGTGTTGTATCCGTAAAATAAAAATATGCAATCCACCAAAACACCAAATAAAGACGTGATTGTACTTAAACGTCCAATAAAAAAGTTTTATGTTATCATTATTGCTTAAGGCGACTAGTGGAACCTTAATAACACGTTTTGACATCTTCGTGGTATATTTTAAAAAATCAAACACTCTTTTGTACTTATTTAATATAACCAGGACCAGTTCCGCTCATGACAAGCATTTTTACAGCATTTTCAACATTCATCAGTTGAAAATGCTCTTCGTGAGTAATACCGGTCCAAACCATATTAAATAAATACGAAAAATAGTTGTTAGCAAACTTAAACATTATTCCAAAAATTAAATAATTTACAATTAAAATACTGCAGGGCAGGGCTGTCGATATATGCCCCGAGATATATTTCTTTTACTATCAGAATTTTTGGCTTATTCAATAAATATGTTAGTAATTTATTTTTCACGCCAGTAACTTTTCTGACTACTTAATGCAACAAAAATCCCTCCGTTGAGGTCAACGGGCTTACAGCTAGTATTAAATAAATATGGAATTAGCATAAAAGAGTGTTTTATTTTTTGAATTATCCTATATGCATAGTTTCCACTAAGGACAAAAACTCAATATATTTGTATAATTTAGAATTTCAACCGAAGGTGCTTGATGGAATTTTAATATCAAATTTAAATTGTCTGAATCCTGTACTCGTGGATCATACAATTCAAATTAAATATGTTTGTGTTCAATTTTTCATTTATTATGTTGAAGGTGAATCATTCGACAATGGCGTCAAATATTTTTTTGTCATTGACATGCATAAATATCACAAAGACGATACAATGCACACGTCCAACATGTCTGACTAAAAAATAGTCACACAACGATAACGTAAAACAAATCACACGTCCCTGTTTCGTCATATTTTTCATATTGAAACGATCTCAACTAACAACTTTCCTATCGTACGTGAAATAATGCAAAAGAAATTAATAATTTAAAACTGTTAAAAAGGACGCGGTCGCAGACACACCGCCCTCACTCTTTTTAAGTGCTCTTGTTGTAACATTATGTTAAAATATCGACTGCCCAGAAGTGCTCAATGCAAATTTTGATCCATAAGTACTATTAAGGTTTACATGGCGCAGAAAGTAAACAAAGAACGATAAACTTTTTTTAGTTCAAACACAATGGACTTCCTTTAGTAAAACACGCAAAAGAGAAACTGTGCAATGACAACTTCTTCGCCTTAATGCACTTCCTACTGATTGGAAGTGTTCTATATTACCTTAGACAATTCAATATGAATATAATGCTAAAACGATGTTTAATGTGTCATTTTAATGTCCCGATACTCCGTATACATTGTCCTCTCAAAAACCTCATGAAAAAAGGTTGTGTTTAGAGTTGTTTACACCAGTGTTCTTCAACCTATGGTCCGCGGACCGGCACGGGTCTGCAATAATTTTTATGTCTCGAAAAATTTTCGACTCGAATATCTATTTTGTACTAAAAATGAAAAAAAAATCAAAAATCAAGTTTTATTACCTTTCATGAATAAAATTCTATGTCACATTGATTTGACGTTTCAGTTGCTACTTTTTGAATATATCATCCAAAGCAAACGTGCGCAGTTGTACAGTCAATTTTCGACTTACAACAGGTTCCATGGACGTATGTCGAAACGGTCATAAGTAGAATTTCAAATAAATAAAAAAATATTTAAAGCTTTATAAAAAAAAATCGATTGACGGAATTTAAATTAAATATATACATATCTATGGATACGCCCAATTATAACATTTATATTGTTCACTCGTGGCCAAATATTATTTTATAACATATTTGAAAGAAATTGGAGAAAAAAATATTATTTACTTATTTATACTCCAAGTAGCCGTAAGTAGAGAACTGGATATGTGCAAATATGTGTATCTGGTTGACGCTGCTCCGCAAAATATTTTTTCCATTTTTTAGCGGTCCGCGGATGTAAAAAAGTTGGAAAACACTGGTGTACACCATATATAGTTTTTATTTTAATAGTGCTACAATCTGGCAAGCCTGATAGTATTTATTGAATATTGAGATTCTCTTTCAATATATACCAAAAAATCACATAAAAGGCATTGAAATTGAAATATTTTATTTACTTGCAATATTATATCTAATCGATTTTCTCCTAAGTGCTTTACCAAATCAATTACATATTATTGTAAAACATATACCGATCAAATCAATAATTATTTTTAGATGAGTTTTATTCTGAATTTCGCTTTAATTAAATCAATATTGAATTGTGTTATAAAATTAAAAGATTCAAAAACAAATCATATTTTTGTAAAAGAATGTGATACCGAAACTGAATCGGAAACCTTTTTTGGCTGTAGGTCAAGACAGGAACATGAAAACCTTAGCTGTGCATTCTTTGAAATAAAATATTGGTAATATGTTTTACACTTCATGACTATTGCTGCATTGAAAAATGTTTCAATAGTTCAATTGACATTGAAAATCATTCACCATTGAAACCGATTCGTTGTATCAAATTTAAGCGTTATTTATTTATTATATTACAAAACTTAATTCAATCTAATATTTCGTTTTGTTTTATTGTAAAAAAAATATTATTTGTATTAGGCGATTCCTTGATCACCACGTCAGACCTTCGTACCGAAAGTTGTTCTAATCAATCAATCAATATAATTAAAATCAGTGCCACCTACTTACTCCAAATCTGCAAAGTGTTGTGCATGCGCTGGAAATTATATTTTCACAAAAAAATTATCGAACTGTAATGTGTTCCGCATAAACTTACGTAATCAATGAATTATCACTCATAAGAAGGGCTTTCTTTGATTGCTCGGAAATCAGTCTGTGAAAAATCAACAAGTGTCGAATACAGAAAACTTGTGCCTGGGCTGCTGTATGATTATCCTGGGCGGTAACCCGGGCGGTGGATGAGCAGGCCTGTGTGGTTGGAAGTGGGCGGGCGAAGAGGCCCGCCCGCGAACGCTGTGGGGGTGGGCTGCAATGGGGAGATCTTCTGGAACGATTGCGTCGACTGCGACTGCTCCTACTGCAATCCGGACTATGTGTGCGTCTGCAGCGATAAGGTTTGAATTTCTCCCTCGGTCATATTGCAGTAAATATTTGTTGTTACTGCCATAATAACAGAACAATTTATTTTTGCAAATAATACTTCGGCTAATATTTTGCTCAATATTCGACTCTCTTGATTTGGATTTACATGTAATATCTACATAAAACTATCTTCGCAAAATTATACTAAATATTAATACATTTTCAGTAATAGTCAAACAATATCAATGCTTAAATTACGCCATAAAACAAAAGTAAATAAAGTTTTAATTTACTTTTTGAAAACTGCTTATTTTTAGAAATTAAACGGACACCTTTATATATTGTAATTGTCAGACATGTTTTATAATATAAAATATATTTCAATATATTTTTTTATTTTTACTGGATTAATGTTTTTAGATAAAGTGTGTCTATTTTTTTTTTACAATAAGTGTCTAAATTTAAAATAAAGGAAGGTCAGTTTAATAATGATTCTATAATTAATTTACACACAAAAATAATTACTAATGCATTTCCGCAAAAGTTGTTTTGCCTTTCTACTTACAACAACAAAAAAACTTGGTGCCTTGGTTGATTATACGTACAGCAGTTACTCGTGCCCGTTTTTTGCTTCATATTTTTTGTTGTAATTATGTCATCAAAACTTGTTTTAGAATTATCAATCTAACACAAAATTATGAGCCATGCACTATTTTTTAAAGTTTATCTTAGTTACCAATAATCATCACCAACCATTTTTTGAATTTTTTTAAAAAATTGATTGAATTTGACAGTATTTTTTATTATTCTAGCATCTCTCCGCATGCATTTTTTCCGTATTTGACTAAACTAGAAAAGATAAACAATAATTGCATTACTACTACGTGTTAGTTATTTTGATTATTATCTATCTATACGACATTTTGTCTACTAATTAATAACATGTGTCATTAATCAATGTATGTAGTATATTTATAAATAATAGACACAAATAAAACTACATATAACTATAAAAAACTCTAATTTATTTATTCATTGAAACTTATCGCAATTAGTGAAATCGGTCCTGATCATTGTATTAAATGTATTTATAATATTTCTTCCAAAGCGTTTTTTTGCACACACTTAATGAACTTGTTAATTAATGGCTCTTTTCAAATTTCTTGCATAGATTTCACAGAATCGTTTTAATTATACTCAGGAACTTCTTTTGGTAAATCGACATTTTCGTGGAAGCTGACTATCGCACTAGTTCAGCTCATAGTCTAGCTAGACAATAATTGACCATCAGGCGCATTCAATTTTGCAGCATCAGCTCGTTTAATACAGCAACATTTCAATGCCAAAATGATTAATGCTATCTATTTGCCTGTGTACAATATTATTTTGCGCCGGTAACACCATTGTGAAACGTTTCCTGTTTGGACTCGTATTTTCACCAAACTTATTGCATTCAATAAAGTACATCCTATTTCGTTTTAAATATACAATATGCTATTTTTCACCATAGATTGCTATATCGCCATCGTTAAAATAGACAAAACAAGCTACATACATATTTTGTATTGTATTCACCAACATTTTTTAAACAAGATGCTAATTCAGATTATAATATATCTTCAAATGTCATTTAACGGGTGCGGCGACGTTTGCGCACAATACTATATTTTTTTTACATTTTACTTACTAAAAATATTAAAGAACTATAGAAAATAATTTAAAAAAACAGCATTGGAATATCCTTGTTTTATTTTTTTTCTAACGATAAAATATTAGATTTGTTTGTAAAAGAAACACTTAAGTCATGTTTAATAAATGTAATACTATAATGTGTAATATAAATTAGAATGTTGGAGTAAAAACAAGATGTAATGTGTATCTCTTCTAAGCCAGTATATATAGCTGAGTAAATGCAGGTTTAAACATAGTTCAAACGATGGCATACGCCGAAATACCAATAAACTGATTTAAAAAAAATTGTCCAACTACATAATTTGCCATTTTGACCGTATTACAATGGAGTTCAACCAAGTCAATGCCGATTCAATCAACTTATATTGCGCGATAACGTTGGAGTACTTTTTTAATGATACGTTTCAGTAAAGAATAAAAAAACAAATAGAAGAGCTGTTTATTTTAAACAATATGTTAAATTTTCGGATATTATATTTATTGTTAAGGATTTTACTGCTTTTAACATTTATATAATGCTCCGAATACCTTCTCGTACAGTGGTTCTTAACCTGGGATGCGGTTTCTATTTTGACATATACTATATATAAAATGTATTACAAAACAAACTAATCATTACAATTTGAATTAAAAGGAGTACAAGGAAACATATTTTTAGATTCAAGGGGTGCGAATCACTAAAAAGGTTAAGATCCACTGTTCTAGTAAGTGATTTGAAAAATAAAACACACAATTTTTAGAATCTGTCAACTGAAATGTTTGTTTCATCTTGGATTCTTAAATAACTTTTTCATTTTATCTAAATTAAAACATATTTCCGTTAGTTTTTGTATTATGACATAAAGTATGTTGATATAGCTATAAAGTAATGTGTGTTGCCATATAAAATAACTAATTTTAAATCAAATAACACTACATACCGGTATTAATGACAGTAGTTGTCTCTCTTTGGAAAATGGTGGTAAAGATTCTTTTATGTAATATTTATTTTCAAAGTTTTTATGATACTGCATTCAATATAAAAACATAATGATGGCTTTCAACGATCCCTATTGTATGAACGATGTAGTAATAAATCTTTTTAATGGTCAACAGCGGTAGCCGATAAAATTTACAGCTTTAGATGTCAGAAGTGCTACCATTTGGAATGACAACGTTTTATTGAATTTTCATTGCGGCTATCATAGCTTCTCTTTATACGTCATAACAACACAAAAATACAAAAATAATACCGAGATCTTGTCTGCAATTTATATTTTTTGGAAGTTCATTTGTACGAGCTTGTGATACGAGTCGCATTTCTATAGAATGTATTATATTGATTTTAATCAATTAAGTTTTGATAGTATTATCAAAATTGGTGAGGTGATTTTACAGACACACTTCAAAAAGCAGATGGATGACTACTTACATAAATAATTATTTGGAAGATGGGAATCCCAACAATAAAAGCAAACACAAAATAGCAGCCGCATCCATATATGTATGTAGAACAAAATTAACTAAAAACGTCATCACTCTTTGTTTATGTTCAAATAAAATATTAGAATCAATATCTCGCGGAAAAATTATTATTCTGGCTTAAAATATTTTTTCTAAAAAGTGAAAGATTTATTGAAACAATTAGTCAGTAATTAAAAGACACTGTCAATATATTCTTTAGAGGGTTTTTCACATCTGCTTTTCCATTCAAAGCCATTAGCTTACATTTTTAAGCAAGACGCTTAATCAGAAATGTTCGGTGAAGGAATATAAGGACTTTATCTTACTTATATTCGAAGTTTAACTAGTCAGGAAGCTGAGAACCCGCCATACAGGTCCACATATTACTAGTCGTTAGAAAAAAGTCGTCATAATATAAGTTTAATCACTTCAAATATTGCAACTGACGTCTTCATGTGGTTTTTCTGTTCAAATATTTTTCAGTCAATCTACTGCCAAAAATCTCATTTACATTGTGTCATATATTATGCTTATACTCTTTCGTTTCATTTAATTTTGTACAGCCCTAATATAAATAATACATTCTAAAACTTCTGCTATAGTCTTTTCCTTTCTTTTATTATATAATATATGAACGACAGTTTACGGTAGTTCCGTTCCGTTAAGTAAACAAACAAAAGTTTAATGTTTGTGGCTTTTAACTTATTTTTTATCGTAAATTATTTTATTACTATAATAAAAGTGCTTGCTGAAAGCATTTCCTTTACGCCTTCATAATATATTTTGATAGATGTTCTCAAAATCTCAACCCACACATTTTAATGCACGGTAAAGATATCGCAAAAAAAGTGAGATTTTGTTTTCTTTCTTCACTTCTTTCGCTCTTCTTCGTACCCTCAAAGATCCACATTTCGTATATATTCGCCCAGAGGCACATTACATAAATATGTTGGACATAGTAAATTGTTATAACTAATAAATTACTGTTCGCACCGTTATACTAAGAAGTCTTTCTCGAATCATTAGGTTTTTATAATATTGGGTTTCTACTTCGACAAAATATGTATCACTTAGTTCTTGAAAATAACACTAGACACTACCAATATATTAAGGTGTCAGATCAGGGGTGGGCTGGAGGGGGCTCTAAGGGTCTCGCGCGAGCCCCTTGTTAAATTTTACTAAGGCCGGCGAGCCCCTTGTTAATATAAAAGAAAACAATATTCTCAGATAAAATTAGTATATATTTGCAATTTCTAACTTAGAAATTATCTAAGACAGCTTTAGTATACATAGTAGTACCTTTTTAGCCATTTACATTGATAATTTTACGATAAATTGCACATTTTTTCATATTTCAGGTGTATTAAGTAACAATCGATTGCTTATTTAAGTATTACATATAATTGAATAGGAGTGATAAAAAAATTCACTCCTTCCCCAGGACACCGAGAATCGCTTTGAGAATAAGCGAGCCCTTTGTTAACGTATTAGCAGCCCACCGCTGGGTCAGATGCATAGGTAGCTTTCTTGAAGACATGATTTTTTTACTAAGTATAGCGAAACATTCTACAGCTTTTGAACTAATGCTGTAATATTAAACTGTTGATAGCCAAATAGTTTTTATTCCATTGAAAATCGTACTGATAATTCACTTCCGAATCAACTCCAGTTTTCATTACATTTTACGGATTCTTTGTGAATCTCAATGTATTTGCACACATAAATTTAATTAATTTACAATTCTTTTTTCAGTTTTTAATTTATATATTAGTTATAATACTAAACATGTATGTTATTTAATAAATGCAACTACTTATATATTTTTTGTTTAAAGCTGTTAATTTGTTTCAATCTTATTTGTAGATGGACCGCTATGAATCTGTTAAAATGAATTGATTGTCATTGTTTGTTTGAATTCTCACCGTCTAAACATACACTCATTTTGCCTTGAAAATAGATAGCTAAATATAACTTAAAATTAATTCAAACACTTTTCTCGTACGTCTATTATTAAATATTTTCTATTGAACATCATCGTGTAGAAAATCAATTAACACCTAGTAGTATTATAATCGGATCGTCGACCTCACTTTGTTTCCTTCGATTGTTTTGCAACTTGATTATTAGCTAGTGACAACTGATGCATTTTTTTCCACAGCAACTGCATTTGTTTTGTGTTTGTCGGTATTAATTAAATAAATCTAATAAATGGTTGCAAGTGAAATTATGCCAACAATACAACGTTATTTCTATTCTCATGATGTTATACTGCAGGGATCAGCAACGGTCAAAACGCGTACAGCTATCGTGGAATCTTTACAAAATTATTTATATACAAACTAATCAGTAAAGAAAAACTGTATTAGATGCATAGAAAAATAATAACAACATATATGAAATTGGTTAAGATAAAGAAAGATACGGTTCTCTAGTCACACACGGATTGTTATTTTGAATTTGGAACAGTTGAATATTTTCCTTAATAGAAATGTAATTCTGGTTAAGTGTTGCAACATATTTATTAAAATGATTAAAAAGACTGATCAGACTAAGTTTTTTTTATCATACTTGACGGATATGTTTTAATAACGTCCTCTTCCGTTGATAGGCTCATCGACAATCGCATAATATGTATATTTAAATTCGCATTATGAAAAATCACCGTTTTTTGTTTCGATAGAAGTGTGGCGTATAATATAATTCGATCTGTCAAATTTACATTTTGTTTATGGTTTGATATTTTACGAATGCTTCGATTATTGATTACTTAGAATTCGATCAAAAGCCAAAATTTTCCTATTCGTAAAATGTACGCACTATATTTAAATATATACAAATCGATTTTTTTCCCCCAAACATGAAAACATCTTTGTAATATAATAGAACTTTTAGTAACTTTTTTCATGTTTCATAGAAACCGTCGTTACATTGCATATTTTATTTTCGATTGTTTTTTTTAATATTGTCTGTTTTTCCATGATAGATAATATAATATGTTATCTACGTCTCTTGAATCTGTAAAAAAATATTTGCTCCAAAGATACAGATGGAACTGCAACGATATACGATTTGTTTCTAAGTATTTGTTTCCTTTTAAATATGATTTAATCCTGAATGATTATTTACATATGGAATTACTTATCTGTAGAAAACGTTACACGCTCGACCTTTCTCACGTAATGTACAAAGTTACTAATTTTGAAAGCGGATATTAAACGTCACTTTTTTAAGCTAATACAGATTGTACGCCTGGTTGAAATTTACAGACTACAGTTTATTATTTAAAAATATACGATAACTTAAGAGGAGATATACATAGGTACTAAACCACTGAGATACTCATTTTTTTTTTTGTTTTTGTTTCAAATGCGACTTAGAACAAAACATGGCGTCTACCTTGAGCGAAATTTACGTGCTACGTGCTTTTCAATTGACGTTACAGCTTTTGTTAATGCACAACAAACGTGGGAAAATCTGATAACACGACTCTATAATTTAAAAGCGTATATAATAGGTAGTTAGTGTATTGAGATATAAAAATAAACGTCAAAATTCAAAAAATGTCAGCTAATCGGGTAACCTTAATATCTGTATGCACTGTTGCAAATAATATCAAACTATTTCAACACCGCCACAACATTGTGTATATAACATCAAGGCGATTCTATTCATCTATGATAGCTATCTATTAAACATATTTTCTTCGTTACTACCATGTCTTTATTATCTACCTGTATATGGCTTGTGCTTATTTGAATCCATACATCGCCGATCTTCATAACTGTCAATCACCGACCGCTCTTTTTGCCGACACCAACGCCTCTACGGACACTCCGCGAACCCTTTTATGGTCTTCCCAGTTCTCCGTTTCTCCGGTGTATTTTTATTTTGTTTTCAGTATTTTTTTGATTATTTTATTCTCAAGATGACTTCTAGTCAATGATACACTTAGGTTACATTTATATTTTAACGGTAACAAACAGTTTATAACAGCAATAAATAACAAAGCCAAGCAGGTAACTAAACAAAATGGCGGTAATAGTTATATTCAATAATAAATTATGTATTAAATGTTGATAGGCAGATGTTATCTTTTTCCAAAAGATCTCATATTTTCCGGAGACGAAACCAAGTCTAAAGTCCGACAGGGCTATCACAATCATTTATTCAGTCAATTTTTACTGGTAACCTCGGTTTTCTACAGTTAATAGTATATTTTTTTTAAACTTTCATGTCAATAGGGATAATATTGTTATCTAAATTTGTGCGTCTTGCTTTTCACGTAATCTACATGGCCCCTCTCAAGCACTATACCAACTTTTTGCTTATCTGTCCGAGATTCTTCAGTCAGTAGGAAATATGGGTGTTTGAACTGACATGATATATACTTTTTTACTTACTTTTTTGTAGTTTTTATTTTTCATTGATGGCTTCGACGTTAAAATGGTTAGGTATTAAATTTTCCTGTTTCTGAAATTGGATATCATGTAAAAAAAAGTTATTTTAGTGGACAATTTATTGCGAGAATACAATAAGCACATATATTTATTTATGTCTGAAAATGTTTGACATTTATAGTGTTTGTATGTTTTGTTTATAAATATAACAAAGCTTCATGTATTGTGCATTAGACCATGTTTTTTTAAAGGCGATTTGTTTTACAATTCATTGCTATGTAGATTATGGAGGGCGGCCGTGAAATAGGCGGCTGTCGCACATTAAATGTCAATTAAGTTAGCAATTTTAACATTGTGGACCTAGTTTTGTTATTATCCTTGAGAAGTAGGTACAGGTACCTACTAAAAAATAGCACACATTAATTCAATAAATACTGACATAACTACTTACTACGCTTAACTTATTGACAGCTGAATTTCATTATTTGATACCTAGGTATTTAAATAATCTCTGCGAAAATGGATAATGGCTACTTAACAGTATGGCTTCTAATATTATTCATTGCCATTTAGGAAAGTACATAATGTTTATTACACAATCGCAACCTGTCAAAAATGGATACATTTTAATACTAAATTTGTATCATAGATAATAGAGGTTAGAATTAGTAAACTCCTTATTTGATAAGCTTTGCTTTTGTTTATAATGTACTTTTTCACCTATCGATTTCAAAAAACGAACTATGCGCAGTCAGTCGCCAGTAAAAATGATACTCATAAAAGAATGCGTATTTAGACATTTCAAATGAATACCAATACATCTTTCTACAATAAAGAATCATCTTTTTGTTATATGCCATTATTGAATAGGATCATTACCAGAATTCGGGATTGTTAGCATAGAAGCGGTATAACTAGAGCATCCAATCCCGGGATCAGGAAACCCGGCCAATTTGGCGATTTCGAGAATTTACTATAACACGTATTTTTTTTTAATAGAGCTTAAAAAACTCAACAGGACTACACACTGGCGGACGAAACTTTTTGAAAGAATGGCGCCTTAAAAAAAAGTCGCCGAGTTCAGAATAATTCTGGAATTTTCCATTTATACAGTTTTCCAAATGATGGAGCTAAAAAAATATCAATTCTGGAATCTATTAATTAGACACTTTTTCAGTGATCAATCCCAGGATCCCAAAAACCCGAATCCTGAATTAAATATGAATCCACAAAGGATTGAATAACCAAGGTTGTTTCGAGAGAAATGAATTGAATTGAAAATATTTTGAATCGTAAACTTTTTGCTATTTCCATTATTGCTAATCGTTTCTCATTAAAAAATATTACACACCTTTTCTAGTTTACAGTTTTTAATAATAATACGCAATTGAAACTGTAGTCTCAATAATACCATGTGTTAAACTTTTCCAATTAAACTATGATGTACGAGTGGCGGAAATCTTCCGATAACTGTGCGAAACATCTGAATTGTTTTATTTTGTCGATAAGGTGTTATAATCGAGCGAATCCAATATTAATTCTGCGTACCTAGAGAACAATGAGCTCTCAAAAACAATGCATGGAAAAATACGTGAAAATGAACAAGTTTTTTTCTCCATCTAGAGTTTATACTTTCACTAAAACAAATCACTCCGTTTTTAACAATTCATCCATCCATTTGTCTGCCTGCTTGCATAATAAGAAGAAAGCAATTTATATTTACACATATAGCCGGGGTCATGGGAAAAGCCTCCAAAGTGTTCAGTTGCCACTTTCAAAACTTTAAATCAATTTTTGACCCAACTAGCACTTTTCTTTTATTTCAAGTTTCCGTGTTACATCATTATTCTTTATATCGTTAGTACGTACTAGTTCATACAATGATATGTAGTAGATTTCAGATTGAATGTATGCATATCGAATCTAAAAATTACGTTCTTAGTATCGGATAAGAATAAAAAAAAAAAAGGTTATTTCACATAAAGACGTACCAACAAAGCATATTTAAGACGATTGAAACTTTATAAATTTCTTTATTCAAGAATGATTATTTTCTGAATAAATTATTGTATTCTATTTTCTGATTAAACGACCGAGATTGGTTAATTATTGCAGACTTAATGTAGCCATGTAGTAACGATCATTACTTCCGACTTACAGTCAGATGTTCGATTCGGATACTATTATAATATTGATATTACCTACGATATTATTTAAAAGGCCGTGGATATTTTACTCCGATGTTTAATTTTTCTTATCCACCACTTGTGAACAAAATCAAAATTGAATTGTTATTTAATTCGCCTTTTCTTTCCACGCCCTTTTTGAAAGGGATGATGGAAGATTGAGTTCACAACAAATATCTGACAAGATAACTTAAGTTAATATAGGGAGATTATTCCAGTAGTCAGCCAGTTACGGGACGGGTGTTTTTTCAAAAGATATGTTGAATTAATGAATATATGTTTTTTTCACTGGTATTTCATAAAACAGGTACCAACAAACTATATAATTCACATTGAAAGTATATGTATATTATATCGTTTGGATATACATGCGTTTTATTTATTTCCAAAAAAAATCGACCATGTGTGTTTTGGCTCTTAATTCGTAAATTCAAGTAACGCTATTTTGCTATATGAAGTTCCACGCTTTTAAAACCTGGAATAAAAAACGCTTTCTTAATAATTCAGAACACATGTACATACTTTAAAAACTCAGCTTACATAGTTGAGTGGCAAAAAAACTATATTTTGCAACGTTAAAAATAATTTATAGCGTAGAATCACCTGTTATACGATAGATTTAAAAAATTCTATGACTTGTCATATTTGTGAGAATCTTTCTAATTAATATTAACAATCTCAGCTTAGGTGGTAACGAATAACTGATATTTTATAATAACTTGATTTCCTGGTTTACATAATAACACATATTATATTATAACAGAGATTTCTGTAAAGTTACAGCAATGAAGCTGTTGAGAGTTTTTTTTTTAATTCACTTCGTAGCAATTTGTACATTGCTACTGTTTTCTAGATAATCAGTAGTTGCTCAGACAAGTTAAAACATTTTGGTGGGTGTATTTTATATGAACTTATTAGTTTAATATAAAATTTAATTTGATAACTATTTTATTGCAATAATTGTGACACTCGTCACTTTATAAAGGGTTTTTAAATTAGCTATTTAAGTTGCTTTTTTACAAAATAAACATCGTATTAAAAAATAAAAATTCCCTCTGGATTTACGTATATCACGACCATTTGCAATTGATAAAAATATACATTGATACAGGGTTATTTGTATCGTAATAACAGAGCCCTTATCTTGGTAAAAAAAAGTGAAATTACTAGAAAATAGTGTTTTATTTTTCAATATAATGCCTTATCAAGAATTATTGACAGTGATGACTTCTATCAATGATGTGTATAATGTACAATAGATAAATGATAATAAATTAGAAAAAAACGTTGTATTATGGTGTCATGAGATTTTTGGCAAAAAATACGTTTGTCAAAGCCATTAAATATTGCCATGTAAAATGCACCGTACTCGAAAAGGTTTTTAGACTCAATTGTATTATTTTTATAGGTGTTCACTGTCAATTCTTGGTGGAAAGGCATTATATTAATAAAAACACAATATTCCTTTGTACTTTATTCCACTTTATTTAAAATTGCAAAATAAAGTCGAATAAATTACAAAGAAATATTGTGTTTTTATGAATCAATTGTATTATTAAAAAGCATAAAATACCTACTATATCAATTATCACATTACGATTATCACACTCGGGCAACGATTTGATTAATTTTGTCAAAATTAGATAACAATGATAAAATCATATTCGTTTTAAAGACTTTTTATTACATAGTTACATTTAAAGTCTTCTTATATTAATTTTAAATGCCACTTTTAAGATATTCACTGTCTGGTGGAAAGATATTATATTAAAAAGTAAAATACCTTGTGTACTATTTTCACATTTTTTTATTGTCATTAAAACATTTGAAATTCTTACAAAAATATTTAATATTTTCACCTAAACAATATCTTGAAATTTGTCAATCTACAATTAGTGGAACTAAAAAAATTATCAAATCTAATATTTATTGTATTAAAGATGAATTTCTCCATAATTGTATATACTTTTTCCTGTACCACTTTTTTACACTAAGTCTATGTTAATAACTAGCATGACTTCTATCAATTTACATGCTATTAATTCAGCGACGTAATTATTTAAACATCAAGCCAAAGCCAGCTACCAGTTAAATCTGAACCCTACGGATGTACCAATTCTAACTGCTTCGCAGCGTACAGATAATATCTCCGCACATTACTAATTTTAATTAAACCAACGTTAGACTAGCGGTCGTGGTGCAGTCTGATGGTAATTTGTGTGCAGCTGGTCTGCACATGCACTTTTTAGTAGGTCTTGAACTTGGCATTAGAATTGCTAGCTGATGCGGAAGGGATTCCGATATGTAGGCCAACGAAACTGGTCTTAATGCCTCGCGACAGGATAATCTCGGTTATGTAACAGGGTTTCTTGGAACAACTAACTGTAGCTTACACGTATTGCAGAATTTATATTATGAAATCATCGCTGTTGATTTAGTATTTTTCAACCAGTTTCTTGGTTATAACTGTTTTGTGAATATTATCACGTTTGTCAACTCACCTTCATTAAATTACCACCGGTCTTTTTTATACAGAACATAATGTAGCATAACAACTAGTAACTTTTCAGTAATTTAAATGTTTGTTTATTATACTTTAACGTGAACTTTCTTTGCAATTTATCACAAAATAATCATAAATTTAATAATTCTTTTAAATTTTATCGAATATACATTATAAATATGCCTAAAATCTTAAATGTCTCACGATGATAATATGTCAGTTAAACATTAAAGTATTTATGGAATCATAAACATCATTATATGATTAATCTATTGAAAATAGGGTAAAATATCAAGGTATTTCAGTTCTACAGTTTAGTTAAAACTGTAGAACTGAAATACCTTGATATTTTACCCTATTAAAATGGAGTTCTACCAAGTAAATGCCAAATCAATAAATAAATTAATCTATTGACATTTTCAATGTTGTTTTAAACTTACTTACTTCGTACTTAAGCAAGCATTTGCAAGCGTAGTTGTCTGAGGATGCCTCTGAAAGAGGCGAAACACGCGTCACAGTTTGTAACACAATACGTGGAATAATCTAGGTTATTTTATTTTATATTAAAATGTACTACCACAAAGTTACCTCCGAATCCATCGAAAGTATTGTTGTTTTAGACGTTAGTGTTTTTTATTTAAAATAGTTCATGATCATTTGGCAACAATTCACTAAAAATTGAAACTTGTTGTGATAATTGAACATTGAATGCAAGCTGTATTCACTGAGAAAACTCAGCTTCACACTACACTCTAATAATACACACGTTCGATAATGGAGGATTAATTATTTACGTAAATTGCAGATAGAAAGTGGTTTTACGGATCTATAGTGAACGAAGGTCTTTCTAAACCAGGCTAAAGCAGTCTGTACTGTTATTAAAAAAACTGCAACTTGTTTTCTTTGGTTGGCGTTAATCATTATAGAGTACTTTTTGTCTATGTTTCCGCATATCGCGTTTTAATTTTGATTGCATGAAACACGCATTCTCAAAAAAAAAATTTTAAGGCGTTCAGAACAATTAATGTTATGCACATAAATCATAAGCATATAAAATATAATCATAATCGTATTATAACAATCATTTTTTTATCCATGTCCGCTCCGAGTGTGGAGCATATGGCATCCTAATGGATATATCTCAACAGATTTTTTCTACGAGAACTGTTTGTTACTCAGTCGCTCAACCTCTCTTTTTCAAAGACACTAGCGGTTAACTAATCGCTCTCGCTACACGCCCAGTTGTTGCAGGATAGGAAATGGTGGGAGGGAACATCAGAAACACCCATGCCTTCGAACAGAAATCGAAAAAATACTGTTCGTACTGGGACTCGAACCCGTGAGGTCTGACACGGAAGCCCGCAACGCTAACCGCTGTACCATAGGAACCGACTTGCATAGATAATCAATTACAAATTTTAATTATTCTTTGTTCTACTTTGTCGTAAATTTCTTCCGTGACTTATTAAATTAATCCTAATCATATCAAAATACTGGACATTTGATAGATTTACCAAGTGAATATCGAAATTGTGATTTTTAAGAATCAAAAACTGTTAAAAATAAAGAAAAATAATAATCCCCTAAAATAACAACAATGAGAAATATTATTATTAGATTTTAAAATGCAATTAATTTATTATTGGAAATTAACTTCAATCGTCATAATATCTCTGTTAGGACTATTATAAACTAAAAAATATGTCATTTTTATATTACAGTTTACATATCAGTGTGAGCTAACTAGTTTACGTACATGTGCCAAAAAATATTTACTAACTTTTCAACTTTCCGAGGAAAAATTAAGTTTCCCTAAAGTTTAATAGAATATAAGTAAAGCCATGTTTTAGTTAGTCCTGAGCTTTGCTTTGTAGTGAAGAAAGGTAGCTTTTATTTATTGAAGAATTACAAAAATTGGTTGTTCAAAAAAAAAACTGCAAAAAATTAAATTTGTTAATTACTCACGTGCCAGCAAAAAATTCAAACGAGCCAACTCTGGCACGCGTTCCTAGGTTCGCCAATCCCGATCTACTTCATTGAATTATTATGTGTTTGTCTATGGATGTGTTATAAGTGCTCATTTGTGTCTCGGTACTAGATTATCTATTTAACTCGTATTTTTTATATCTTAAATCTTGCTTACATGTTTAAATAAAATAGCGCGATGTGTTATGTTTCTAAATTTATTCAGCATTCGTCATTTCCTGCAGTTTTAAAGGTCAACGAAAGTCTTATCGCCGCCTCCAAACATTATAAAAAATAGTTGTCGATATCGTAGTCCGAAAAATAATAATTATATGTCAACGTGAAAGTGTTGCCATGACGCAACGATCACTCTTTCTGTTTGTTTCCATTACAAATTAATGTGTGCCACTGCACCAGTTCATAGTTTAACCTCAATACGAACGAACCATTGTCATTTATATTTTATTTCAATGGCCATTAAGTAAAATCACGCAACTATGTCCCCCAGAATCGTCATTTTCCGCATTTCCAAAATTTATGTATGAATTTTGCATCTCTTATATTAATAACCCTGTGTCATTAACCTAGGCAACATTACTAATTAATTAATACAGGTCTAATTAAACCATCTGAAAAAATATTTGTGTGCTGTTTGGAGGCAATTTGAAAAACTAAATAATCTCTGATGCATAAAGGACAAATATAACAAATGATGGCCAAAAAACAAAATAACCGTCGCAATTTTTCAAACTTCAACACAGGTATAAACACGCATAACCTTGAAATTGTCGAATAATTATCATTCTGTCAATTCTTGTTGCTGACGAAAATCATAAATGGTGACCGTTTTCATCCAAAACGAACAATAATATTGAGTTTAAAATTTTAAACATTCATTTTCAATTAAAAGTAAGCAAGCTGGTGAAAATTATTTCGTTTTTATCATTCATCAAAATGTAATTCAGTGATAGCGAATGCATCACTTTTCATGATACGTTCTAGCGTATTCTTTTTTTGAAAAATGACATTTCAGTTTGTTTAAAGCTTTGTGAATTCTGAAGGTAACTTTTAGATTTCGTGTACATTACTGAAATACCGTAATATATAACGTCACAAGATAATAAATCTTAAAATGACGCTATTTAAAATAAACTACATTACATTTTACTGCTTCCTCAGATAAGTGAATAAGCAACTATTACAGATATTTAAAAATAAGTATAAGACAATTGACTCCTGTTTTATAATCCGCGACAAAAAGAAAGACAACACAATGTTTCCGCTTTATTTCACATACAATTCTTGGATTAAAACTATAAATAGACAATTATTTTAATAGTCGAAACTAGTCTACTCATAAATTTTGATAAACTATATAAAAAGAATACATTAAATTAGCCATGAAAAAATTTTAACAGCTAAACAACACGTTTCAAAGAATTTGTAGAGACAACGGATTCTCTTTATCGGACGGTAATTGGTACAAAAAAATCTTATTTCGAATCCGCTTAAAACGGGAACCAAAATTACCAAGTAATATTACGTGGTCATTTAATCTGATGCTGCAGCCGTGTTTCTCATAACCACACCACGTTACTGCGGGCCTCTTATATGTGTGTAAAGTAGAGGTCTGCACGGACCGAAATTTTACAAAATTACCCAGTCCGAGCCCGAAAGACTCATGCCCGACCCGACCCGAGCCCGATTCCAATACCACACTTGTTACCCGAACCCGACCCGAAGTCTAGATTTTTACTCCTCCGCCCGAAAAAACCCGTTTTCTACAAATTAACAACAATTTACGATTCTCTACAGCAGTGCTTCCCAACCTTTTTCATGCCACGGACCCCTAAATCTGAAATTAATAATCTGCGGACCCCCGATTTTTTTTATTTCACATGTTCATATTTTATCACAAAGATTGTTGAAAGAATGAAAAATCTGCAGGCCCCTCCACTGCTCTATAAAACTATAGTAATAATTAAAATCATCATGGCTGACTTATAACACGAACATAGTCTGAATTATTTTTCTGAAGAAATAAATTCCTTTGAGTGGTCGTTGGCTTCGGTTACGGAGATCCCGGGTTCAAATCCCGGTACGGACAGTTTTATAAATTGATTTTTCAATCGATTTATGAATTTCTGTTCGAAGGCATGGATGTATGTAATGTCTTGAATTATCCCCTCCCACCCATCCTATCCTATGAACGGGGCGTATCGAGAGCGATTAGCCAACCACTAGTCCTGTCCTAGCCCTATCCTTCTATTCCTACTCTCTTTGGAAAAAGAGAGGTTGAGCAACTGAGTAACAAGCAGTTCTCGTAGAAACACATCTGTTGAGATAAACTTCATTAAGAGTCCATATGCTCCACATTTGGAGCGGAGATGGTTAAAAAAAAACCTTACCCAGGCCCGGCCCGAACCCGAATCTTAATTGCGCTTACCCACCCTTACGGGCCCGTGAAGACCTCTAATGTAAGGGCATCTTATAGCAGATAAGGGGGGGGGGGCTCAGGAAACAACGGCGACAGTTTTTGCAATCCATAAATGTTAGGCAAATGAATTAAAACTTTTTATTTATATATTGTAGATAGAACGTCTGAAAAAAATAATGTTACATAATTTTATCACTATTGTTTTGCTATTTTTAATATTACTTACTTTATTTTGTGAAATTCTTTTAATAACTGCCTTGTTTGCTGTACATGACTATGTAAACTGCCGCTTTTGTTACGAACTCGATTTTAATTCATCAAAATGTACATGTTAAAGTCTTATTTTTTTAAATATAACTTACCCACATCTAACATGTTGCATGCGGAATTGCCAGCTCTACAAGATGAATTATCCAACTCATTTTTAACAAAACGTGGGAAATTATAATTTTAAAAATCCCTAAATACTTCTAGTAACTTCAAATAATTGGAAACCGACTTCATCTGTACTTCATAATAGATCCACGATTAGTAACAAATCATTAGATCATATTTTATCATCCGAAGACATTGAATGGCGTGAGCTCACATAATTTCAGGGGTGGGCTGGAGGGGGCCTCGCGCGAGCCTCTTGTTAAATATTACTTAGGCCGGCGAGCCCCTTGTTAAATTAAGATAAACATTTCTCTCAGATATTCGCGTTATATAATCTATAAATATGCAATATATTTAGATTAAGAAAGTTGTAATATACATTTGGGTTTTCTGACGTATATTTTTCAGCTATTGATATTGAATAAATTACAATATACTGTGTACTGTTGCAAAATATAAGTGTATAAATAACATGCGATGGTTTCAATAATTATTGGGTATAATTGCACGTGAGTGATAAAAAAATTCACACCTTCCCCAGAACATCACGAATATAAGATTTAGCGAGTCCCTTGTTATCGTATTGGCAACCCATCGCTGCATAATTTTCGTAAAATATTTACACTTAAGATTGAATGTCAATAAAGTATTTTACTCTACGAGAACTTCTATATATCTATTTTTACATCCTTAATTTAAGAAAAGTCAAGAAGCCACAGCGGGCCGCGTGTTTCACACGCCTGACCTAAATATTAAACCATTAGGTCGAATCAAGTATTTTGACAACAACAAAATAACATTTATTTCAGTGGTCGGCAACCTCCGTACACTGAAGTTCCACATATTGCTTAATATTTTCAATAAAAAATCAAACTAGTTAAAGTATATTTTCGATGGATTCGGCGGTAACTTTCCGAAGCTCATTTTTAATATACAATTAAATACAGGTTTTTATTCAACATTTAATTCTCTTTGTGATTTACTCGTCTTCATATAAATAAATAGTAATATGAGTGTTTGTATCTTATTCCCACCCTGCGTTCAGTAGAAAGGAAAAAAACCCCTCGTCCATTTTGTAATTGTATAAGTTAAGGATTAGAATAAAGTTGAAACACGTGTCATAATATTTTACACAACCTGAGGAATAAGTAAGTTTATAATGTTATTTATCACTTTTAAGGTGTTTACTGTCAATACTTGGTGGAATGGCATTATAATAAAAATAATAAAACATTGGATCAGGACTGTTTTCGCTCATTGTGAGCATTATCTACTAATATTTATGTTATTAAAACTATAATGTTTTATTGTGAAGAATTATTACGGCTATAATTGTTATTCACAACATTAAAACATTACACTATTAAAAGATTGCGTGTCTTGAGATGAGGAGATAATTCATTTAACATTGCACGTATCCGATTTTTTTTTCATTGAAAACGTTATTTACATTGTTACGTTATACCACGAGCATCTATGAAAGGCGGTATTCACTGACATTCTGCCGTTGGAGCTCTTTCCACGTTCTACTGTCAAGTTAATGTGTCTTAATTTTTTCTTGACTGATATTTTTTAAGTATCCAAAAACATCAATCGTCATTTTATAGACCTTGCCACTAACAATATTCCACGTGCCGTAGATTGCCGACCGCAGGACCATAAACATTCCATAGGAGATATTTTTTTACGCGAGTAAAAATCCGTCGTGAGATATTGTGTCATACTCGAATTAATTATTCATAACACGAATATAAAAAGAAGTTTACGAAAAAAAACAGTAGTTTATGCCAAAAATAGTCGGGTCCTATAGCACAGCGGTAAGCGTTGTTAACATCTTCATGCCGGATCTCACGGGTTTGAGTCCCAGTACGAACAGCATTTTTTTCGATTTATCGATTTCTGTTCCAAGGCATGGGTGTTTGTAATGTCTAAAAATTTCCTCCCACCCTTCCGATCCTTCAATTACTGGGCAAAGCGAGAGCGGTTAGTGAACCACTAGTCCTGTCCTAGCCTTATCCTTCTACCCTACTACTCTCCTTGAAAAAGATAGGTTGAGCAACTGAAAAACTTCTGTTGAGATTACTCCACATTGGGAGCAAATATGGATTTTTAAAAAGTTGAAATCAAATAATTGTAAATTACCGCCAAATCCTTGTAAAATATTTAATAATTATTTTTATTTTATGATTGCACCGAATGTATCTGACGATCTTGATGGCAGTGTATATCTTAGGCAATTATAATAATTATCATGTACAGTACTTACTTACAATTTACGCCAATGGACCAGATTAGCTGAAACCGTAACAATTTCACAAGGGGATAAAAACTGATATTTTCTAGAACAGGATATCCCTCGGTACTCGCCCCGGCAGTGTGTCTATATATTATCTATGCTATATCCTGAATATTTAAAATTCTTCTATAATTCATATTCCCCCCGTCACTCGTTTGCCCCAATGTCATTTAAACTACCCCAGCCCCCCGCCACCATTCAAACAACCTCTTCATCTTTTTCCCTGTCAACGTCTCATTTGAACAAGATTTGTAACATTCGATAATAAAACGAGAAAAATAAAGTGCGAGACGTTTGACACCTCAAAATGGGTGAAGGAAGTCTAAAACAATCTGTGTGTGAAACGAATGCGAATGAAAGGGATAAAGCTTCTGTCACAATGTTATCCTTAAAATATATTATATTCGTTTGTATTGCGTTGTTGCCTACGTCATGCCAGGCTAAAAAATATTGTTTATTGTTTAAAATGAGAAGGACAGTACATGGCATTACAGCTGACGCCAATTCACCATGCACTTGACAAACATAATTAAAATAAAAAACAGTATGCATAATTATTTTGAACATACGAAATCTGAAAATGTTCACTGACTTAGGTATTGCATTGATCAGTCGAGCAGCCCTTGAAACTGGTGACTCATATGACCTACCCGAAGAACAAACTATCTTAGAGCTTCAAGAGAGTGAAATGATAGCATTCATAAAAGAAATTTTGGTAGGGTAGTATTCTTTTAAGGAATTACCAAAGGAAAAATATTTAAATATAATTTACGTATTCAATACAAACTCGATCACCAAATGGGTATACAAAAACTTTAATATTGGAAAATAAACGATATGTACATATTTTCAATGATCGGGAGTAGAAATTTAAAAACTTGATTCAAAATAGTAATTTGATTTTAGAATCTAACCCCAATTTGCTTAAACGTTTCGTCTTTCATAATTTAAAACGATTTTTGATAACCACTTGTAGGAATCTCAGTTAACGATATGAATTTTTAATAATGATTTCAAGCTATCTCTTAAATTGATGTACGTACCTGCCCACCCCACTTTTGAGGATGTTGAGATGCAATTATATTGGAGGCGTGGCTTTGTGTACGCAGCCCGCGAATGCAGCAACCCTGATATATGTAACGGCCTCGCATTGAAAGGGTGCTTTACATGTATTTTATTCTTTTTTTTTGTAAATATATCTAAAAGCTTCTTTAAAATTGTCAATAGTAAAATAATGTTTCTTCTGCCGTGTACCTTAGTGATACTGCAGATGAATACGTGAAATCACGTCTTTATATTATGGCATCAAAATACTTACATAAATTAAAATATAAATAATATGATTAAAAGCATTACGCATAAAACCCTGTTGTGATCCCGGGGTTCATCATTAAGCATAAAGTCATTTATATTTTTTAATTTGTTAATAATTTAAATATTAAAAAAATATCTCGTAATACAGCCCATGTGTAAGACATTTTCGCCATTTTGAAATCACATCAGATAAAAAAAATGATATTGTTTTTTTTTTAAATCTAAATTTGACGTTGAGTTTAACGGACTTAATTAAACCCAGCCCTGTCTAATCGCCAGGGTTTAAGCTTTTACCATTAGACAACCATAAGCCCACCAAATATTTTTCGATATAATTTGCGTTCACTGATTTTTTTTACCAAGAGAAAAAAGATTAATAAAACGCATGTACACCTCTTATAATCTGAGGAGTTAGTTTTGTTTATTGAGGCGTTTTAATTATTGAATACAAAATACTCGTTAATTTGATGATGGAAGCTTTACTGACGAGATGCCGTTCATTCCATCCTAATATAGTAAAAATTCTATTATTATTTGATAAACTATATTACAATCAAGTATAAAATTATGAAAAAGTATATAAGTCACTTAAATAATAAAATAAATTGATGCTGAAATATAAATAGGTTATAATTTAAGCTGGTATTTTTTGTGGATGAGCACCTTTTTGTTATTATGTTGCGCTAGTTACCTACATATATTTTTTGTATGTATAGCTGTTTTTATTGTAAGAAACAGCTGTCTTTAGAAAAGGAACTTGCGTGCCTGAATAAGCGAGTCGCTTCACTTGCCCCATGCCGAGGAATAATGGTCCTTCCCTCTTCAGTTGATTGAAAATATCCTTCGCGGGCTTATCTACTGATTTGTTTGCCAAATAGCCTGTGATTATTTTGTCATTTAACATTAATGACACTCCAAAATGAACGATCCAATTTATGCTGTTTACAAAAGCGGACATCGAATTTTTAAAATGTTCCCGATGTCTGAGAAAAAGGTTTGACGCCTCGGTTTACTTTTTGAAAATGTGCATTGTGCAATCTTTCGCGCAACTGCCAAAAACATAACCTTAAAATATGCTGTCAAAATAATTTAACGATACTACCTACATAATTATTATTATATTTGTTTACCTTTTAGTTTTATCATTGCTTTATACCGCAGGTAAACAATAAACATACATAATCTACGTAAACCTATTATTTTCCCACACTGAATTATTCTTCTGTCGTGATTTTATATACTTTTTATTCACATTCTATAAACATTACAAAAGTGGCAACAGAATGGTTTATTTGTAATTACTTTCGTAACTGTTTGTTGATTTCCGTTAATTAATAATACATTTTGAAAAAATCGGGGCCAAGCTAAGCGATAAATCGATTTTATCAATCCACTCGTTAATATGTTTAGTATTAAAATTTACTTACCTATTATTTTTATTTTGTGAAGATAATTTCTTGAATAATTGTAACTACTAACTAAAGTACATTTTTAAAATTCTAACTAGATAATAAATACTAATAATCGTGATCCAAAAAAATAATTCAAATTAATTAGATAAGTCAATTGTATTTCACGAACACGTATAAAGAATAATATTGTAATTGAACTATTTTCCTTTTTATAGATGGAGACATCAGCAAGTTCTGAGAGTTCAACCACATCAACGGAAGACAGTGAAGCGCGAAAAGCGAAACGTGGGCATGTCCTGGGTGAACTTTTACAAACCGAACGAGCATATGTTCAAGAACTTGGATCCATTTTGAAGGTTGGCTAAATTATATCAATGACCATTAATAATTAGTTCTACAAAATCTGTATTTTTTTTTCTTTTACACAATTTTATAAAAAGCGTTAATGGTCTATTTATTTTTGTTTAAAGATACATTACGCACCTTACAGTACCTATATTTGTTTTGAAACCGTTCTCGAACCGCAACACCGATATCCAATGATTATTTTAATAATTAGAGTGGAACATCTTCTGTGCATGACCATAGAAGCAGTATTGAAAAAGATAAATTCATTGTCAGGTAGTTTTCTCATGACATGCACAGTGAAAGCACACCCATACTGCAAATTACAAACAATGAAATACGGAAAATACAGTCTTGAACAAATTTCGAATGATCTCAGTATAGCATCCTCGCATTCTTGGATGTATCAATACAGCGATGAACGTAAAAATGAACAATCAGTTCAGCGCAAAGGAGTCTCTAGTGATAAAATGAAACTGTCCCGTAGATCATCTGATTCAACTCTGTTCAGTGACTATGCCAATCAAGTGAAACTATTTGATCACAGTGTCGTAAAGAATAATTGTTACAAATTCAAAAACAAACTTAAAAGCCTCGCAAACGTAGTGTGTCCTGTGAAACATGCAGATTCGCTCAATTCGAATTGCGATTCAACAGAGATGGATTCAAAATACTTCAATGACAATATTGTTTATGGTGCTCCAATTTCTGATTATTGCATTCCATTATTATTAGATAGTAAATATGGGCAAGATAACTCTATTTTGAAACCTTCATCTTTGACATGTTCGACTTCAAGTTTTTCTTCGGTGACTACTATCAAAGAAAAGCGCACTTTCAAAGAAAACAGGCATGTGAGAAATCCAATGTATTCTCGTTCCAGTGCGACAGACAATTCGACTTACGCATCTTTGCCTAATCTAAAGAACAGGTCCTTGTCAGACAATTTCTACTCTGATACATACGATAACGATTGTGAAAATATTACAAAATATCAAGAATCTGAAGATATTCGTCGTTCGGTGTTCGATGATTATACGGATAAAATGAACAAATGGAATCAAACTATCAATAATCACCAAAACTATTACACCACTCTGCCTAACATGAAATGTAAAAAAAATGGATTATCACCAAACAACACAAAAGAATATGTAAAAAGTTTACATTCCACATTGTCGTTCAAAAAACAATGGCTCAAATCGAGTACAAAGTACAATCTATCATATATTCAAGACACCTTTGCGGCGAAAAGTCAGCCTACACCTAAACTGACAGAGAGATTATACAGCACGCTACCAAATATGCAGAAGAAAGCCAATGTCCCATCGAACATATTGCCGATGCGAAAAACTAGTGCAAACCAAACGTACTCATCCATAATGCGATTTATAAGGAAGCGTCCAAAAAATAGAAAGAACATTGATTTGATGTACGACTGCATGGAGACACTGTATGAAAACTATGATAAAAAACTGAGGGAATGGACAGATACCATCAGTGCCTTGTCTGATGACTCTGTAATACATATTTTTTTATTTATATTGTATTGTATGTAGTGCAAATGTACTCAACATATGTGTTTCTACAAGAATTTCTTTTTACTCAGTTGCTCAAGCCCCCTTTTTCTAAAGAGAGTAGGGGTAGAAAGAAAGAGGCATCGACATGACTAGTGGTTTGCTAATCACTCTCGCTGTGCTCATTTTAAGATAGGATGGGTGGGAGGGGGCTAATTCAAGACATCACATACATACCTTCGAACAGAAATTCATAAATCGATTGCTAAATCAATTTACAAAACTGTCCGTACTGGGATTCAAATCCGTGACCTCCGTTAGCCAACGACGTTGACCACTTGATCACGCAGCTGGCATATGTCTTATATATTGTCTAATTTATCAATATTTTATCAGAAAAAACCAACATACATATTTATCTATTATAAACATTAATGTATGTGTAACTTTATTGTTCTCAGGGTTACAAGGAAGAAATTGATAATCCAGATAATTTAGCTTTAATACCCCCTGGACTGGTTGGCAAAGCTGACGTTCTGTTCGGGAATCTTCATGAATTATTCACATTTCATTCGGATATCTTCCTTAAGGATCTAGAAAACTGTATATCAACTACTGAACTTGTAGCACTATGTTTTGTACAAAAGGTAAATTTTAACTATACTTATCTATATTTTATTCTACAGTGAATCCCCAATTCTATATTTTTTAAGAGACCTTAAAAAACTAAAAATGCAGAAAGCCGATAATGCAGGAAATCTTCAAATAATAAAACAACAAAAAATGTTTCATTTTTTTAGTACAGAATACATATAATTTTTTAATATCAAGTTGTCTCTTTCAGTTGGAAATTTTAATAAAGACCCCTCAAACTCGTGTTTTTCTAAGTCAACTCATTTTTCTGCTGGATTTTTTCAACGTTTTGAATTATTTTAAATGCCATAACTTAAGGTATAATTTTCTTCATGGGGAGAATATTAGATAAGAGAATACATTATTACAGTGTTATTTATACAAAACAAAATAAAATTAACAGGATAGTAAAACCGGTCCTGATCTTAAATAAAAGTAAATGAAAAGAAAACAATGATTGCAAGAACGGTTGATCAGGGATCCACTGTATTCGATATCAGTATGTGTTTCTCAAGAAACCAATTTTCCATTGTATCTAAGATAATCAATTATCTTCTGAAATTTCTTATATTTATCATTTCCGTTTTATTTCAGAGAGATACATTCTTCCGACTCTACAGCTATTATTGCCAAAACATACCGCGTTCGGAACGATTACGAGCTGCCCTCGTCGATACGCACCTATTTCTGCAAGCCTGTCAAATAAAATTAGGACATAAATTACCATTGGCTGCATATTTATTAAAACCAGTACAGAGAATTACGAAATATCAACTTTTACTAAAGGTAAATAATTTATTCTACGTAATATTCTTGTCATTCAAAAAGAATTGGTATCAGTAAAAGTATTTTTTTATATATTTTCTAATCAACATTCGATTGAAACAGGATTTGCTGAGGTACAGCGAGAGCGGCTCTATAAGTAAAGGTCTGCAGGAAGCATTGGATTGTATGCTGGTTGTTCTCAAATGTGTAAATGATTCAATGCACCAGATTGCAATCACAGGATTTCCCGTAAGTAATCTTTCAGTCGTTGATTTTGCTAATAATTTAAAGAATACAAAAATCAGAAAAATCTTATTCTGTCTTTGTGAAGTATCATACATCATATTTACAACTTTTTAACTCTAAATTAACACTCAACTCTCATCTAATAAATATCTTTCAAAATAAATCATTTTTCTGGCATTAAAGAAATAACTGCCTGTAAAAAAAAATTTATCATGTTCGTTCTCATGATGTTTGATATTTTCTAATTGTCTCCATATTTTAGGTGGATTTAAGCCAACAGGGGGAACTTCTCATGCAAGGTTCGTTCTCCGTTGTGACAGACAGCAAAGGAGATATGCGACTGAGGCTACGTGCCCGACAGCGACACGTTTTCCTCTACCAAAAGGCAATGCTGTTTTGTAAACCGGCGGCATCCAAAACTAGCCACAATAAGGCTACATATCATTTCAAACACTATCTGCAGGTGATCAATAATTTTCAGTGAACTTTTTCTGTTTTCAGTGACAAACATAATTATATTGGTTTCGTAATGTAGTGTTTTTACTCCCTATCACATGGTTTTCATTAATCGAGTCAGAATCTTTGTACGTTTGACTGATGATAAGATTCAACCCATTGACTAGTGATTTTTAATATGAAATCAAATAACTCGTGATAACATGATTGGAGAATTTTAATTTTTGTTTTATCTTCCATTTATAAGAGCAATAATCAACCGATTTCGTTCAAATAACTTGATTACTATTAAAAATAGATTCAAATTATAGTTGTCACTGTTTTTATATTGTATTTATTTGATTCGAAAAATGTATTATGTTTGTTACCGGTTGAGTGGTAAATAAAAAAAATACTTGACAATCACTGGTGTCATGCAATGATTGTCAATCTTTTAATTAATGTGTTCAAGCTGGGCGCAGTATGTTATTCATTGTAACTGAAAAAACGACATTCCAGTAGCATACTGGGACTAAAAATCGATTTCAGGTTGCCGAGCCTGAAGGGAATATTATGTTTCTCAAGTATATGTGGGATAAAACTATACAATTTATTATTTTTCTTTAAAAACTTGTCATAAAGAAATTATCTGACTTGTAATATAGTCACCTAGTGAAGTGGATTAGTTGAGTTATATAAAATTCCTCTAAATACTGCCAAAGATCACAAAATAGCAAATCAACTTCAAATCTGGTTTATGAACATTGTGCGTGTTTTCCAGATGTCTCAAATCGGGCTAACAGAGTCTGTTAAAGGGGACCCTCGTCGATTTGAAGTCTGGCTACAAGGAAGGGCTGAAGTGCACACCCTCACCGCCGTCACCGCTTCCGCTCGGCAGGCGTGGGTCGCCCAAATAAAGAGGGTCTTGTTAGATCAGCTTGAAGAACTCAAAGGGGAAAGGGTTAAGCAATATAATCACCACCAACCTGGGAATCAAAACAATCACAGGTTTATTTCAATTGCGTTTTATTATTCATATTGAATGTGTAACTTTTAGGGGTTTCGTAAAGATGTCGTCCATAAAATATCTAAAATATATATTTTTTTTTTAATATAATGCCTTTCCACCAAAAATTTACAGTGAATATCTTAAAAGTAGGGCTTCGAACTGGATCTGAACCGAAAACCGTTAAAACTGTTTTTTTGTATGTGTATTTACGGAAACGTCATCTAATCGCACACGATTGTGATTCAAAGTAACAGGCTATTGTCATAAGCTAAATCGATTCAGCCCATGCCTCATACATTCAAACACAAATACCAATATCGTTGTATTGTATGAAAGTGACAGTTATTGTGTCTCAGTGGCAACCATAGATTAATATGTGACTACTATGTATGGCGTTGTGTACTAGTTTGTTCACTTTGAAAGAGACGAATTTAAGGGTCCTGTATTATTATTCTATTGTTTTTTACTTACATTAGCATTGATTTTATTATATAATAATTTATGCATTGCAGTAGTGTCGTAGTATTTGTTAATTTGCTTGTAGATTAATGTATAAGGTGAAGTGGAAACATACACAATTTTGTAAATAGCATACAATGCTATGCTTTTCTCTAGCCCACCCAAGATTTTAGGTCAGGTTATGAAACGAATTCATGAATTATTTTTTTTGTTTAGATCACTTCGGCAAGCCAGTTCGTGGGATTCCGGAGGAGGACCACCAGTAGGAATAATAAATCGAGCAATGAGCTGCGACACCCCTCCGTCAACGAACAACGGACACACCCCGCACACACATACACATACCCCCCACACGCACACCCTCCCTCATACGCAGTCGTGTGCGGAAGAGCCGTGTTGGTCTTCCGATTGCTCCAATAGCGACGACGAAGAGGCCCCTTCAGAACAGCACGCGCCCGTAAGTTTCTATCCTAATCTGTCACTATAAATTTTATCTTCTCTTATTTTATTCTGTCCTTCGGTATTAGGCTTAGTTTATAATTGGCTACAACACTTAAAAGTGAATCGAAATGTTGTTTAATTCATAAAATTGAAAAACTTTAAAAACATTAATATTCATAAATTTGTCACTCGAGACTGTTTCATATTCTGTATTTCACAAATTTATGAAAAAGCTTATTCAATTTTAAATTAATATTAAAACATAACCTCGATAAGTTATTCAACAAACCAGTCTAGTGTGTAAAAGATTTCAGTTTAATGTAACGCAACCCTACTCTTATTTGAGGTAATGTCAATTAGTAAAAGAACATTTTGAATCATTTCTATAACTAGTCTTTTCATATGTGGATCACAATACAACAAATGAATATATTCATAACATGTCAAAATACTTGTTTGGCAAATGTTAAATATTAGTTTTATGATAATTTAAAAATTTAAGTACTGTTATCCACCTTTGAAGACCATCACAAAGTATATTCAGTGTGAAAAAACTGAATTCTGTTCATATTTTAAATCTCTCGCTGCCGATAATTTTTTTAAAACACTACATAGTAGACGTGACTGACTATTTGCCGAAAAATATTTAGAAATATAATTAACAGCTTAACGACCACACGTTTTTTTTATAAAATTTCACCTGGTGAAATAAAATTTTGCGAAAAATTCGTAAAAATTGTAACTTTACCAAATTCACTATAATTTGTAAGTAAATTGAGATATCTTTAAAAAAAATAATTTTCTTAGCTTCCAGATAATTCGCCTATACGCATATATGTGTCCGCCAGCCAGCAACCTTTGTTTTTCAAAGACGCAAATACGCGTCCACGGTCGTTAAGCTGTTAAATATCTTTCATGCTGCTCTCTTGGTGTAGTTTCAAATATTTGATTATTATCTATTAAAAGTCAATTAAAAGCAAAACAACTTAACAACATTCAGTCTACTATGAAGTTAGTGTGTCAATGCAAAATTTCCAATCATCTTTAAAAATGTTTGAATTAGAAAATAAATTTGCATGATACATGGTTGCAGATTATCATTAGCCATTATCGCTCTGTAATAGAGGAGAAATAATTGGTTGTTGTCATTTGATACTTAGTAATAGTATAGAAATTCCAAATTTAAATTTCAACATAGATGATTGGTAGCCCTGCAATAAGCATAGATAATTAATTCAATTCATAGAATACATGTTGTCACCATTGTATTCCAGTAAATATTTCCATAAACCACTTGAAAACCTTGTAATAAAAATGTACAGTACTTACATAATATATTGTAATTTACTAAAATTATCGTGAACCGCTTGCCTGTGTAAATTTTTAAAACACTGCTGGAATCCAATATTCAAAACACCAACATTATTTTTATGGCAATCTGATTATTTATTATAAGTTATTTTAGGTGATTTCAGACAAGTGTTCAATAATAATTTACACATGTTCATACTAGGTTACTCTATTAAAATATTGATTAATTGTAGCTTGTAAGATGTTGTTACCAATAGAGACGAACATTCATATTTAAAATCTGGCCTGGTGAATTCAGGAAAATTCATGTCTGCAATTTTATTATTTAACACCTCTAATAAAAATGCTTTTGCAATTTTTTCTGTGCCAATTTATTGTTCTTAATCGATACTAACTGCGCTTCGCTGATTGGTTATTACAAAAACTGTGAAATTTTTTGAATAGGTGGTTTCTACTTACTGTAATACTACTCGTCGTACATCATCACGATTGGCTCATTTTTTGTTTTGTTATCATTATCCGTTCCGTTTTTCTATTGGTTTTTTTTACATGTTAATAACTTCACAAATTAATAATTTTGTTAATACAAATAAAAAACTTTGGTGAAATGTGATATAATGAAAAGAAGATACTAATATTTATTGAAAAATTCGAAGCTAGGTTGGATTTGGCTCGAAGCTCAATATATTCAATGAGCCAAGTCGGACTTGGCATTGAGCATTATTATTTCCGGCAGGTGGTGGAGACGATGGGCACGATTCACAGAATGGTTCAGTTCTTTATCGGCAGCACACAAAGCACTTCTACTTTTTACGTCTCTCAGTATTGAGAGACGAAACACCAATAATCAGTTGCCCAAACTGTACATATTTTCAATAAGCATTTAAATATCATTCCTTCGTTCGTATATTAAGATTGCCGACCAGTCCGGTCAGGGCCGGCTGCAAAGCCTTGTCTGATCACCAAACATCGTCACTCTTGCGAAAATGATCAGTAAGTTTTTGTTTTTAAATTTATTTGTTTTTTTTTTGTGTTTGTATGAATATTTTTATCACATTAAGAAAATGTTGAGCTGTTTCTTTTATCTCTGTTCACACATATTTAATTTGTGTTGCTCACGTATATATATTATTTCATGAACGATACTTATCATTTAAACATATTCCTTCCATTTCATGTTGACCGTCCTTCTGTATTCTTCATTGTTAGATTTGTTATTATTCTCCGTAGATTTGGTATTATATTAGTCTTGTCGGTATGCATGTATATTTCCCTTAGTAGGCCTTACAGATATTTCAATAATCATCCTCGCACGACGGCTATTTCATATCTTAAACCCTAAACTAACATTATATTTATGTTGTGTATTAAATGTATTTATTTTGAATGGTTTTGTTATATTCCCACATATTTTTGTATTTTTGACAGCTTTACTAACAAGAATGTTTGTCAACTAAAATATTTTTGTCATGATTAATAAGGTTGTTGGAAAGAAAATAATAACACTGCAGGAGATGCTTAATATTAATGTAAGCAGCATGGTCTAGAGCTGTTAACACGTTAACAGTGATGCATAATTTGTTTTGTCCGTCTTCACAGAAAATGAATGCTTTATGGGTGTTTTCAATATATACAGTAAACTATTGATTATTCGGGCTAATGTTTTTAATTATTTTATGATACTGTTTTATTTTGGCCATTCATTCTGCCATATTTAATACTTTTTTTTTTATCCATGTCCACTCCCAATGTGGAGCATATGGCCTACTAATGGAGGTATCTTAACAGAAGCTTTTTTTTACTACGAGAACTGTTTGTTACTCAGTCGATCAACCTCTCTTTTTTCAAATAGAATAGTAGGAATACAAGGATAAGGCTAGACTTTTAGGCATCACAAACACCCATTACTTTGAACAGAAATCGATAAATCAATTTAAAAAAATGCTGTTCATACTCACGAGATCTAGCACGGAAGCCCACAACGCTAACCGCTGTGCCATAGGACCCTACACATGGACACTATAAATCAGTGCTTCCCAACCTTTTTCATTCCACGGCCCCCTAAATCTGAAAAAAATAATCCGCGGCCCTCCTCAATACAAAACATGTTCTGCGGCGGCTTCTGGAGAAATTCTGCGGTCCCGCAGGGGGCCGCGGAACAGAAGACATATCATCTACTCTTACATCCTAACTACTATTAAAAAATAAAGTATTATATGTAATCAATTGACTTTGTTATTCTGAGAAATGTAACATAGAAGTCTTAACAGCAGTTAGTGTCATGTAGTCACTTATGAGATTGATAATTTCTTTTCCTTTCTTGCATCCTCGTTCTCTTCAGTTTAGCTGACATTGGTCGCTCATACATCGACAACTCTAACTACATGAATCGTATTCTTACCACTCTTCAATGTTTTTTTTTTTAGATATTTTCAAACCCTTGTAAAGTTGTCATTAGCTCAAATATTTCACCGAGACATTCTCCTTGCATCTTATTGGAAAGACTTGTATTACTATAACAAACTCTTGTAAACTCCTCCAACTTTTAATTGTATTGCAGACAATTCAGTTGTACCAATTTCATATTACTAAGATTCGATGAACAATAGATGATCTTTTTCAAATCTTTCAATCAACATATATCGACTGTGGAAAGGAAAAAGGACGTAACCCACACATGTTTTGCACACAAAAAACGTGTTTTGATGATTTTGGGACATATGCAAATTATTAAATATACACAACCTCGAAGTGCATGAAGACTTCAAAACTGGTATTTAATTGACATATTCTAATATTAATTAAAGAAATTGTCTAGGAAAAACCTTTTTTTCAGTTATCTTTCTTGGTTACAATTTTTACAAGCTCATCTTTTTTCAAACTTAAAAGCTAAATTTAGATACTAATTCGGTATTTGCAGCTTACATCCTTTTGATAGAACGTGTATCATGTTTAATACATTGTGATTATTGAAAAAAAGCTGTTTTGAAAAACAATGGGTTACGTCCTTTTTCCTTTCCAGTCGATATGTTTGTTCAAAGCAAATACTACTCCCTTGAGATTATTAGACATTGTCGTGGGTATAAATGTGAAATTTTTAAGTGTTAAGATTTCATATAATTAATTGTCCACTAAAACTAATAACGTATTTCTGCAGACATTTGCAATAACGACAATGCTTCACAAAAATCAGTTTTTTTTAAAAAAAAAAATGTATTGAATTCATGCACGGATAATCAAGAGTTTACTGTATAATAATCAAATATTTTTTTCACATCAAATATCCTTCAAAATACTTTTCGCCATAAATCGTCATATTGTTTACAATTTCAACAGGCGGTAGGTAGTGTTCTAATATCTCTGGCCGACTACTGCGCCGTGGGACCTTCTGAAGTTTCTCTCCGTGAAGGAGATCCTGTGGAACTCCTCAAAGTGGGTTGTGCCGGATGGTGGTTTGTCAAACTCATAGGTAAATAATACATAATCGAATCTATCGTATTTTTTTTTTAGAATTTGAGCAAAGGTACTCATACCACAACATCAAATTCAAATTGTTCTGTTTTTTTATTACACCATACAATATATTGTTAAATAATATATTAATTGTTAAATCTATTTTTGTTGAAAATTTTCTTACAAAGCTGTATATAATGAGTATATTCTTTGAATCAACCTTTGTTTGCCAATGTAATGATTTATACTTATTTCTAGCAAAGAATATGTTATGTATTTGCAGATCAAATCAATCAAAAAGTTTCTTTATATGGTATCCACTAAATTAATTTATTGATTCGAACGTTAACATTTCAGTCTTACTTTATTTAATGTTTTTAATTGAACAGCATTGCAATGAAGGTAGAAAAATTACTTTTTCATATGTTTATTTGTACTATTATTACAAACTTGCCTATGTACCAATCAACAAAAATATTTTTTTTGCCTACAGGCGGGTCAGGTGAAGGATGGGCGCCAGCCGCTTATTTGGACCAACGTAAAACCTCCAGAAGTTCGAGTAGGTCGCAAGACAGGCTCGATTGAAAGCTCGCCGGCTCGTTAACTCAAAGCTCCTCAGTCTAGATATCCAAATATAACGATTTGCCTTAACTCTCTATTAAATCTTTTGTAAATCTGTACACTTAGGAAAGAAATCTATTATCCATCACTTCTGCTGCACTCTTCCATTCTTAATCCTAAATTCGAGCTTAGATTGTGCTCTTAGTGTTTGGCTTTAGTACTTCATTTTACGTAGCATAGTTTTCGTGAACTTCTCAACGAGTCCGTAGACTAATTGTTAGTCGAGTATTTATTAGAAATACATTGTTGGACCTATTTCTATCAAAAGTTTCCGTGACCGATATGTAGATTATGTTTTGTGAACTTTTTCGGTTTCGAAAAGTTTCATCGTGATGGTTTCGAGTAGTATTTTAACCGTGATATTTTGAATCGGGAGAGTACCTTGGCTGTCATATTGACAAGGGAGTCTTCTTTTTAGCGTCACTCAGCTTATCGCCTGTTTAATGCACTCTATGATAATATATTATTATAAACCTCTAAGTCAAAAATAATCAGATTAATCAATATCAGTATTTACGATGACAATTATTTAAATAACTTCAGAAAATAAAGTTATTAATATTCGAATGAAACAATAATAAATATTAAGTCTCCTTAAAGAATAATTATTGCATTGTTATGTCGATATTAACACCTTTTCGTATTCATAATTCTTATAGTTTTATAATATGTACTGATTAGATTTATTATCGTTTGTATGATACACTTTATCCCGAAGAAAAAACCTGTATATATACATGTAATTAGCTTAATTATGAAAGTACAAATGTTTGTTTTGTTTAATGAAAAACTTTTTGGATTGTCGGTGAGCTCGTGATGAAATGAAAGCGACCGTTGCTCTGTTATAGACTTAATTGAATGTATAAATTGGACACGGATGCACTCCGCTGAATCTTATTCATTACAAACCGTTCTTTTTTTAACCGTTATGTTCCTATAATTATCCTTCTACTGAATGCATTAAACGATTGCCCGTATGAATAATAGGCGATCGTCAACCTTATTCAAATATGTACGCAGAGGGACTGCATTCTGTCCACTTTGTACATCTGACATAATCCTTCGCCTTCGGTATTGTTATGTAGTCAACTATTTATTGTTGTTAGTATGCAACTGCTAGACTGTATGTTTTATCATGTTTATATTTATAGATTATGAAAATCAATAAAATAAATAATCAGAAATATGTTTCATTCAATCCCTACAACTCTTGTTCATTTATATATATTTTTTTTTTCAGTTTTAGGTCACTGATTCTGGTTTAAAATTTATGACACTTCAAATAAGAAATTACAACCACGACTGCGACATATTTTTCACATTCATAGAAAGATAGAATACTAACAAGAGATGAATTCTGAAATGCTATTAACTCGATGGCTGCCAGATGAGATATCTCGTAAAAAAATTTGTGCTCAACACGCCAGAGACGAGTTAACTTGTCAATAACTAATTAAAATAATAGTTTCAAATTATAACTGGCGTGCTAGGTAATTACTATTAATTATCTACGGCAGCTAAAAGGTTAACAAATAAATTCTAAAATAATTCACTACCACAGTTCAAGAAAGCTAGACTGCATTATAGTACAAAACCTCAATTCAGACAAAAATATACACTGAAAGCTTTTCGGTATTAGTCATTCGTGTGACACAATTCCAGTTTTGCCTAGACTTTCGTAACATCCATGATGTTTGAGACACTCACAGGACCGCTCCACTCATCTTTATTTATCTCGCACGCCGTCAACATTATTGTTTTTTCTGGCAAGAAGAAATAGATTATACACTTTTGTGTTTTCCGTATTATATATCCTGCTGTTTTCAAGTCAACGAATTAACAACTGTCTACTTGTCTTTTGATGGAACGACGTCTGTGTATCGCTCTCATCTCATATTACTGTGTAATTTGGTTTGCATTTCGTCTACAATAAGACAGTTAAGAATTTACAAAAAAATAGAGCTTCGAACCGGAACAAAACCGAAAATCATTATTTTTTCCGGAACGAAAACCAGAACCAAACCAAAAAAAATATCTTTTTTTTTTCAGTTTAGCGCGTGTTCAACCACGCTGGTATTTTGGGCAAATCGGTAAATTCCTGGTTTTTTGGATTCGAGAGCTGAACCAAACCGATATATATTTTTTTACTTAAAAAAATAACAGTTCGAAGTCTGCAAAAAACAAACAAACAATTCAATACTAGCACTTCATTATTAAATAAAAAAAGAGTTTTCATGATTCATAACAGAGACTTGTATTTACAAGGCCGATCAAAAATACACAAAAATATCTAAATTTCAACAAAACTGAGTTCATAAATTAATGTTTTCTCAAATTAAACAACATCCTTTTGCTCAAAAATAGAGATATCAATCATAATTATTATTTACATCAATTCCCAGCGGACAGAACAAGTAGATTGATTTACAGAGCCTTTCGGGCAGCATTACGTCTCAGGAATATACTATCTATTTTACTGAACACTTCCTCTGCCGGCTTGGACGCGTCCACTCGATAGTGCAGTCCCTTGATCGCATAGTAATCGACCAGCGGTGAAGTTTGGGTGTGATATGAACTCAACCTTTTCTTCAGCGCCTCTACGTTATCATCGGAACGTTTAGTTAGGGGTTCTCCGGTGATGTCGTCTGTCATGTGCTTCTTAGGTGGATGAAAGTCTTCATGGTAACTTCTTCCGCTGGCGATGTGAAATAACCTACCAGTGATTCGTCGGACTAATAACGTGTCATCGATACCGAATTCTACAACGGCATCCAGGGACGTGTTCCGCTTATCAAGCAATTGATCCAACTGTAAAAAATAAAAATTCACTTCAATATATGAATTATTCGAATTATTTTACAATCGGAGAAGGCGTCATAAGAAAAACCAAGCTTTTTTTTTCATCGATTTTTGCTCACAATGTGGCCTTTGAATGGACGTATTTGAACAGAAGTTTTTCATCAAAAACTGCTTCTAACTCAGTTGCTCAACCTCTCCTTTTGCAGAGGGTATGCATTGAAAAAATATAGCTGACAACTAGTGATAATTAGCTAATCGCTTTCGCTACGACCTGCTATTTTAGTATTGGAAGAGAGGAAAGAAATGGGTTGAAAAAATGCTGTTCGAACTCGGAATTGAACCCGTAAAGTCCGTCACAGAAGTCAATGACATCGACCACCGCGCATCAATTATAAATTTATTCAGATGACAACACTTAAAAAAAATACAGAGGAATGAAATATGCACTAAACAGATGTAGCTGTTTTTTGATTATATTAAAATATTTGTCGCCTGTGTGGTCGAGTGATCAACATCGTTGGCTACCGCTACGGAGGGCACGGGCTCGAATTCCAGGACGGACAGTTTTATAAATTGACTTTTTAATCTATTTATGAATATCTGTTCGAAGGCATGGATCTATGTGATGTCTTGAATTCCCCCTCCCTCCCGTCCTATCCTATGAACGGGTTGTATCGAGAGCGATTATCTAACCACTAGTCTTGTCCTAGCCCTTTCCTTCTATTCCTACTCTCTTTGGAAAAAGAGAGGTTGAGCAACTGAGTAACAAGCAGTTCTCGTAGAAACATTTCTGTTGAGATAAACTCCATTAGGAGTCCATATGCTCCATATTGGGAGCGGATATGGTAGAAAAAATATATATATATATTTATGGTAATTATACAATGAATATTTGTAGTTCGAAAGAACTGGTTTACATTATAATTTCATGTGAATCAACCAAGAATCAATAATTGTTAGCCAAATTAAATTAACCAAAATATAATGCATTCAATCAAAGTTTTATAAAAAAAGGGTATCATTATGGATCTTGTAAGTGATTAACTTTTGACGATGCTTTAATCTTATCTTATCTTATATATATAAAAATGAATTTTTGTATGTTTGCATAATTTTTGGTGTCTATAGATTTGAAAACCACTGGTCCGATTGCAATAAAACTTTGACAACCTTTAAGCTTGCACTTCCGGGAAGGTTATAGGCATATTAAAATTAACTTACAATGTCGAAAAACTAAAATATTCGTAGATTTCAATGTTTTTTACACTGCAGTATAACAAAACAAAAATAGCCGGCGTTCGAAGTTCTTTTTGAACGGCGGCCATTTTGTTATGCTGTATTGACAATCCAGTGTGAGTGTAATTATTTATCGCAAGCGCATTTTTTTGCTTAGGAATATTAAAATTAACTTACATTAGGTCTTATATATAAAAATCAATGTTTGTATGTCTGCCATACAGTTCATTTTGACAATGTATGCTTACACTTGCGCGAAATATATAGTACAATTAAATTACAGTAGGTGGCGCGTGTGTTGTACCATAGACAATCGGCAGCAAGCACCAAACAGACAGAAAAAGAAAGCATGCACTTCAATAAACACAAACACTTTCTTTTTTCGAGTGGCATTGCAACACTTGCCGGGTACCGGCTAGTAAATAATAAAAAAAAAGGTAGAGTAACATGAAGATAATCATTCTTTTACAAAGAATAATAAAATACCAATATAGGAATAATTTCGTTAATAGGATATTATAAATAATGTATATTTATTTTTTCCCATTTTCACTTCCTAAATATATAGGTTTCCTAAATAGCATTTCAACAGAAGTCACTATAACCGCGTAGCCATTCCAAGTCACCTGCCCGATGCTTCGAAACAAGAATTGAGTATATCTTTCATTATCTATCGATTTTGATTCCCTTTCATACACATTCTATTGTGCTTAAAATTACTTTTTATGACAACTTAGCTCATACGGTGTTAGTTGACCGCTACGATTAATTTCAGTGTGAAGTCGCCCGCGGAGGTCAAGAATTTGGCCACCCATGCTCTATAAGAACTCCTCAATATACACTCGCTCATCGTCTTTACGCCGATGACTAGGACAAGACTAACAGTTAGCTTATCACTTTTGCTATGCTCAGATTTTAGGGTAAGTATAAAAGAAGTTAGACATTACACACATACATGCCTTGAAACACCAATCAATTCATGAACCAAGAAGATAATGATTACCACTTGACTACTGATCAGGGAACTAAAAAATGAATGATAGAACGTATTTATGGAATAGTTTTACCCAGGGGTGGAGAATCTTTTCTTCTCTAAAGGCCGCATTCATTTTTCTGATTCGACATAAGGCCGCAGTAAACAGGTAAACTAGGGTAAACATTACTAGGGAAACAGTTTCATGCCAATTCTAAAGCCCAGAAATTTGCGGATTTTTTTGTAGGTCTTAAAAGGATTTTGACATTGAAAATCCCAAGAATTTATGGATTTGTTCAATTTGGCAGCATGGCACCCTTTTTTTTTTTTAGGTCTTCCAGGAATTTACGAATTTACAAAAAATTACAGAATTGGCCAGAAGGCCACAGGTTCCCCAAGCCTGGTCTAAACAAACAATGTAGGACAAATAAAATAAAGGAAAGTTTGATGTAACTTTGTCGTAGATTCTTCAAAATGCATAATTTCTATTAAAAAAAAATGTGTGGGTACCTCATGAATACCTCGATATTGAATATTAGAAAGAAAACAATTCTTTCAACCAGATATGTCAAGTTTTCCGAGGGTAATATTTCGTATTTCGCATAATTTATCAGTGTAAAATGTTTTATTGAAGCTTTGATAATCGCATTAAAACCACACATTATTACGAAGAACACTGATAAATTATGTGAAATATGAAATATTTTTCAGTACTTCGCCTTCATTATTCATTATGGCCACGCGCGCGGATTCTTCGTAATAATGTGTGGTTTTAACACGATTATCAAGCCCTCAAAAATTATTTTTAAATCGTGGCGTTGTTTTTTGCTTAGTTTGTGAAGTTTTTCGCCGCAATAGTCCATGTGTAAGTAATGGATAATTTAAAAAGTATGGCGGTGTACAGTAAGAATATGTCATATTTTGCATAATTTATTTATCAGTGTTCTTCATATTAATGTGTGACTTGAACGCGATTTATCAATGCTTCAATAAATATTTTAAATCGTGGCGTTGCTTTCAGCTTAGTCTGAGAAGTTTTTCGCCGCAACAGTCCATGTGATAACAAATTACATATTTACCTTTCTGAGTAATTATTTTACGTAAAAAATGTAGCATTCTACAAACCTTTTCAGCTTGGGGTACAGTTCTTGGAAAGCCGTCCAATAGAAATCCATTCTTGCATTCGGGTTTATCCAAGTTGCTATCGATCATGTTAACGACGAGATCATCGCTGACAAGTTTTCCCTCGTCCATGACTTTCTTCAACCGTTTGCCTAGATCAGAGCCGGATGAAATTTCGGCACGGAGCATGTCACCAGTGGAAAGGTGACATACACAATACTTCTTCTTCAGAAGAGGAGCCTATAAAGTATTAAACTTACGCAATAAGTAAAAGTGTGATAAGAAATTAGGAATGTCAATCGGGGAATGAAAATAAAAGTTTGAAAGATAACTTTACAAATATCCTTATTTTTAAATGAAAGCTCATTAATTTTAATCACAATGTAAGAGGAACGTATAAGACTTAGATTATTATATATATTGGCCTCTTACCTGAGTACCCTTTCCGGACCCAGGTGGACCGAGCAGAATTGCCTTGATGCCATTCTGTGCATAGGTCACCTGTTCTTGTAATGACGTTGCTGGTGGCATCTCACTAAAAAAAATCAGGATGTGCGACAATTACGTTTATGTCACTAAAAAGAATCTCTCGATGAGTACACCTTCGGAATATACAAATTACAGATAGCGGACGGAGGCAAAGTTCACTCACCTGATCAATTACTGAAACGTCCGTAGATAATAAAAAATGTTTCCACGATGGAATGACAGCTCCCTCAATGTGATATAATATTACCACAAATTAAAAAAAGAAATCCTTAGCAATAAGCAATAATTTTACCCTGTTCAAAAGGTCTATATAAGGCTACAAAATGACGCGCAGTCACGCACGGTTACGTGACGTGTGTTCCTTATGCTCAATAGGGGTCTGCACACTGGGGCGCCGTCGTCCAGGATCAGGTGACGTATGTTCCTTAAGCCCAAGGTGCATAAAGAACTGACGTCACCAAAGTGTGGATGAAGAAGACACGCCTCCTAATCACGCATAACTGCGTCCTAATGTAAAACGTGCGTATGTCCGCTTTACAAACATGCGTTAAAATGTGTTTGTACGAAACGCGTTGAACTATTTTTTGTTTCAAATTACACCGAGTAATTATTGGTTCCATAAATCGAGAAAGAACTATTAAACAGGCGTTTTGAACTCGTTTTGATTTGATTTTATAATATTTATGATCTGTATATAGATTAATTATCAATATTTTAGTAAAAAAAAACTAATATCTGGTCATTATAAAAATGATCTTTGGTCACTATAAGTATAGTAAGATTAATATTTCTTTTAAATTTTGTCAATAACCGTCATTTTAAATATACAGTTAAGTTGAGTAGTTTAAGTAAACTTTAATAAGGTTAAGCGTGGTTATAAAGGATGAGTTAAGATTAAATAAAGCTTGATTTGATAAAGGTAAAGTTGGGTTGCATTAGATTATAATAGGATTCGTTTGGACAACAACATTAAAATTGCCTTTAAGTCAATTATTTTTTAATCATGTCTGCCCTTATGTGGATCATATAAATCAGCCATATTCAACCTGCGGCCCATTTAGCTCTTATGTGCGGCCCAAAATAATTTTAATCACCAAATATTTTTAAAAGATAGTTTGACACAATATCAAAATTTACATTAATTTTTAAGTAAACGATTTAATATTTTGGATACATTGGTATTTTCGTGTACTTTTTATGTATTTTTTATTTGTTGATCATTGTTATTTTTTAATATGAAAAATACATGAATACATAAATGTATACATATTGATATATTTACATAAAATAAAACAGTTTTATTTTTTAACATCATAATACATACATACATATGTGTGCAGTACAGTATGTGTTATATTTATAGTTTACTATAAATATGTTGCGGCCCACACAGAGAAGCAAAAATCGGAATGCGGCCCGGAAGAAAAAAAGGTTGAGTATGGCTGATATAAATTAATAAAAGATTTATCTCAGTAGATTTTTTTCTACGTGAACTCTTATTAACCTTTCTGTTTCGAAGAGAGTAGGGATACTAGTGATTAGCTCATCGCTCTCACTGTGCTTCACTTTAAAGGATATTATATCTGGGGGTAAGTAATTCAACACATCGCCAACTTGGAACAGAATTTTTCAAATCCATTGAAAAATCTGTCTGTCAGTGGCGGTTCCTGACCTAAAATCTTGGGTGGGCTAGAGAAAAGCATATTTCCACTTCACCTTATACATTAATTTACAAGCAAATTAACAAATACTACGACACTACTGCAATGCATAAATTATTATATGATAAAATCAATGCTAGTGTAACTAAGAAATAATAGAATACGGAATCCTTAAATTCGTCTCTTTCAAAGTGAAATAACAAATACCTACTAAAAGCAACACAGAACTGTCACACTAAAAGTCAATACCTGTCACTTTCATACAATACAACGATATTGGTTTTGTGTTTCAATGCATAAGTATGCGTAATGGGCAGATTCTGTTTAGCCCCCAACGATCAACAGAAGCTTGACAGATTGAAACACAATCGTTTGTGATTGATGACGTTTACGTACATACAAATACAAAAAAAAATCTAATCGTGCTTGATTGCGCCCCAGTGTAAAGAAATATTGTCTGTGGTTAGGGACTAAACATCTAATAGCCCTGAGTGGTGTTGCCAGAGTGACGTGACGTGACGTTGCCTTTTCCCTGTGAAGTATTTATAGGGTTATTGTTTTTTTTATGCTGGCTCAGTTTAAAATTGTAATACAAAACACAATCGAGAATATGATTGTAGGTAGACGTAACATTGTCTTATATTGACAGAGGAAAATTAAAACAAAGATATTATATTCATTTGGAAAAGGTTAGTTACGCTTATAAATGTATTTATTTTGTTCAGCGGCCGAATTGCTGTTCATTTTTATTCAGCCATCTAAAGTTTTGGGTGAAAAATGCAGGTCGGGCTTAACCCACCTAGCCCAGTACCTAGAACCGCCACTGCAGTCTGTACTGGGAATTAACCCTGTGAGCTTCGCGACTTAACTCAATGACATTGACTATTCGACTATGAATCAATGTGAAAGTATTGACCATTTATTTATAAATACCATTCAAAATTTGCTTTAAATTCTGATCATTTATCATAATTTCTAACCAGTTAAATACAAACTAGTATGACTCAAGTCAAAACCATGTCTGTATCGCACATGCTTGCGTTGCACTACACGCAAGTCTGTGCTTCTTCGCGTAATACAAAATCTGTGCTGCCCTGCGTCGTCTGCTTCACGTCGTACGCCTAGCCACGCCCAGCTCAAGGTTGGCCCAAAATTTTTTAAAGCATAAATAGAGGTTTCAAATGAGAAGAGCCAAGTTGTCAAGCACAAGATATAAAAGCTATCAGAAACCCATATATGTATTTATTTTTAGGCGGAAAAAGTGGTAAGTCATTATCACCTACACATAGTGGGCTATGAGTAAGTCCAAAATTTGATGTGTGCTGAGACGACAAAAAAGATATCGCGAAATATAGAATCCACGCTCGCCGGGGTCGCATAAAACGGACTACTTTTACACACATGCGTGCAAATAGTATTAATACTGAATCAAAATATATATACATCAAGGGTCGGCAACCTTTTGTTGTAAAAGTGCCAAATATTTTACACTGTAATGGCATGTGTACGCAAATATTTTAATCTAGAGAACCTTGCGGGCCACAGGTTGCTGACCCCTGATCTAGATAATATAAATCATTATATTTTTATCCCAAAATAATTAAAATATGAGGCAACATTTTAACTGCTTCGTTAGTCTATGACTACTTCTGTCAAACTTTCAAAGTTAATTTCCATGCCGCCGGTTACGCGCAATGTCAAAACCTTAGAAATATTTATTTTTACCTTAATAGTAGTTTCTTCTACAACTTTAAGGAGTCTTTAAGGTTATATATTAAAAATGGAACAATCATTAGTTGTATGGTAAGACATTATTTTGAATCTGAACTTTGCTACTTAGTGTATCGAAGCTAAATTAATCATAAACCATAATCATCTTAAAATCAATCACGCTGAAATTTAAAGTGCTAGTCTTTGTTTGGTGACTCTTATGATCGTCTTTTAAATGTAAAATCTCACTAAAAATTTTGTTTACAGAAACATTATCATTGCTGGTGGGTCGATGTTTCAATTGCAGACGACGTTAAATCTTTGAGTACGGGATATATTTCTATGACCACCTTTTAGCATTAATGACTTTGTTTATAAGAGGCTCAATAAATCTGCGTGATATTGCAATATAAATTGTTTTTATATGACAAATGCAATATGAATCCAAAACATGATAAACAATATCATACGTTTATTAATAAATCATTTGTAATATCAGACGCTAACTTTGAATACCTTATTTAGTTAATAATTTCGCACAAATTTCGATAAAGTTGTATTGTAAGTTCTCCAACTATGAACTATTGTATGTTTTCCATGTTAGATTGATTAATTGTGCTAGGAGAATGCAGAAAAAGGCGATGCATTGCTATTGCACCATTATTAAAATTGGAAGAAATTCAATACATGGAAATGGCTCAATTTTTTTTGAACCTCAAAATTTCTTAAAAAAGTGTTTTTGGTTATTACATACTTGCTGTAAGATTATTAACATGTACAGTATATTCACCATGATAACTATAAATTGAACTATTTCAAACATATTTTCCGAAATAGTGGTACTGTTGACTGTTTTCAAAATCACCTATTTGGAATTTTTTCAGCCATTGGAAAGAATTATGGCGGCTCACATCTGCATTTAGTAACACCACATCCAGCGAACTGGTCACTAAAAAATTAAATAATGCAAAAACCCAATTAGAAGATGGACTGTCCTATTTTAAACAGTCATCGTCAGAATCCTTCACCAAGCTGTCTTCGCGTCATGCTAAATACCCGAAAGCTCTTACTTTCATTGAAAAACTTCAAACATACATGGTAAGTGATTCGCATTTCATTTTTTTTTTTAATAAATATTTAGGAAATCATTGTTTCTAATTTGGATATTATCTTATGATTTCATTTCTTCCAGATTTTTTGCCATATTCAAACATACCGATAGTCTAGTTCAAAAATGTGAATTATATTCAATACTTTTTTTCTATAGCTCCACAAAGTTACAACTAAAAATAATGACTAGTTTTCTCTTGACAGGCAGATGTTTACGTATTGAAATAAATAAATATAAACAATTTTCTTTAGCTCTCTATATACAAATAATTCAAAATATCATTTTATGGTTTGTTAACGTTTCAACAAATATTAACCTTTTAGCTGCCGTAGATAATTAATAGTAATTACCTAGCACGCCGGCTATAATTTGCAACTATTAATTTAATTAGATATTGATGAGATAATTCGTCTCTGGCGTGTTGAGCATGAAAAATTTTATGAGACATCTCATCTGTGGCAGCCATTGAGTTGATTGAATTGAGATAAATGAATCACTGAAAAAAAGAGAAACAATAATTGACAATTTTTTACAATTCAGTTTGGATGTGTTTTCAAAAGTACAAAAACTGAAAAAAGATTTTGCTATTATTTACAATTACCATTCAATATTAATTTGCTAATATAAATTATTGTTTTGTATTATAAATTAATGTCATTAATTTTTTTTTTCAGAACTTAGACAGCGCCCAAACATGGAATATATTTTGTCATTTTTTATCAAATCAATTTCATGGAATCACTGAAAATGCATTGCTGAGCTTTTCCTTTGTAGATGTGCGCATTGATCAGTTATTATTCGATGTCTGGACATTTTATAATTCTGAGCGTTTTTATATGCTTAAACTATTAAAACTTATTATCGAATGCGGCACAAATTCAAAACACGTTTACGCCAAAGAATTTGAAACTGTTGTAAAAAGTATTGGACTGGATAAATTGAAAACTTCCCTCATAAAACAGTTTGAGTTTTTGGTGAAGGAAGTTCCTCCGTCGAAAATTCACAACGGAGAGATGATCTCGCAACAAATGCAAAATAAATGGATGGAACGAAATCTTAGAGAGCAATCTGAAATATTGTCAATTCTGCTATTGATCGTTGATGAAAATCAATTTTCAATGCAAGAGTTTAAGAAGCTTTTTTCTTTGTTTAAAACTCATAACTTTGGAAGGCAACCGACGTATTCAAAATGTTTGGATGAAACTCATCAAAACGCTATCACAAAGATCGTTTATGCCGAAGTTGCCCTATTTTATAAAATAGTAAACGATGCCAAAAGGTAGGGTTTCTTTATTTTCTGCTTATACTGTCTATAAACCTATTGAAACTGTTGATAATCTTTATTAATGTTTATGAATTTTTAACCCTCCGATTAGTATCACCGGTAGTAGGGCGAAATAATTTTCATCTATTACCTGTTGCCACTCTCATGTTTTTTGTAGAATTATTTTTTCTTCGGATGTCAATTTTATCTTTGTGATATGTTGCAAATGAATAAAAATATTTTGTAAGGTTATAATAATATTTGTAAAAAAATCGGTGGACATAAAATATTGAGGGTAAAATTCCCTTTTTGGCTCGATTCCCTTCCTGGAATCGACGTCAGTAGAGACAATGTGCTCACAAATGAAAGCGATAAAGATCTAGGCCCGAATTAAAAGTAATAGCTTCTGGAAAATTAATAATTAATTAAATTTGAATCATTCAAATTATGTACACTCCCACAGATTTTGTCACTAACGACCCGGGTTTCGCCTTTCGGCATCTTCAGGCGTTCAAGCGCACGGATGAACTTGAACTTGAACCGGGTCGTTAGTGACAAAATCTGTGGGAGTGTACATAATTTGAATGATTCAAATTTAATATTGAAATTCCACCAAGCACCTTCAGTCGAAATCTTAAATTAATAATTAATTGATTCACTTACACTTTTAACTATACGTAGTTATGGTAAAAATAATCAATAATAAAAAACCTAATTTAGTAATAAATTATTAAAAGGATTGATTGACATTAAATACACTTCTAATATTAAAAAGTTCAGATAAAACTGTTTCACAATGATTTATTTACACAGCATGTGGTTAATTACAAATGCATGTTGTTTTATTCTAGCAAAAATATTCGTGCGATAATAGATAATGTCAAAGATGAAGTGGAAAGTGAACTAATCCGACTTCAACACAATCCGGAACACGGAGCGCTGCTGCTTGCATGGATGCTACTTTTACTGCAGGTTATTTTCCACAATATTGTCATATTTTTTACCTAGGTGCAACTTAGATTATTTTTCTACGCACTATATCCGATAGACAATAATTACACATTCTTATTCTTAAAAATGATTGCAGGATTCTGAAGGAGAAGAGTTGTTTCAATCTAGGTACCAGCACTTCGGCACGAAAGCACTTCAACTTCATGTTTTTGAATTTCTTTACAGAATGGTGACACACCCTATGTTTTCGGTATGTATTTTTATTAATATTTCCGAGAAAATATATAAATTTATACATGGAATTTCTATTTTCTTTGTATAAAAATAGAACATTATAATTAGTGATCATCCACTTATTTCTGACGAGGCCTTTTTTTTGATGATTCTTGGTCAATTTTACTACACAGACTGCGAGGAAGTTTCCGAAATAAGCTTAACATGCATCACCGCTAATAACCGAGTTATCAAATTAAATTTTATATTAAATTAGAACTTAATATAATTTTGTTGTTAGTATAATTTCTCACCTTCTTTTTAGCAATCTACATTTAATCAAACGCTTACGACAACACATGTTGTTTATGTTATTCAGTTTCCATAATTATTTGTACCATTTTTTAAGACATATTTCATTTTAGGATGATGCCAAATGTGCCAAAATATTCCGAAACTCAGTTTATCAAATGCTCACTATGATGTGTGATAAATTTGATAGGGACGGATCGGTAGCGCTTCACTCTCACGCTGTCGAGCTCTGCACCGAACTCCTGAGCGATCCTTCGATAGCTGACAGTTTTTGGGTTCTCCTGAATGAGTCCGAGTCTCCCGGAATTGTTTCACTTTGGAACACTGGACTTGAATTTTTCCCTTACGATTTCAAAACCATCCCGACATTCATTGTCGGATTATCGAAAGCGGGACCGAAAAGTCGCCAATGTGTATGTATTAGTTTTTTCTCGCATATAAATCTTCTATCTATTTTAATTTGATTATTTTTTGTTTACTAAACTTTTACAAATCTAATTTAAACTTAAATGACGATAATTTAAAATATTTATTTTTAAGCTCGCCAGAGAGTTAGAAATTTTGCCTGTATATACGGAGCTTTATAAACCGGGACTGATTTCCGTTACGAATGTGATGGACGATGAAGACACTGTTATACTGACAGAAGATTATTTCCCGCACGGGGACAAAGCGCTAGCCATAAACGCGAGATCGCAAGCCACCATAATGGACAGAAGAAACGCCACTTTGATTCATTTTAGAACAACCGTTTCATATTGGAGAGTCTTACAAAATGAAATTCAAGATCTTCTAGACGAAAGCCTCCACGGCCACGATGTATTGAAGATATCTGAAAAAGTTCTGTACGGCGTCAAGGCTCTCGTTTCTGTACTGAATCATTTGGATTCGGGTGATTTCCTACCAGAACCTCTAGTTGGTCCCTGCGAGGCAGTTTTCGAAATTCTTGTGAGATTTGGACATTCAAAGACGCCACTTCTTCCTTTAATAGCTGCTTGCTTAGATGTATCGACAGCTCTTATTCCTAATTATACTCAGAAAGTTTACGTAAGGTACGATGTAAATTATAATCTGAACGTTTTTTTCTACAATTCTTAATTAACAATTTGCCAGCCACTGAATTAGAAATGATGTAATCTTGTGTCAAAACATACTTTTAAATTATTTATCCCAAAGCAACTATTATTCAAACATTATTTCGTAGAAGATTTTAAATTTCAAGCATCCAAGAAGCACTTTTTCATTTTATCCAAATTTCAATTCTTCTCAAATAAATAGATAGCTGGACTGAAAAAGAGCTAGTAATAATTATCTAAAGCTAAGATTTTAATTTCTTTCAGACTTTTAAATATCAGGTTATTGCCACGTGTTGAATATCCGAATCTATCTCATTTGGAGTATGCGAAAGGTGACTCGTTTCAGACGTCAATCTTCGGTCTTTATTTGATGAATATTGAACAACCGAGCGGAGAATATCAAATACTTTCATCGTATTTGGATCTATTATTTGCATTCTATGATGTAAGTTCTGAATCTGTTAATACAAACCATACAACACCGTTTTATCTCAATATTTTACTATCCATGATAAAGCAATAACGACATACAAATTTTTACTCTTACTTTGATCTGGAAATGTTTTTGGTTGTATTATTATTCTTCAAATAGAAGAATATTGTCGCCATTCTAGCAAAAGACTTACTTTGTCAATACGTTAAATTAAATAGCAAATTTCTGGCTTAAAGTAATGAGTAACGCCCAAGACACGTTCTTGAATAAAAGGAATCATATAATTGGTTTGATTGCTTGCAAATCGACTGTGGAAAGGAAAAAGGACGTAACCCACACATGGCAAACTTCTCAGGAGGCACAAAGAACGTGTTTTGATGATTTTGAGCCATATGCAAATTATGAAATATACACAACCTTGAAGTGCACGGAGACTGGTGTTTAATTGACATAATCTAATATTAATTAAAGAAATTGTCTAGGAAAAACTTTTTTTTCAGTCTTTTCTCTTGGTTTCAATTTTTGCAAGCTCATCTTTTTTCAAACTTAAAAGCTAAATTTAGATACTGATTCGGCATCCGCAGCTTAAATCCTTTTGATAGAATGTGTATCAAGATTGATACATTGTGATTATTGAAAAAAAGCTGTTTTGAAAAAACTGTAGGTTACGTTCTTTTTCCTTTCCACAGTCGAAATGATATCTTAAAATTATGTTATTTGATAATACAAGAGATAGTAGTATAAAAGCCTTATACTTATAGATAGATTTTCGATAAACATATTTGAATAGAAGAAGGCACAAAATCTCTCATATCTTTGCTGTACTGTTCAAATCCCAGTACCGACGCTATCCTAAATCGATTCATATTTCAAAGATATGGATATCTGCGATGTCTTCATTTCCTCAAACCCGTGTGAACCTAAAAACTGGGTATAAACAGAGATATTACCACTTTATTAAGAGATTTAAGTAATAAAAAATAATTATATTTAATGCCATCACGAATGTTTATTCCGTTAAGCTCTCGGACTGGTAATTGAGTGATGTATCAAGGTCTATCTTTTCAACTGCATCAGAGAAATTTACTATTACAGTAATTTTTCAACTTTATAATTATTGTAATAAATATCTTTTATGCAGCCATAAAGATAGACATTGGATAATTATAAAGTAGACTTGCTCATAGTATTTTACAGCAATAATTATATTTTAATTATTTTTTAGTGCAACTATGATAGTGACATATCTTTAGGAGTGCTTTTGCCAGGGCTCATATTCATTTTGAGAGAAGTCTTTCCGCACATGTCCGGATGGTATTTCAAATCGCAGGAAGCCAAAAGAAACATGTATTTTAAGTGCGTCAGCTATCTGTTCAAAATATTGCAACTTTCGCCAGAGCAGACAACGCGTCCTGCTGACTTACTTCTGAATAAAACGTGTGTTTATAGTATTTTAAATCTAGATAATGGAATTGCGCTTCTGAAACTCATCTCGTTGGGTAAGTATTTCTTCTATTTTCAAGTCGGTATAACAGTTACGATATGGCATAAAATGCAGCAAAAGCATGCTTTTAAAAATGTTTAATAATCTGTTATTGTTTGTATCTTCAACCTCCCGCTGTGAATGAAAAAGTTCACTAATAATTGTTCATTTATCATGTGAATAAGGAATTAAAGTCAATGTCTGCTGTATAATCAATAATCTTGTGAAACAGTTGATCTTTAGATGCTTTTCAAAGAGGCGTAGCACATGTCACTCTTAGTAACAAGACCAAGGGAATAACAAAGTTATTAATTTTAGTTTTATATTGTCATATATTCTCATATTCAAATGAATACATTCGATAAGATTGAATAATTTATTGCTAATCCAGAATCGCACATCTAAATTAAATCTCCTTATTAAATATTCAGGAGAACCTTACATACAATCATTGATGGAACAAGAAACGAATTGGATAAACGGCAGCGCTGTAGAGTTCTTAAAAACAATACAAATATCTATGAGTATCCTGATGCAAGTCTTACGGTTAAAATCGCTCGTTATGGAAAAGTCCACACTGGGAACTTTAGAGCATTTAATTTATACGCAGCCGAAACAAAAAGACGCCATGAAAATTGTGCCGATTGTCACCGGATATATGAATCATGTCTTCAATCAGCAGTTGCCCAACACGGCGTGTCGACTTCTCCGCCGTTTTGCACTGGTTTGTCATTTATATAAATATGCTTCTAATATTAAATTTTAGATTCGAATCATCGTGCCTTTAATAATAGTTCTTATTGAATCAACTCCCGTAATGAGTGTAAAGTAAATGCAATTTTTGTTTAAAAAGACCGTTTGTGTAAAAAATCATTCAAACAAATTATAAAAAGAAATCCAAAAATTCAATGAAATTTATGGTTCAAGTTTCGATAATGTAAAAGCTTTCCCCCATGAAACCACCGTTGGCAGGCTAGTTTTACACTTTGAGAGCTAAGCTGAGAGAAAGTCTGTTGGATAAAGCCATGTGTAATATTTTCTAAGAAGTAATTATCCTATTGTACTAAAGCAATGTTGTTTACAGGAATTCCAGATGTCTTTACTTGTCTGCTTGGACATGTCGCCGCATCAAATTCGCACAATGTTCTTAGAAAGATTACGAGATGAAACTGAATCGGTTTCTCTGAAAACTGTGATTTTGGAGTTTGTCGCCGCGTGTGTGGAAAAACAACCCGGCTTAACGGAAGCTTTCTTCAAAGTCTCTCAAGACGAAACTAGAATGTTTCAGAGAGATAAAACCAACGATAAGACTGATGGAATTTTGACATACATGGCGGAATACCTGGCTGCAGTCAAAAATGTAACAGGACATTTTACAATATACATTTATGTAACACGCAGTGTTCGTCTCAATTCTATTCTATTCAATTCTGAAACATTTTTCTTTTTTCCAGAATACAAACAGTCTGTACAGTCCTCTGCTGAGTCGTATTATGGGCTTATTCCACGCGCTCTGGAAAAATAACATGCAAGTGCTAGTCAGAGATTTGAGAGAAAACCCTAATTTCTGGGAATACTTGTGCAGTCCGCTATTTCAAGATATTTTACCAGACATCAAAGCGTACTCTCAGATCTTCAATATGATCGGAATCGAACTTTTCTTATTCGAAGGGAAGATTGATAAAAGCCTGCAGGCGGCTCTCGAAAAACTTTTCAACGGAAACGGAAAGTATCTTAAAAAATGGGTAGAATACATATTTTCATTAGACGGAAGAAAAATCGGCTTGAATATTATCGACGAGGTACCCGGTTGGCTGAGCTTGCTCACATCGTGGAAAGATTTCGTTTCAATCATTATGAGGCATCTGCCAATCACAATAAACGTCACTGGAAAATCTATAATGGTCGAACACTGTTTAGAGACGCTCAATCGAGAGATGGAGGCTATGAATGAGGGCCGTACCGTTGTCATTCTGGCGGAAATGTATGTAATATTTTTTGCAAACTGGAAAGAAGACTGCTTCGAGGATAGAAATAAATATCTCAAACAGATCGCGTCTCTGCTCAGTCACACTGCTGAGTCGTTTGACAGTTTGCATCCTCGGGCCAGCAGCTCCATCCTAGCCGTCAGTACGCTCTCACTGAACATGTTGACGTATGACCTCCGCAGTGCGCAATCACTGTCATACGACATTATACATTCCATATGCGCCATAAACTGCTTACAATTAGATAAGATCTGCACGACCGGTTTCAGTGAAGAGCTCTGTTCGAAAAATGACACCTCAATTTCGATAACAAATGATATCGTAAGAGATCAATCAAACTTGATCATTTTGAGTCTGAGGCTTTTGGAACAATGTATTTACGCTTTTAAAGATGGCTTTACGTCTGACATAAGCCATTTGTTCATGTCATCGAGACTTATAAATAAATTAGTTTACTGCTCAGCGCTGTGCGTACAAAAAAAGCTCCAATTTCGGCAGTCGCTTGCCGCTTTGAACTGCTTGAGCGCATTCGCCAGAAGCAGTGCGTCGATCGAACTCTTGCACTGCGATATCAGTCAGCATTTATGGCTTCAGCTTCTGCCCCCCAGAGAGTTCTCTCAGACCGGATCGATCAAGGTCCTCAACAGCGAAGACAGTCTTTGGAAACTGAATGACTGGTGGCAAGTGTACACGTGTGGAATCGAATTCGTTACCGCCATGCTGTTAAAACATGAAAACTTCTTTTCTAACGACGCCATTATATTTGTCGGCGTCCATGAAGAATATTTAACCGAATCTGTCTTGCTAATAAGGCAATCGCTGGATTTGGAAGTGTTGAATTTGGCCAGTGCTACACTATATTTTGTTTCTGAGCTGGTGAAATATGAAACAAAATGGCGTCAGGACCACTTTCAATCCATGGTTGCGCTGATGGTAATAAACATATCATTTTAATAATGTATATCGACTGTGGAAAGGAAAAAAGACGTAACCTACACATATCAAATTTTACAGGAGGCGCTAAAAACGTGTTTTGATGATTTTGGGGCATATGCAAATTATGAATTATACACAACCTTAAAGTGCACGGAGAATTGGGAAACTGGTGTTTAATTGACATAATCTAATACTAATTAAAGAAGTTGTCTAGGAAAAACCTTTATTTCAGTATTTTTTCTTGGTTTTAATTTTTTACATGGTCATCTTTTTCATACTTAAAAGCTAAATTTAGATACTAATTCGGCATTTGCAGCTTGCATCCTTTTGATAGAACGTGTATCAAGTTTGATACATTGTGATTATCGAAAAAACCTGTGGGTTACATCCTTTATCCTTTCCACAGTCGATTTACATTTAACTCGATTCGTATCTGTTTTTGAAACAGAAATTATGACAACATTTTTTTTTTACATACTATCAATTTCAGCGAAGCATCAGCGTCTGTTTCCACTACTGCATCACAATGGTTTTAAGACCAAAAGGGATCCTTTTTTCAATCGAGAGACCATCCAATTTAAGCACACAAGAGGATTCTGACAATGTTGGTCCCACACCAAAAGTTGCAGTGATTCTGAACAAGTAATTTTTTATGTTAATCTTGATTTGATCTCGAAACACTTTGATTTAACAAATTTTTCTTTGTTTGGTTACTTTTTTTATGTATTGTATCGCCAGTCCCGTAGCTAAGTGGTTGATGCTTTTGAGCTTTTCAAATGCAAATTAATTATTTCTTTTTTATTATTTGAATAATAACTTCGTTGACTTACTTTCATTGAGAAGAAATATAATAATTTTTAGCTTGCACTGTATTCAGATTCAATAAACATAATATTTTTCATAAAATTTCAGATTGCTAGAACTTATGCATCTGTCAGCGGTTTGCTTGAAAGCATTCAGCCCCGACTTATTGAGTTTACTTGCGGATCCTAATCCAGACCTGTCGACTTGGCAACCACTTATGGAGCTGCAATTTGGGGCACCGAAACTATCACAAGATCCTTATCCGCAACTCACTTTTGGCACTGTTATGTCTGCCGTTTGTCTGCTGACACGTTCCTTAAACTGCGTGAGTTAAAAATGTTATTATTTTATATTTGAATAAATATGCGTAGAAATGCTTTTTGTGATATTGTTATATTTTTTTTACAGAATTATCATCCCGAAGAGACTCCATTGAACATCATCAGAAAGCAAGCCGGAAGAAGGGGGAGTTCCAGACGACGAACTTCCGGCGGACTTGGATCGGATGAAGGAATCAGACGAAGAGCTTTACGGAGTGACAGTGTCACGAGCCTATCTTCTACGACTAGCTCTGTCACTATAGGTCCCAGTTGGCTTGCTGCTCTCGATAAAAAACTAGTATTGCTGACCCTTGAAAATATTCTCACTCTACTTGCGTCCCAAGCTCTGTTAGCTACCAAAGATAATTCTATGTCGAGCAGAGACAAGCAGCTGGTGAGACGAGAACTATGCACTGAGCTGCCGGTCTTCCACGATTTCGTCAGAAAGAAAGTACTCGATCTTTCGCACCCGAAAAATTACTTATCAAGGAAAAAGTTCGGCAGCTATCCTTTATTAAACAGCGAAGAAGAAAATAAATCACTGTTCGCCATGAGAGCCATTCGACAGGAAGAGGATGACTCGGAATCCGGGAGCGATATATATACGCCACCCGCGCCTCCGCCTCGGCGGTCACAGGACTCGATGAGGGTTTCTGTAGTCAGGAAACTGCATTTAGACAAAGCTCGCACCAAAAGCGGGGATTCGTCATTGTCGAAATCCCCTGAATATTCTCCTGTTTATCCGTCGCTGGAAAGTGATGACCCTCAGAATATGTCGGGATCCGACAGCAGTTTAATGAAGTCGCCGCCCGGTAGCAGTCGGACTTCTAAACACGTCACCTGGGATGAAATTTCATTTTCTCCCCCTGAAGAAATAGAATACTTGGATCCTGAAGATCCGGAGCACTGTCCTCTGACGGAAGTTCAAATTGTAGAGGAGGACTACTTTCATTTTCTATCGACAGTGTTTTTATATTTTTGTGAAACAGAACACTAGTATTAATTGTTCATAATATGTTGCATAGATAATAAATAACTTTCTTTATAAAAATTTTCTTGTAAATGTTTTACATTAGCATTTTTTTATGCGTGATCTGTTATTGTTAAATAAGAAATAAATGCCAGTGGCCAGTTTCATCCAATTTTATATACTGTCACCCTAACTTTCCAATCAAATTTTGTATGTGTTACATTTGCCATAATTGTGGGGTTATAATGCAAAACGTACTATTTCCAAAAATCAAACTTTTCAGTAGAGCCAAAAAACTAAAGCGAACAACACAAGCATAATATTATGATTGAATCAATTAAAAATCATACAATAAATTATTTTGAAATCATTAACCTGCTTCATAAACTTGACATATGGTAAAAAGTATTTTAAATTTGTCATTTTAATGTATTTTTTTTCAAAACGCACTCTTTCCTGGAACTGTGTGTACATAAAATAAACTTATTTTCTTTTATTATTTTCAAACAATATATTTTTTTTTTTAACAAAATAAGAAAAATAATATTATTTTATCCTTAGCAAAGAAATGATTTGCAACCAATGCGTCTGTGTAAGTATTGTTTTCGTCTTAGTTCTAGTTGTGTGACTTATAATTGGGTAAACATTAAGTTTCATTGAAGAATTCACAAATCAATTGCAATTCATCCCTGTACATTCAATTACAAGTCATCCCTGAACGTTCGCAGAAATATGTATGGCGAATACAGCTGTCAAATTTCTCAAGTAAGCCGAAAAACAAATCTCATTTCCGCGCACATCTAATCGATTTAGATTCGGTCCTTTTTTTTAGTCCTCTTCCTGATTTGGTTTCCTGTCAGAAATAAACAAAAATATTATCCTTTCCTTCGCTGTCTTCAGAGTAGATCACAATGTTTAAAATATACAGTAAAATTTGCCAACATTTGACAGTTCAATACAAATATGTAGTGTTTTGGAAAAAAAAAATTTGCTCTGAAATTTCTATTGGATATAGTGCACTTTGCCGTACCTTGGAAATAGTGCGTTTAGCAAGAAAAGGTAGATGATTTCTCGTTGGAAATAGTATGTTTTGTAAAAAAATACGATTTTCAAGTTGAAAATCGACGGTGATTAAAACATTTTATCGTAAAACTAATAGTACCAGTCGATTCATTATGCTTGAATTACCCTATCTGCATACCTAACTCAATATTACTCATTTTGGAAATAGTACGTTTTGCATTATAGCCCCACAATTGTGGGGTTATAATACAAAGCGAACTATTTCCAAAACTCAAACTTTTCAGTAGAGTCAAATACTATAACGAATAACACAAACAAAATATGATTTCCAATTTGTAAACGAAAGTCTTGTAGACATTTTATATTAAAACTTATAGGATCAGTCGATTCCTTAGGCTTGAATTACCCTATCTGCATACGTAACTCAATATCGCTCATTTTGGAAATAGTACGTTTTGCATTATAACCCCACAATTACACGAACATTATAGAAAAGATTGATAAAACCGTAATCTCATAATCTGCAATCTGGTTGAAATTGTATACTTCACTATCAACCAATTAATTATGCAAATTATTTTTATTCTTAAATTAAAAACAATGAGAATCCACAAAATCTCAAGCATCGAAGTGGATTATTAATTTTAGATTCAATGCTGATTTAAGCCAGTAACCTGCCAAATGCTCCAAATTATTGCACAGTTTTATTTTTTGAAACTAATAGTCAAAATAGAAAAAAATTCTTACCCCTTTCTTGGGGAAGTAAATTTCATAGTGACATTAAAAAGCAGCATGTTATTATTGTCAGGCAGCGCTAATAGCAGTGTTCTGCAACCTTTTTGTTACCACGGAAAAAAATATTTTGTTTTAACTACAGTTAAAAACAAAATAACGTAATTTTAAAAAAACAATAGGCACAATAAAATTTACTAAAAAATGTATTTTTTTAAATGAAGTAAATAACACAACAACAATTCATGCTTTTTTGTTAATCCTCTGTTTAATGATTCTCGGCCATGCGCTTACTTGCAAAAGATATGTTGACGAGAGTAAAATTAATAGTTGCAGAGATTATTTTCTTAGTGAAGGATATTCAGAAGGAGATTAATACTTTCAGAATTTGATAATGAGCTTGGTGAAGAAATGCAATTCGTGACGAGTGAAAAAACGGGTATTTGAAAAAATAAATGGTAAATAAAAAATAGTCCATAGTAGATTACCCTCAGTCTTCGAGTACATAATTTTTATTGTCATGTTTTCACAGAGATGAAATATTTATTTTAAGGGTAAAAATTTGTTTACCCTTGAAAGATTTTTTACTCAAGATTTGAAAATAAATTCGGGCTTGGAAACATTTGTTGCAATATTAAATAAATGAATTTCATCAAAAAAATATATTTTTAAAAATCTATTTTTTCGATATGTATGATTTGACTAAGCAACTCGCCCAGCAAGTAAGGATTTAGCTATAAAGGACATAGCTAAAAAAACATTTGAATGCAGAAAATGTGTTAGTATCTGTCGGAAAGCATTTGAACACTAAAACGGCATGTATTTAATTTTTAGATTTATATCAGTCTTCAACAGGTGCAACAATGACACAAATATTCATTACACACAGTACACAGAAAAAAAGATGAAATCAAGTTGTTCCAGGAAGTACAAGAAATATTAACTTAACAAAATAAAGGCTGTAGGACATTTGAGTTTTTTTTATAAAGGTGGTACAACTCTCAAAGGCCGAGTGTCTGTGATCTCTTAATTACAGTACTTTAAAAAAAAGGTGCTTACTCTTGTCAGGGTTTTTTTTATAATCCATGTCCGTTCCTAATGTAGAGCATATGGCTTGCTAATGGAAGTATCTAAAGGTATTGATACCTCACTCCAGGGTTTCCCAAATTATGTTCCGTGGGACTTAAATAGGTGTTCCGCAAAAATTTGGAAGGGTAATATTCGCTGCAACACATTTAAGCATCTTTTACTTAATATTAAAAATTGAGAGATAGTAAATCTCTACTGATTTATAAAATGTCAAATATCTAGGTAAAAACGGAGATTTTGAATCACAACGAGATTTGTTTACTAATATGTGTTTGTAACATGTTTTAAAAATAATAAGTGATTTAATAACATCTCATTTTAAAAATTCTTATACTATTACGAATAACTCAACCAGTTTTCCGGTAACACGTTCCATTGCACAATAAGTTTGGGAAACCTAACCTTAATCAATCCTATAAATTGTTATACTATTTCTTTAGGAGTCCAAATTATAATCAAGTTGAAAACGATTATCAAAATAAAATTGAATGAAGTAATTGATGAAATTGCGAAGATTTATATAAATTTTTGTATTTAAATGAACTTCCACAAAGTTACTGCCGAGTCCATCGAAAATATTGCGTATATTCTAAAGTATATTAGTTTATGGCATATTCATTTAGTAAGTTGTTAATTATCATCGTAGTTTTAAAAATAAAAGAATGACTGACAGCGTACAAGAACAACTCTGAAACAATAACAATATTTGAAATTCAATTATAGAAATCTGAAATGTCATATGGACAAGCTAGAATGCTAAAAAAAGAAAACTTTGCACCAAAGCTGCGCCAAATGAACATTTTCTGTTCAATTGTTTGCTCAAAACATTAGATAATATGGCGCGTGCTAAAATCATCGACGCTCAAGCAGCTAGAGCATAGTATTATTATTATTATGTCTAAATAAAAGGTTAAATATTTGTTGTTTGGCGAAAGTTTTTTGAATAGAATATTTTCAAAGCAATATTAGTCTGAACAAAACTGAAACAAAACGTTAAAGATGAGCGATTTTCACCAAATAATTTAAAGCAAATCATTTACCGGCCCCACATATTTATGCAAACGGCTCCATTCATATTTTTTAATTAACAACCAGCGCGTTGTCAAAATTGTTCAGTTTTAAATTTCGTACGAAGTTGACAGCTGTATAGATCGACGGCGCGCGCACGTGTTTTGATGAACCGTCAGTCGAGCCCTCGGATATTTCGTTGTATCATACAATCATTCGAGAGTATCGCATAATAATAATGTACACTAATAAAAAATCAATTCTCGCCTCAATATTTCAGTTGAACCGCGGTCAGTTCCGGAAAATATTTCTGTCACGACTTGCCGGCGCGGGAAAATGCGGCGCCAGGGAAATTTCGCCGAAGGCTTTATCTTCAGCGTTCCTGCAATCTTACAATTCAGTGCTGTGCGATGTGAGTGAAATGAGCATTTTCCGACCTGTTTCTGTGATAAAAGTGTTAAATCAATATTACCCACTGCTGTCATTCGTATTTATGAACCCAATTTGGTATATTATACTTTTTTATTTCGTTTTAGTCAATAATAATTTTACGTAAACTTTCAGTCTCGACAGTATAGTCTAATCGTCAGTAAACACGGAAAAGCTGGATTCTATGGATTCGATAACTTCTTCGATTTTCAAACGAGGTAAATAAAATAGTACATAATAAATACACAAAAATAAAAACAAAATATTTGCCATTATTGATAACACCTGCCGATATTCTGAACACGCTTGTTCTAATGATATATTGGATAGTAAATTAAATTTACATGAGTTTGTATGTCATTATCACATTCTTATTTTAGTTTCAACACTCTTGTTTATTGAATTTACCCATTATAACATTTTGTTGATTAAAAAATATTCTATTCCTATGAGTGCGTGTGTTGGCCATGAAATCTCGTTCTAAAAGATATTATTAGATCAAGACTAAACAGATAAACTTGGCAAAGAATCGTAAAGCCTAGCACACTTCCGTATTGTCTTAAAAAATAAGGAAAAATTGCTTTCCGTTGTACTAACGGACGAACATTACAAGATACTTTATTCTTAAATACATACACTTTTTTTAATAAAATATTTCAGAAGCAATAATAAAAAAGTGGATTATCAATCGACCAAATGACTCGATTATCAGACACTAAGAAACCTTTTATTTATTATTTAATATGAAAGAAACATTTACTCGATGTTGCATTTAACATATTTTCTATTCTTACTTTATTCAATGAATAAAATTGTGTTATCAAACTGCCAAATCAGACACTCCAGTAAAATTAATTAACATTTTTGACAATTAGAGATAAAAAATGAACTCTTTATTACATTTATGTCAGACAACAGAATGCTGCAGATTGTATTTTTTATTAATTATCTTCAGGCTTTTTAGATATTTTTTTAAACGTATGTTAGACCTTGAATAATTTATACTATCTAAATTAAATTAAGTTGATTGATTTATAAGTTCTCATTTATATTTGTTTAGTGATAAAAGTATATTACAGGCTATTTTCTATGCGACTATAATCTATAATATAGATAATATTTGATTGCTATTTGTCAATGGTAAGCCTGTAAGTAATGTTTTACCTACCGCTTTTTTTCGAACTTTACAACCTTTCCCATTAATTCGATGAAAATGAAATAGTGTTTTGGGAACCAAAACATCCTCTTGCATCACAAAAGACAATATGATAGATTTTTACCATTCGTAGATTATGTTTTAATAAGTAAGTACCATTGTGTTGCATCATTTATTTATTCAGCTTAACAGATCGATAAATTTTATCTTGCCAATATAGTTTGGCAACTGGTTTAACCGGTTATCTACGTACTCAGTGTTAAGGTTATTGTTTGGCTATTGTGGTTTTTTGGTAGTCCATAAATTCAAGCTATAATGTGAGCACCGACTGCGTTATTATTACGGCGATTGAAACCGGCAGTAATAAACTGAGATTCGTAATTAAGCAACCCGAATACATCATACGATTTTAGCTTAGTAACAAAAACATTTTTGTAAAAAACTTAGTAACTTCTGACAAAGATATTCCGCATTCAGTATTTGATTGATGGATTTTGTGAGCTGCACAATGTAATTAGATTTTAAGTTAACATAAAGTGTTCATTATGCGCTGGCAAAATTCAGCGAGATATTTTTTATGACGACATACGTACAGTAATAGCTCTACTGTAGCGACGGCGAACCTACTTTTGGTGAAGATCGTTTTACAAAGGTATGACATGTCTGGTTTTAACAATTCAAAATCAAATCACTACAGCCAGGAGTGGGCTGGAGGGGGCTCGGAGGGGCTCGGGAGAGCCCCTTGTTAGATTTTACCACGGCCGGCGAGCCCCTTGTTAAATTAATATAATAAAATATTCTCAGATCAAATTAGTACATAACTGCAATTTCTGACATATACTATCTACGACAGCTTCCATATTTACATATTTAGCCATTTATATTTATTATTTTATGGTAAACTGCATATTGTTGCATATTTGAAGTGTATTAAGTAACAATCGTTTGCTTATTTAAAAGTATTGCATATAATTGCACATGACTGATAAATTACTTTGATATCAAGCGAGCCCCTTGTTAACGTATTGGCAGCCCACCACTGACTACAGCAGCTTAGTTGAGAAGAAGCTTCAAGAAAGCTTGTGATTTATTTTGTAAAAAAAATGTATGTATCATGAACATAAGTATTTTTTTTCACAAAGTTTCATAAACGACAAATTCACAAAAAATAACATTGTTTTTATTTAACTATTTACTTCAATGTAAATATGCACACTAGTGCAGCGGTGGGCTGCCAATATCTTAACAAGGGGCTCGGTAAATCTCAGCCATAATGCCATAATTTTTTTGCGGCCATTGAAAAAATGAAATATGTGAATACGTACATCAAATGTTCTTTTGCAAATTCTCGTTCGAACTAACACGACCGAATGTAATAAAAACAATCTTTCAACACCTTAAAGTTGATTTTAGTCATCATTAAACATGATACATGCTTGATTGAATGTTTGCTTCTTTACTCATAATTATATTATTCACTATCCTTAAACATTCTAATTTTACTTAAATTTTGTATCAGATTTATATATATTTTTATTATTTTACATGAAATTTTTAAGGTTTTTATGTTATCCCAAAAACAGGGCCAACAAATTTTGTTGCGCCTGGGGCCTCTCATGTGCTTGGAGAATAAATCACACAAAACCATTTTGTAACTTTTGCAGTTAAAATGTAGAAATCTCTGTTTTATTTTTATTAAGATTTAAAAATAGTGTACATTGATGGAAAGACTAATGCAAAAAATATTTTTTACCCTTAGTCTTCCACGTGTCGAAAATGCTTTACGTAAAAATTAGCACGGTGAAGTACAAACATATGCAAATTATAAAACAGTGTCCTCGGCAATTTTATGATAGAATTTTACACAATTCCTCATCAGCTGATGTTCCACAAAGTGACAAAGATTATTCTTATTTCGTTAGTTTCATACACTTATTTAAATTACTGTTGCATAACAGTGTAAACATCATAATACGTGTTAGAGCATAAACCACAAAGGTCCATTAATTTATTAATTCATAGTAAATTAGTATTTTTATTTTTACTCTAACAAAAATAAAATATTTAATGCCAAATTTCGTTTACAGGAGTTCATTTCAATACTTTTAAGCAAGTAATAAATTTTCAAAAATTCAACCCATCATAAAATCGCTTTCCTGAAAATTTCCCAAGTGTGACTGCTTTGGTTATCCTTTTACGTACTTATATATTTTCATAGTTCCAAGAATTAAGCTATAATAAAACCAAAAGAAATATAAGACACCTATTCTAAAAAAAAGTGTGCTGAATAATTACGGTAAAGGTCGTAAAATGTAAAAGTATACAAATATGAAAGTATGTTCATAAAAATATTACGCTACACATAATAAAACATCTGTTGACAATATAATATCCAAGATCGGTATTTTTAAATATTGTCGGACAATAGACAATAAACAGTTAGGGTCTATTTTATTATGCAGTCAAGGTAAATGTATTTTTTGAAAAAAATGAAAGGGCAAAAAAGTCGAAATTGCAGTTAGGTGCTGATGTGATCTGAGACGAATGATTTTCTTAACTTAACAAGGGGCTCAGGCGAGCCCCTTCCAGCCCACTACAGCCCAGCCCTGCAACTAGTGAGTGCGACGCAGGAAATAAGAAGAAACTAGAAAATAAAACATTATTGTCAAAAAAGGCAATACAGCTGGCAACGATTGACAACTAATATAATATAAAGGATATAATTATATCAACAGAAATTATATAAACAAAATCATGGCTGAATAACTTGTCTGCTTCCCAATGCTCCCAGGGCAATGCGTTGATAAACCGGAAAGAGCTTACTGCAATCATATTATTAGATAATATTATTTGCAATGAGATTAATTATGTTAATTGTGCATTCATCACACCCGTGAGACAAATAATATCGACTGTGGAAAAGAAAAAGGACGTAACCCACAAATAGCAAATTTTACAGAAGGCACAAAAAACTCGTTTGGATGATTTTCGGCCATATGCAAATTATGAAATATACACAACCTGGAAGTGCACAGAGACTTCTAAACTGGTTTTTAATTGACATAATCTAATACTCATGAAAGAAATTGTCCAGAGAAAACCCTTTTTCGGTCTTTTTTCTTGGTTTCAATTTTCACACGCTCATCTTTTTTCCAACTTTAAAGCTCAATTTAGATACTAATTCGGCATTTGCAGCTTACATCCCTTTGATAGAACGTGTATCGAGTTTGATACATGGTGATCATCGAAAAAAAGCTGTTTTAAAAAAACTGTGAGTTAAGTCCTTTTTCCTTTCCAGAGTCGATATAAATCAAACACCGTAGCCTGCCTCCAAGAAACAAAATTGGTTAACTTTACTGTGTTATTTTAATCATTATTTATAATCTAATGACAAAAATAGTGCATATTGAGTCATTCAATTGAACAGAATGAATTTCGCTCAATAGCTGTTACAATTATAATGATTAAGTATTTAGTAGTTAGGCCGCGAGTTGGTGATCACTGCGCTTCACATCTTATAAATCTATTCGGTTTTCCGTAATACCGAAATGACCGCAGGATTTTTTAAATCGTAAACACGTTCTTGATATTTTCGGGAATTTCGTTGTATCTAATCAAATACACGAGTGGTTGGCTATTCAACCATTCGAATTTTAGCATGAGACAATTTTATTAGAATTGTTTTTCGGGAATTTACTTTGAAACATGTCACGCATGGTCCAGATATATTCATATCGACTGTGGAAAGGAAAAAGGACGTAACCTACAGTTTTTTCAAATCAGCATTTTTTTTGATAATCACAATGTATCAAACTTGATACACGTTCTATAAAAAGGATGTGAACTGCAAATGCCGAATTAGTATCGAAATTTAGCTTTTATGTTAGAAAAAAGATGAGTTTGGAAAAATTGAAACCAAGAAAAAAGACTGAATGCAAGGTTTTTCCTACACAATTTCTTTAATTAATATTAGATTATGTCAAGTAAACACACGTTTAGAAGTCGACGTGCACTTCCAGGTTGTGTATATTTCATAATTTGCATATAGCCCAAAAACATCAAAACACGCTTTTTGTGCCTCCTGTAAAATCCGCTACGTGTGGGCTACGTCCTTTTTCCTTTCCACAGTCGATGTTATCAAACCCGAGAAAATTTCGATTTTGCAAATAATTTCCCGACTCGCCATTGGCACTCGGGTTGCCATTGAAAAATACAGTCGTAATAAAATGAATAGATAAGTCTTAAATTTGAATTGTTTGAATTTTTACTTTCCCATGAGTTTTGTCGCTAACGATCCGGGTTTCGCCTTTCGGCATCTTCAGGCATTTCAAGTGCACGAATGTACTTGAAGTGACGCGTAGTAAACAGTTTGTATCGTTTATAATATAACGAATTTATTTATCCACATTTACATGTTATTATCTGGTAATTAGGACTTGCGTTACCACATTCTAAATACTTGATAATTATAATTAACCCACATAATTCATTGAAACTCATTGACATTTTTTTTTCTAATTCATATAGACTACGATAATAACAATTAAACTTAGCGATTCATTTTTATTTTTGTATATAAACGATACAAACTGTTTATTACGCGTCAGTTCAAGTAAATTCGTGCACTTGAAATGCCCAAAGATGCCGAAAGGCGAAACCCGTCTCGTTAGCGACAAAGCTTATGGAAAAATACAAAATTCAAACAATTCAGATTTGATATTGAAATTCGATCAAGCACCTTCAGTCGAAATTATAAATTTGAAGTCTTAGTTCCGCTAGGGAAATCGGATGAACAGTTGCGCTGCATCTGACATAGAATATTAATTTTAATGTCATATAATATTTGAGAAAACTCTAGATAAATACTGGTAGCAGCAAGAGAACATCGTCAATTAAATCGCCAGAAAAAACACACAATGCGGCGACGTTAGCGCACGGGATATTAGCGCGCTGACGATATCATGCAATACTAATATTTCTTTACATTTTAATAATAAAAAAATATATGTTTTATAGCGATTGACTCATAATATCAAAATGTATCAACACTCAAATACTTATGTATGTATTTTAAATACAATTCTAAAATTTCACATGGAATGTCCTTCTTATTTTATTTTATTTTCCAATCGATAGAATCGATTTTCTTAGTTGATATGTTTGTAAAAGTACCAATTAATTTTTTCTTTTCATTTACTTAAAATTCTTTAAATGAGCAGTCAATAATATAAAATAATCTTATATTGCTTCGGCGCGCTAATGTCCCGAGCGCTTATGTCGGGGTTGTTCTGCGCGCTAGTGTACCACTCGCTTACGTTGATATTTAGCGTTCATATAAAAAAAAATGTAAGGATAAACATTATGATCCATCCGTTTACCTACCTCAATAAACGGTTTTAAAACGTACAATTTATATTAAAATACATGTGGTTAGCTAATTTTACGCCGCCTCTGTTTAAAATCGTGTCTGTGTTGATTTAAGTATGTCTTAAAAATTATATTTGTGTATACAATTAGAACATATTGATTTTCTTCTACGATCGCCAGTGGCGGAACTGCTTACCGTAATCAAACAAAGTGTTGGTCATTTTTGCGACACAATCAAAAGAAGGCCTTAAAATATGCACGCTTCACTCAGAAATCTGTGCCAGCCCCACAACGGAGCACAGCGGAGATCAAACGCATGCATGCGTCGCATGTATCTGTAATCTTCTTCGTGTAGTACAAAAGTTGTGCTCCCCTGCCCTGCGTCGTCGACGTCTCAGCATACGCTCAGCCTTATGGTAATGGTTAAGAGCAATGTTCCCTCTAAGCTGCGCGCGCGTGGTCGCGCAGCAGTTAGGAAGCCCCCGCGCACTCATTCCGGGTTGGCGCGCACTACAAGACAGTTATTAAATTAATATTTGATCGGTCCGCGCATCCTTACAAATTTCCGCGCAGCTAACCTCTTGTCTTAGAGGGAGCATAGGTTAGGAGTCGGCATACCGCGGTTCTGTAGATGCGTTTGCGATTCTTTAAACATTAACTTTTAAACTTATCCCTTTTTTCTTTTACACTGAATATATATATTGCATATTCATGTCTCTTTGATATCTCTGCTATCCTTTTTTCCTAAAACCTTGGCTCTTCTCACTGGAAAGGTTGTCGACCTCTGGTATAGGTCAACAGGATGTCGGGCTTTAATTTATCTATTTTTTTGGCTGATTATACATAATATTATTACAAACTGATCTAAAACGATTCAATGCATGCAATTTCTAGTGCAGGTGGCGAAATGTCAATTTTCGTATATTATAACAGCAGTTTTAGTTGTGTGATAACAACTGCTGTCTGTTAATTCATAACCTGTATTAACGTTTTATTTATAAATTCTATACTATTAAAAAACATGGAAAATTTTGCGAATTTTTGTATTTGAAATTAAAACCATTTATTATTTTACAAGTCAGATAATAGAGAAAGTGTTCTCAGATTTAAAAAAAGATTTAAAAAAAATGGGGTGTGGCTGTGTCATGGACACGGCCGTGTGTTGTACGTGAATACGTCTCGTAATAGGTGATATTACGCCCCATTTTTACGTTCCCGGCACTGCTTGACTCGGTCATATGGTGTTTTAATGGTACCATTCGATTGCTCTCGAAAAGCCCTTTCCAACTGTGTACGATCTCTGTATTTCGATTTGGCTTTTTGACGCGTATAGCCCGATATTATATATTTTTGATATATTTTTTATATTTTAACACCTAATTATAGTCACAGTCACAATATTACACTAATGGTGTATCTATCACCGATAGATTATGTCAAGAGCTAACGATTGAAACACAAACGAACATCGTAACTTCTTCGAGTCAAAAGTAATAGTAAATAGAAATCTCTATACGCAGCAAAATTATCTCAAAATGGCGGCGCTTCCCCTCCGCCCCGCGCGATGTATCACAGCCCTTACATAGCGCAATAAATTCTTTGATTATTTAGCTATCCAGTGGTGCAATTAAATTTTGGATAGCGATGATAGATATAAAGCTGCAACACCAAACTGTATCCCCGATTTCGTTATCATTCGTTTTTTTTTAATTGCCCCCTATGGAAGCAATTTTAAAGACGTATTCACGTCAAAAGAAACGTGGTATAAAATATATTATAAAGAACTGGGTCTATTTATAACGCCACTGGTACTAAATCTTGAATTTGCAATGTTTTTCGCTTTATGACAATATTTAGCATACTTTAAGATAAACGATGCTAATTTTATAAACAAAAAATATTCGAATACGATGTACTGATGTCTCTTAGTTTGATAATGTGATCCTGAAAATGAATTTCACCTGTCAATACATTTCATCGTCGCCTTTGCGCGGGATAGTGCGCAAATTCTGAAATTCAAATTCAAAAATGAATTCCAAGGAAGAGTCTAACGGCGATTCTATTAACAAAAATAGCAGTGTTCCTGCTGGCAATAAGCAGGATCGATTTATCAAACTCCTAGCGAAATTTATTGGGTAATTAATAATATTTTTCGTTTTTTTATGTGCGCTTTAATTAATTAATGTGTTTTTCATGCCGCCTTACTCAAGGATGTTCTCCTTCGTCCACGATATCCACCACAAGGGAATGTAAGTTATGTTGATAATTTTAATACCGCAAGAAAACTTTGACATTTGACCGTCAAATTAGCCAAGTATCGCAGCACAAAATTAATTAATTCATGCTTCCTCGTAATGTTATCAATGTTATCGTAGATCATAGCCATAAAATTGTTTACTGTTAGTAAAAACTCGTGACCAAATTTTAAAGATTTATTGGCGTCGATGAATTTTTCTGTTCGATAATTCCTTGAGTGTACTAGTTTTAAAAAATGTTTTTATTTTAGTAATACAGTTTAGGCTTAAAACTTATGTATTTAATAACTATCTCACTATTTGTTTCGTTTGCTCATACAAAGAAAATATATTTATAGAATACGTGTTTTGTTTTGATTATAAAATATTGATATTTACATTTGACGGCCAAATACAGTGGAACCCACAATTACACTACCCCGAACAACGCGCTGGCTTGAAATAATCGCCACAAATCCCCCAATTGCACTGTCGCATTCCATTGTCGTTGCAACGAGACGGTCGTCTGTGTGGCGCATACAGTCAAATGTTGGCTAGCGTCTGTATATTCAATACATGCCAGGCTATACTCGTATAGCCGGGCGATTGTCTGTGTTAGATCACTTAGTAACTAAATATTTCATCCATATTTTATTTTTTTGCAAAACTAAGGGAAATCTTAGTTTTTCATTTTTTGCGCTAAAAACCAAATCCCTAATTTTGTATGATATTCACTCCCCCAATTACACTACCCCGAATTACACGGTCCCGACTTTCGTGTAAATGGGGGTTTTACTGTATCCTCAGGCCATTAAAGGATTCAATAACTATAATAACCCATAATGGTTTTGAGAGCATGAGTGAGGCTTCTAGAGCCGTATGGTACCTATAATATTATTTCGTCCTACTTAATTGTATTTTCAGTTATCACGAGTTAGTCTTTTTTATCCTCCCAAGATACTCGTTCAGTGTTTCAGAATATATCTTTTATATTGGCTACTAAACAAGGTCATTAAGAGCAGTGTCGAGACAAAAAATTCAATACGTACTCAAAACATTTTGTTTTCAAATAAAATTCATTAAACAAGTGAATAATATAAATAATCACTTCCAATACATATCATTTATTATTAATCAAAATTTTAATTGATTCCAATTACATCGACAGTTGATGAAATGTTTTAACCAAATTTTAACTTTTAATTTTGCTTATGCTTTAAGTTAATACACTGTTTATGTTTCTTTAACAAAAATAATTATTCAATATACCAGTGCTTCCCAGATTGGGGGCCGGCGCAGAACTTGTTTTGTAGTGAGGAGGGCCGCGGATTATTTTTTTTCAAATTTAGGGGGGCGTGGAATGAAAAGGGTTGGGAAGCACTGCAATAGACCATGGAAGGTTAATATATTACATTATACACAGATTTATATTTTCAGAATAAAATTTATTGTAAACATAATAGCCCAAATAGGATAATTATGGATATATTTTTTAGGGAATGGGCCCATCGAAATGTTTAATTTACAGATTTTCAATTTGGCTTTCACCATTTTTATAAGACAATTAAGTAGTATGCAGTGGCGGATTACCCTATAAACAATAGGGGCGGGGCTTCTGAATCTTAGGAGCCTCGAAAATATCTTACATTATATAACTTATATACTTTTTGTTCTGATTTTAATGTATTTTTATTATTTTTCGTGGAATTTTCTGGCGTTTTTATGTTATCCGAAAAACAGGGCCTCCAAATTGTATTGCGCCTGAGGCCTCCAAAGTGCTTAATCTGCCACTGGTGGTATGAATTAATACACATATATAATATGATCATACATATATTCTAGGTTTTGGTTGTAAATCTTAAGTACATACCTCGCATTGTTTTAAATATTTAATGTACTAATCTATTACCGAAACGTAAATAGTTAGATTATCATGCATAATAATTAATACAAGTATATTCTTCAATTTTAAATGCATAATTTTATTTATTTATTCGCGTTTCGACCGTTTGTTATTCGCTCTTTTTCAATTTCAATGACTATAATTGTGTCTATTAGTGGTGTCAATAAGATGTTCTAAATGGCCACATAATGAAAGCAGAAATATATCTTTTTTGTATTATTTAGCACCTAACCAAGCCGACACCGCCGCTAAATAGCCCGGAAACAAAATATGTTATCATCTGACCTATATTGAATATTAATTTATTAACAGAACGAGAAATATTTGAAATTTCTTTTCTTTATGGTTGACTCTTTATAAGGCTCTATGGAATGAAATACAAAGGAATTTTACCTTACCGTATTCTGGAAAAATAAAATGGGTAAATACATACTTAAGGCGTTCTATGACTTCTATGTAAGCCATGCCCAAATGAAAATTTTTGTTTTATACTAAGGCGGAAAAAGGCATGATTTAATTACTTTAATACACTTTAATGCGATAATTTATTTATTTTTATTCATGAATCGTCTTATTTTTCGTGAATTATGAATTCTAAAATATTATAAAATATAAAATCAAATCAACATAACTTGCTTGGTTTTTTCATGGATTCAGAATGGAATACAAAATATTGTTAATTTTTAATCGGCGGTGGGAATAAATAATTAAATAACTGTTATGTATCGTATATATTCATAAACGTATAAACTGAATTATTTATAATATATAAATTATATGATTTGGTTTCTGTAATATATTATATTTATTATTTAAAGACATAAAAATAACATCGTTTTTGTGTTGTAATGTTTTTTATTTAACATATTTTTTTAAAATATTTCAGATCCAGGGACCAAGATGCGAAAAATGCCGAAGATGTACTATTCGATATGTTCAAAAACGAAGAAACCGGACTCCTTCCAGTCGGGAAATTTCTTGCCGTGAGAAAACTTCATAATAAACCTTGTACAATATTCCTATAAAAAAAATGCTTATTAATCAAAATGATTATAGGCCCTGAAGGCTACCGGTATCCGTAAAACCGACCCCCGCATAAAAGATGTTATGACGAACCTGTACAAAGTCCACAGACAGTCAGGATTCGAAGGCGGTTCACCGGAAACCCAAAAACTGGACAGGGAGAAATTCAAAGAAGTCATCGCGCCGAACATTGTCCTCATAACTAGAGCTTTCAAAAGTCAATTTGTGGTTCCCGATTTTCAAGACTTCGTGAAGGACATAGAGGAGATGTACTGGACCGGCAAAAGCAATTCGGACGGGAAAGTCGCCAGCTACATACCGCAATTGGCGAGAATGAATCCAGATTATTGGGGTATCAGCATATGCACCATCGATGGCCAGAGATTTTCTATCGGTGATACGACAGTACCGTTCACGTTGCAATCTTGCAGTAAGCCTTTAACCTACGCGATGGCTTTGGAAACTTTGGGTCAAGAAATTGTCCATCAGTACATTGGGACAGAACCGAGCGGAAGGAATTTTAATGAGCTGGTTTTGGATTATAATAGTAAGTTTTTATTTTGCATAATATGTATTGTTTATAACATCCACTGCGTAAATGAATCATGTAAATCTTTAATGAAGTAGCTCATATTAAGTTGCCTGTGTCTTTGAATACAGAGTGATATAACAAATGAGGAGCCATGTTGGATAATGTTGAAAGTGTCATAAATAAGTTTTCTGGTAGTAAAATTTATATAAATCATAAATCACATTATATAAAATATGAAAGATTGAAAGTATTCCACAAACGACAAAGTCCTGAACCACCACTCTATTTGAGTTACCCCCAAATTAACTTGTAATGAACTATTTTTACACTTTAAACCTTTTTCTTTTCAGGTTGAATTGAAATCTATAATCTTATACATTAAAAAAATAATATCTTGATTGATTATGACTTAAATGTACATATATTAATGTTACAATTGAGTTGTCTGGTATCAAAAGCAGAACTGTAGTAAGTAGTTCTGCTTTTGATACCAAACGACTCGATTATAATTTAAGCTAATTAAATTTTAATTTTCAGTGAAACCTCACAATCCCATGATTAATGCTGGATCAATTCTGATCTGCGCTCTCTTGAAAACGTTGGTAAGACCTGAGATGACATTAGCTGAGAAATTTGACTATGTCATGGATTTCTTCAGAGGAATGGCTGGAAATGAACCGTTGAGTTTTAATAATGCAACATTTTTATCTGAAAGAGAGGCTGCAGACCGAAATTATGCCCTTGGCTTTTACATGCGTGAACATAAGTGCTACCCGGAGAAAACAAACTTAAGAGAATGTATGGATTTTTATTTCCAGGTAATTTATTGAAACAGATATGTAAATATTCTACGTTGATATCGATACCTATGTAGAGAATATGGCCACCTCGCCGTGCCTCTATGATTCCCTGTCTCCTGCTAATTGCTTTGCTTCCTCCGACGACATGCCAGCATCACTCACCCACCGAGTACGTCCTATGGATATTATACAATGTTCATCCAGCTTAATTGTGTACAGTTGTTCGTCCCAAGCTGTTCACATTGAGTTGTGGACAATGTGGTTCCAACTTGTCTTTCTTTTTGCTAAAACTTTCATATATTATAACTAGTAACATTCTATTCTGTCGCCTGCTGTGGCCCAGTTGGTTAGAGCTTGCTCTACCGCTCATGCAGGTCTGGTTTGGATTCCCGGTCAGAACACAGTGAATTTGAGAATCATTCAATTCAAAGTTGTGATCGAAGACGGGGTGTTTGTGATGTCAATTCACATCATTTCCTCTCCTCCCATCCTTCTGATCCTTTAATAACTGGGTGTAGCAATAGCGATTAGTTAACCACTAGTCCTGTTCTAGCCTTATCCTTCTTTCCCTACTACTCACTTTGAAAAAAGTGAGGTTGAGCGACTGAGTAACAAGAGGTTCTTGTAGAAAAAAAAAACTTATGTTGAGATACTTTCATTAGGAGGCCATATTCTCCACATCGGGAGCGGACATAGATAAAAAAAAATCTACACCAGGTTTCAAAGCCATTTGTCAATATTCTCAACACATTCATTGACACAAACTATTTCTCTGTCTTAGTATAGTACGAGCCCAGTGTGTTACATACAGGCAGACAAACCAAGACAAAGAAATAGTTTTAATAATAATTTATGTAAGAAGTTTGAGGCGTTAGATTTTTTTTTGTAAAATGATATTATCTCACTAGAATGTAATAAAACAAATGGGATTATATTATTGAAGTATTTATTTTTATTAGATATATTAATGGAATGCTCACTACGGTTAAATATAATATTTAGCAATATTAACTGGTTCTCTACCACGGACGTGTTAACACGCCATACAATTTCGTGTAATAAGACTTTCATAGTGTGTGACTATTTAGTGTGCCTTTATCAATATGAACACAGCTGCGATATAGATTTCCGCAAATATATCACACCATTTTTGTTTATTTTACAGTGCTGTGCAATGGAAGCAAATTGTGATGTATCATCAGTGATAGCTGCAACCTTAGCGAATGGTGGAATATGCCCAATTACGGATGAAAAGATCTTGAAGCCGGATTCAGTGCGAAATGTTCTCTCTTTGATGCACAGTTGTGGAATGTACGATTACTCCGGACAGTTTGCCTTCAAGGTTGGACTTCCAGCAAAGTCTGGAGTGTCAGGAGCGATGTTGATCGTCGTTCCTAATGTTATGGGAATTTGTCTATGGTCGCCAAATCTCGACCCTCTCGGTAATAGTTGCAGAGGTGTTCAGTTTTGTGTGGTAAGTTACTTAGGCACTTGCCACTACTCAATGATTCAAACAGTAAACATTCAATAATTCTCAATATTCAAAAATTTCAAACTACTATTTATAGGAGAGTATCATTTCTAATACAGGTTGATATAAATCTTGGGTACACAGATGTCAATGACAAAAATTGTCAGCATCCCGAAGGCTTTGTATTTATAAATAACTAGTCAGATACTATGTAAATGTCTAAAAAAAATATCCCCAACATTTATTAATTCATTGCTTTACTTTAAATATCAATTTTCAGGAACTTGTTGAACGCTTCAATTTTCACCGATATGACAATATGCGTTATGCAACCAACAAAAAAAATCCAAGGCGCTACAAATTTGAATCCACCGGCTTGAGTATAGTAAACCTTCTGTTTTCGGCTGCTAGCGGAGATTTGAGTGCTTTACGCAGGTAATTGATTAATTATACAATATTAGTCTTTTCCGCCGCAAATAATGTTAAATAAACATATGATTTTTAATAAATAAACAACATACTAAAAGTGCTTTATAAAACTTCAATATCAAATTTGAATTTTTGTAATTTTGTACATTTGAATGTGTTTTGTTACTATCAAATGAAGTTGAGCTGTTCATGTTCAATCATTATCTTAAATGCCTGTAAATGATAAAAGTTAAAAGGTGAAACCCGGGTTGGTATTTTTTAATTACACAAATTCAAATTAATAAAATATATTGATCTCAAATTACTAGCAAATCCATATTAAATCTTTAATGCGTTTTGATAAGAAACAATAATAATCAATATGGATTCATGATAATCCTTTCATTTCCCCTAATTCCAATATTTTATAATGTTTCCATGATTTTACCAAATACGGTAATTTTTGCTTCTCATCTTGTTTCAGACATAGATTATCTGGAATGGATATGACACTATCCGACTACGATGGACGCACTGCTTTACATCTAGCAGCAGCAGAAGGTCACTTGCCGTGTGTTGAATTTCTCTTGACCCATTGCAACGTGCCTCACGATCCGCACGACCGTTGGGGAAGCATTCCACTAAACGAAGCCACTATATTTGGACACACGCCCGTTGTTAATTTCTTAAAAAACTTTTCAGCCAATCATCTCGGTTCCGCTGCAGTTGTGGAGAAAAAAGAATCCGGTGAAGACATATTGAAAACTGTCAGTTCTGATACTGACGATATAAAAAGAAAACATTTCATTCAAATGCCTTCAGCCCATAATCCTCCGTTTGAAACGTTGCCGATTCCAGAACCCGAGAAAAAAGATATCTGCATTGTTGATATTAAGCCCCAAGAGCCAGTAAAATAAATTAAAGCTTTCAATCATTATAAGAAAACTATCCAAATTTATAATATTGTAATGATTATATATAAATTTAGGCAACACTCATAGCCTGCTTAATTATTTAATTTGAAGTATCGTTATTGAAGAGGATTTTAATAGAAAATGTTTTTATTTCTTTATGAAAATTTCAGTGGATCATTACTTGATGTTTATAATGTATTAGGAAAACTAGTTTTATTATTTTAATTAATTTTTAGCAAATGATAGTCCACACAATGTCAATTTTGTTAAGTAAGAGTTAAAAATAGTAACCATTATAAATGTGATGAAAATGTTGCAATGATACAATTTGAATAATTTCAAAATCATATAATGATAGAAATAATTTATTGTCGTTGATGAAAAAATGAATGTTATATTATTTCAGTTATGTCGAGTCTGACTATCTATGTAAAAAGTTGATGGCTTGAGAGCAGGAACTTTTAATCCAGGTATATTAAATTATGCAAGATGACATTAATTTTATTATTAAACAACAAATCTTAGATATTCACTAAGTGATCCAAAAATTTCGAAGGGTTCAAAACCCTTACCTTAGAAAAAATAACAATAAAATAAAAATGTTGTTAGATGTGTAAAGATATCAAAATAAACATACATAGTTCTATTTTTAAAAATGATCAAATAAAGGGACCTTCTGCACAATCAGATTTAACTTTCATGAAGAACATCTTTAACACGGTGGCTGGTATAGACGAGATATCTCATAAAATTTTTCGTGCTCAACACGCCGGAGACGAGTTATCTCTTCGATAACTAATTAAATAGTTGCAAATTATAGCCGGCGTGCTAGGTAATAACTATTAATTATCTACGGCAGCTAAAAGGCTAACAAACTAAAATGTAATTATCAAAGGATTGCTTCCATGATATGCATAAAATAAACGATAATGTCAATATATTCATTTTATTTGACATGTAAAAAATATGTCATTATGGTTGTATAGTGAATATATTTTGTCAAATGAATATCTCCTACAGTTATAAATAACTCAAAATTAATGTATTTAAGCATGCTGAAATTTTATTTGACAAATTTCAGGAAGATGTATATTTTTAAATTGATAAATATTTTGATGTGAAATCTATTAAAACATAAAAATGATCATTTCAATTGTATGTGGCGAAAATTGCCTACAAAAATAATGTTAAAATTATGTTTAGTTCAGCAAATATGTATGTATAATTGATTTGTGATAGAAGAGACAATATGTAAAAAATATTTTCAATATTGTGATGTGTTCATGTGTACGTACGATATGTGCTCTGTAAAATTAAAGTAAATGATGACCACAGTAATACTGCATTTTATTTTCTCAGAGCCGTACTAAAACCATTAGAAGCACCAAGCACTTTCATTTACACAATTATGTAATTATGTCCGCTCTCAAACATTCTGCCTTCGAAACAGGAATCCATTAATCGATAAAAAAATAATTAAACTGGCTGAGCTGCGATTCAAACCTGTGAACACCGAAGCTGAAGCTAACAATATTAACCATCCAACAACAGACCTGACGGTAATATTTTCGCTCCCAAAGTGGAGTATATGGCCTCCTAATGGAGGTATCTCAAAAGAAGTTTTTTCTACGAGAACTGTTTGTTACACAGTTGATCAACCTCCCTTTTTCGAATGATATAGAATACGATACATAATTACAACGAACAAATACAAAAATCAAAATAAAAAAATATTAATTATTATTATCAGAGTGTGTAAAAATAATTTTAATACTCCATTTATGTGCTCTAGGTGGTTGCCTATTTCACCTGTAAGCAAGAGGGGAGCGGTAGGGGCGGACCGCCCCGGGTGGCACATTGTAGGGGCGGCATTTTCAAAAATAAATACAATATTTTCGAAAAATTATATTTATACATAACAAAATTAAGCCACCTGTAGTAAAAACTCTAAGTTCATGGATAAAAAATAGTAGAAGTGATTTAAAAACCAAATTAGAGGACATATTGAGGGTGGCAAATTCAAGGATCGCTCCAGGCAGCAGGACACGTGTCACAATATTTGAGACAAGTTGAAAAATGACTCAAAAAAAAATATATTTGTTGTTGATTGAAAATTAATTCATGTTGCTAAGACTTACCTTCTCAATGTATTGTTACTCTTTGAAATTTTCGAATTGAATATACCTAAATGATTTAATAAAGATAAAATACATTTACGTGAGTATGCGAAAGGAAAAATGGTCAACAAAAAGAGAACTAATTTTTACCTGATAAAAGTATCGTGGTTGGATTTTCATCTTTTTGATGTTATGTTTTCAATATGGCATTCCAATTGATCAATTTGATAAAGTCGATCATATTTAATGCATTTATAACTTAAATATATTTTCGCCTATTTACATTCTTTTTGTTCAGAAAAGAATTTATCAATAATTTCCAATTCAAAATTTTATAACTGCATCAAATCTCTTCCAGTAAGAAAAGAATTTAAATCCAGGGATGGTTAATGATTATTTTTATCACATACCTTTTCAAAGTACATTGTCTTTAGATCCAATAATTTTGTGATGGAATGATAAATTTTGAGAAAGTACTTAATCTCTGTAATCAAAAGTTTTTTGAAATATTCTAATTTGGCGAAGTTTATGTCTCTAAACTCTAAAGCGTTTATTTAACTTAATTTCAAATTTATTTACTCATTTTGAATTATGATATCAATCATTTTTATTTAATTCTTTTTTTTCAAGCATTACATAATTCACTAATATACATTGAAAGAGTTTCATTTCGACAATTTTCGACATTCAAAAGTTGAATATTGTTTTGGCGTGCCGCCGAAATTATTTTGCGTGCTGCCAAATAAAATGATCTCATCTGTCAAAATCCTGCAGAGTATTTTTAATCATTTTACCATTTTTATTATAAAAATGAAATAATCTATCAGGAACAACAAAACATATTTAAAATGTGCATTTTGTCTTATTTGTTGTGGAAATAAAATAAAATATAATTTAAATTATGTAAGGAGATTGATAAAAAGTAAGTTTTATATTATTGCAACACTTTGTTTTGACAAGTGAGCTTTCTCAAAAACTTAGAAGTGATATTCTGAATACTTTAAAACATTTAGTTTAAATTAAAATATTTACTATGTTGCGGATTTGGAGTAGAAGATATTTTTACTCATTACTTTCCAGTAAAACATCAGTAGTAAGCTCTATTCAAAATGTGAATGCCTGCAACTTCTCAACGGAGAAAACAGAGGTTCCACCAGAGGCAAATGCAGGGCTCACGAAACTCGGAGGGTTTGCCAAAGCGTTTCAAAAGCATGCCGATGACCTAGTCGTCAAAATAGAAAAACCTGAAAGCCGAACATTTGCCTCCCTGCTTCGTTCCTCCAAATTCATTGACGTATGTTATTTTAGGTTCACCGCTATTATTCAATATAACCTCAAATTAAAAGAGTTGTTTATTAAAATGATCAATTAAACAAGCTTAAATATAATTAAATATTTATAAAATTAATAATTTTACGACAAGCATTATATTATTACTAAAAATCTTGATGATATAAGGATTATATGGGTGTCAATGTTACAATCTACAGATTTTAAAAACATTGCTGATGATCATTTTTGGCTTTAGTTTATTCACAAGTAAATCAGATTTGGTTTTCAAATGCTCTAATTTTTTATTTATTATGAGAAATATTCCACCAGTTTTGAATTTTGGTATACATGCTTTACAGCAGGGTTTCTCAACGGTGGGCCATGTGGCCCCCCAGGGGGCCACAGCATGTTCTAAGGGGGCCACAGAAATTTATTTTTGTTTTGGGGAGCCACAGCACAGTTTAGGGGGGCCACGGGTATTAATAAAACGATACAGGGAAGAGCATAATGGCGGACGTCGCGCAGCTATTTTTTGGCATTCTAGATTCGAAAATCTCGGAAGGGCTATAAAAAAAGGTGGGTTTTTGAAATTATAATTTTCATGGGAAGACAAAACAGTGGTATGGGGGCCACAGAAAAATAAAGACACTCAAAAGGGGCCACGCTCTCAAAAAGGTTGAGAAACACTGCTTTACAGCATGCTACTCTTTTTACCTGAAAATTTACTGGATGCCACCAAAAACAATGCAGTTCTTTATAAAAAATACTTATTGACAGGAATTAAGAATTAATAAATTTTAATATATTATATTTTTTAATTATATGTTAGAGGTGTTAAACATTTTAATTTTGTGTAATTATAGAATCACTTATACCATATATGGGCAACCACTGGCCCGCCGAGCTATTTTGTCCGGCCCTGATTCATCTCGGCGAAGTATTAGAGAAATAAATTAGTAGTTTCAGGGAGCGATTAAATAATGGAGATGACACGAACACTTCCAGTGGCTCCACTCTACTAGTTCATTATCACCATAATATAAGAAATAGCAACGTGTTTTGTTTAATTTAATATTACTTTATTATGTTTAATAACTTGGTCCGGCCCTTGACTCGGAGACAGAGTGATAATTTGGCCCCAGACCTATAAAAGGTTGCCCATACCTGACTTATATTATAATTTATAATTTTTATTCAATGTCAATTGTTGCTTACACCTTTTCATTTCAATTTATTTTTGTATAAATAGCATTGTTAAATTATATTTCTTATCAGTTGACAATGCTCGCAATGAGCGAAACCGGTCCTGACCTTTTAAATAAAGTGGAATAAAGTACAAAGGAATATTGTGTTTTTATTAATATTCTCATAATTATCAGATTCCTGTTTCTGATATTTGTTTTTTTTTGTATTTCCCTACATGCATATAAAATTCCTATTGAATTGTATTGTTTTTAAGCTATTTAGTATTTTTTTGGGTAGGCAGACAGTAGAACGTTGGAAACCATATTTACCTTACCTTTTAATTATCTGCTTTCAGCTTGGAGACCCTGAAGGTAAAATTGTTATAGGCGAAATTGTTCAAGTCGTTGAAGATGACCTTTATATTGATTTTGGATGGAAATTTCATTGTGTCTGCAAAAGACCAAATAAAACTGGAGAAGAATATGTTCGTGGTGCAAAAGTACGAATCATGATAAATGATTTGGAACTATCATCCAGATTTTTAGGATCGGAATCTGACTTGACCCTGTTAGAGGCAGATTGCAGACTACTCAACGTCGTATATTCACCAGCCAAGAGATAATGAGTCTTTCAATATTTTTAGTGTTATGATAATATCAATTAGTCATAGTCAATAGAATTTCTAAACAGGTCTTAAATAAGTTACTCATATTTTTTGATGATTATTGTTGTTTTATCTGGATGAAGTAAAAAATGTGTGTTTTGAGAATATGTATTAAATTTGTTTTTGGAAAATAATATTTGTTTTATTTATTGTGTCCCGTTATCAACAGGAAGTCAAATTTTTCAGGTTCTGATCTGGATGACTAGTAACAAGCATGTATGTTTACTATACAAATCAGAACTACTACGTGGAAAGGATAGAGAGAAAAATTGTTTCTTGATTTTTGTTGAAGGTTTCCTCATGGTATTTTTTCGAAACTAGTAAATCATTTATCCAAAAATAAATTTATTTGGTTTGCAAACAGAAATTATAGATTATTAACTACATGCATACTTAAAATATTTTGCAGCCTGACGTCAAAGACGTTTACAAGATAAATACAAAATGCTTAGAATTTTTGAACATTGAGTATTTGGATTGAAATATCATCAAATAAATAATTCTGAAATTTGGTGATAGAACCTCAATCCTCAAAGATGCCTCATGTAGTTATTGTTAAATTAACTATCAGACAGTTTTTTTATCGTTAGGTATTCGCTCTTGTAAGTGTCATAGGTACAACATACTACTACAAGTTAACAGTCTCGATAACGAAACATGTAGTAGTTTGACAAGAAAATTGGAAATGTGCACACAATCATAGTATTATATGTTCAATTATTTTCATAAAATATGACTGAATAAAAGTGTTTTATTTAAAATACTTATGGATTGACAAGTTTTTTGATATTTCAATGCAATTTCCAATTCAAAGATAAATTTAAAATCTTTAATTAGAGTTTTTATAAAACTTAAAGTAAACAGTTTTAATATATTTGATTAGCTCTTAGCCGCCAAAAATTAAAAGAGAAATTGATATTAATGATTAAAATTATTAAAAGGAATTTAGTCCCAAAAATATCATCGCATTTTATTTTTACAAGTAGCCCATGGGTCAACAAAGTTTCATTTTATCTTTATACCTATACAACAGTGAAGTATGTATTATTTTTTTACAAAAGTACATTCGAAATAGTTTTTTTTTATTAATAATTTTCTCTTTCTTACTTTTTAGATGCTTGCAGCACTCACCAAAATGTCAAACTTGATTAATTGTAGTATTGTCTCTGATTATTTGTTTACATTTGTTTGAATACGTACTATTACTGAGATTCAAGATATGGAATTGGTTTGCACAAAAACAATCGATGCAAAACAGGGTGCCATAAGAGCTGTTAGATTTAACGGTATATTTATATTTTATTCTTAAGTTATAACACACTTAAATTGTAACATTGAAATTATAACCTCACCATAGTATTTAACCATCTTGTGCCTAGAAATTCATAATAGATATTAATTGTTATTGAAAATATCATTTATCTCTATTCGTAGCTTCCAAGCTTCGAATTTTAGGCTTTCATCGTTAATTTATTAATCTTTTGTATTATTATTATTTAAATTTATTGATTTAAGTCTGCACTTGTCTAAGGTGAATTTTAGCGTTGAACGTAGGGAGATATATTATAGTAAATTTTCCCTAGTCCCATTAAACGACCAAATTAATGATTATTGTATGAAAAAAAATTATAGCTTTGATTAATTTTGTAGTTGACGGATCATATTGTTTAACATGTGGTGCTGACAAAAAAATCAAATTATGGAATCCACAACGAAGTTTAATGCTGAAAGTGTATGGTGGTCATGGAAATGAAGTCCTCGATGCAGCCGGTTCGTGTGATAGCACTCATATTGTTTCATGCAGCAGCGATAAATCTGTCATACTGTGGGATGTAAGCACAGGACAGCCACTGCGCCGCTTACGAGGCCATGCAAGCACAGTATCCTGTATTAAGTAAGATTTATTATACTTATGTATTTTAAGTATTATTATAATATTTAAAAAAACAAATTATTAGAAAAAAATATAGTATCTCAAAAAGTTTCGTTAACTTTTCCGGTTCTAAGCTCAAGAAATGCGACCCCAATACCCACATTTTCTTAAATATCTATTTTAATATGGGTGATACAATGTTTATAATTAAGGTATTCTTATATCATAGTTTTTTGGACCTTTTGTAGTTTATATAAATACGCGATAACGCGATGCGATAACAAGATTAGCACCCGCTTATCAGCGATCGTTCGTAAGATAACTGGGCTGAACGCCGCTGAACGTGTCAGTTGCAAATTAATATTTGTACTGGAATAACGTCTTTTTTACGTGCAACTTAAAATATGATTATTTATTAAAAACCCATGGATTTTTATAAAAAATTTTATAAAAATGTATGAGGAATGATGCAGAGAGATATTTTAAAGCCCTTAGACTATTTTTTTTTTTAAATTCATAAGAATAAGGCCAATAATGAGGAAACCACTGGGGTCCCTAAACGACCCCCATTGGCAGAGAAGTATTTTTCTAGTCTCCGAGCCGCGAGAGTTAAGTAAAGTAAAGATCTTTGAATTTTATAATAAAATATTGCTCTAGTATCTAGTTTATTTATTTTATTTTATATATGAATAATTTGAATTTAGAAATTGCGTCACATATATTTTCTTCGATGCTTGAAAAACAGTAGCTGAATGAATTCATTCGCAACGATTAGATTGACGCTAAAAATAACATATTACTGTAACATAAGCATAACATGAATCGAAAATGAATCAGATTTTTAAAAAATAATTACTTTGGAAACAGGTTAAATGAGGAATCGTCAGTTGCAATATCCGGTTCACATGATAATACAATTATGTGCTGGGACTTCAGATCAAGAAAGAACGAGCCTATACAGGTAAGATACGAATTGCCGAACAACTAAATAAATATTCAACCATAAAATAGTACAAAACTGTATATCGTCGGGTCCGTAGTGCAGTGGTCAACATCGTTAGCTTCCGTGACAGATCTCATGGTTTTGAATCACAGTACAAACAGGCTTGGATGTTTGTGTAAAATTTCCAATCCTCAAATAAATGGGCACAGCGAGAGCAATTAGTTAACAACTACTTCCTAGATTTATCCTTTCTACTCCTTCTCTCTTAAAAAAAAAAGAAGTTGAGCAACTGATTATCACGTAGTTCTCGTAGAAAAACTTATCTTGAGATACCTCTATTAGAAAGCTATATGCTTCACATTGAGAGTGGACATGGATTAAAAAAAGTGGTATATGACCCTCAGTAATTAACAGATAACTGCCGGTAAAATATTTCCCTGAACAATACAATATGTTAACATATCTATCATTTATTCCAAATTTTTATCTGTTTTCGACAACTTTAATTCTGTAGAGTAGAAAAAAATATTTAACTATTAAGTGCTGACACTAATTTGATTTTAGGTCCTAAAAGATGCCAAAGATTGTATCACATCTATACAGGTAACTGATCATGAAATTTTATCAAGTTCGGTAGACTGTCACGTTCGAGTGTATGATCTTCGAATGGGACACGTCACGTCAAATTTTGTAGGGGGTAAGTGAAAGCAAATTATAATAACTTTTTACTAATAGTGACATTTTATGTTTTCAATTTAGTCTCCTTATTATTAATGTTTGAGCCTGTAATCAAGAATAATTTCAGGATCAATCACATATGCTTCATTGACTCACGACGGACAGTGTACGGTGGTTTCATGTTCAGATGATACAGTTAAATTGATGGATAAGAACACATGTGAACTGCTTTCAACGTAAGTATTGTTCATTTATTATATATCGACTGTGGAAAAGAAAAAGGACGTAACCCATAGTTTTTACAAAACAGCTTTTTTTCGACAATCACAATGTATCAAAATTGGTAAACATTCTATCAAAAGAATGTAAGCTGCAAATGCCGATTTAGTATCTAAATTTTGCTTTTAAGCTTAAAAAAAGATGAGCTTGTGAAAATTGAAACCAAGAGAAAAGACTGAAAAAAGGGTTTTTCCTAGTCAATTTCTTTAATTAATATTAGATTATGTCAATTAAACACCTATTTAGAAGTCTCCGTGCACTTCAAGGTTGTGTATATTTCATAATTTGCATATGGCCCAAAATCATCAAAACACGTTTTTTGTCTCCTGTAAAATTTGCTAGCTGCGTGGTCGAATGGTCAACATCGTTGACTTTTTTCGGGTTCCAATCCTAGTACAGACAATTTTTATAAATTGATTTATGGATTGCTGTCCAAATGCATGGAAATTTGTGATGTCTTGAATTTCCTCTTACCTATACTATCCTAAAAACGAGCGATTAGTTAACCACTAGTCCTGTTCTATTCTTCTTTCCCTACTCACTTTGAAAAAAGAGAGGTTGAGGCAACTGAGTAACCAACAGTTCTTGTAGAAAAACTTCTATTGAGAGGCCATTCATTAGGCTATATGCTTCACATTGGGAGCAGACACTGATAAAAAAATATATCTACAAAAATAGATTTTGTTATTGATTCTTGTCGGTGGCTTTTTGTCATCTAAACCTAATTGTAAAACAGTTATTCGAATGAGATACATTCAATCAAAAATACATATGATTTTATTTGATGAAGTTTCATATATCATTTGTCATTGTCAGAATAAACATTTTTATCAATTGTTTTTTACAGGTACACAGGGCATGGCGGCAAAGACTATTCACTAGAAAACTTTGTTAGTTTTAAAGATTCTCATATATTCTCAGGCTCAGCCAGCGGAGATATTTGGTGCTGGGATCTCATATCCGGACAAGTGGTTTCAAAATTTATACATTCCAGTAATAGAAACAGCGTTGTAAATTCTCTTAGCGGACATCCTAGACAAAATATGTTTTTAAGTGCCTGTAGGGAAACCTTTAAAGTGTGGGATTCCCCTACAACTGAAGAAACACTAGATTGAAATATCGAGTGATACATATTTGCATCTTTGACGCGTCGGCAAAACAGTTATCAATATGAATGCAAGTAAAGTTCTCTCCTATTCACTGTGTTGTGAAAAAAATACTGCAACATACTGTATGGGATTTGTATATGCATTTGATTGCATATTGATTCTACACAACCAAGGGGTAACATAGTGTACTATATATCACTGTTGATAGTAATTTTGGAAAATGAATTTAGTAATTTTTATATAAATGGTATGGAAAATTCACCTTTCTTTCTTTGAAACATTATTTGTGTAACAATTCCTATTCAATAAAAATAATATTATAGGTACCTACAACATTTGTAAAAATATGTGATGACATTAATCTGCCTATCTCAACATTTTCGTTGTGCAAGTTGATCTACTGTGATTGATGAAAATAATTAAGCGAAATTCTATTTTATAATCTGCTATGAAAGGGGGAGCCTCTCTGGTTTCAATATTTTCTGGGATGACGTCATTGTAAATTTTTCATCATTTAAGTTAAAGAACTCACTGAGTAATCTCACCTATATTAAGGGATCAATTTTTAAAAAGAATAAAATACAACTGAATGACTGACAATTACATACGCGAAAATAAGTTTTTATATTTTCCTAATGGCGTTTGATGATAAAGTGAACAACTTTTTCAAAAATATTATTAACTATACTATGGCCACTAATCTAGAGTGCTTTAATGAATGCCAATGTTCTGGTTCAATCGCCCGGCACGAGTGCTCTAATTTTATCGATATCAACATACTTTTGTGGTGTGTTTTATATCATACATAGTTGGAATAAGTAATAATATATCACATAATTTAGATGGCTTTAGTTCATAATTGCTGACATTGCCTATGATAAAGAAATTGAGGTTATATTAACAATTAATGTCAAGAATATAAAATTCAAAAAATATATTCAAAGATTTATACGCTATTAATGTTGACTATATCGAATGACATCCTGGGGACGCAGATTCCACATCTCCTGGTGGCATCGAGATAACAAAAAACATTTCCCGTTTGCTTTGACCGCTCGTGCTGCATGTTTGCCAAGCGCGAGTCTTTATTAGTATTTTAGTAAATGCAATGGCCTAATCTTTTTAATCGCGATAGAACAAAATAAATGTTTTACATGAGAACTACTGATCTAACCTCATCCTCTCGAAAAAGAGGTTGACTGATTGAATTACAACCAGTTATCATAAAAAAATAATCTATTTAGGACCTCCATCACAGGCAAAGATGCTATTTTTTATAATATATTATATTATGAGATATCTAATGTAAGAAAATTAATGGGTTCAACCAGTTCAGCACTCGCAGCCTATTGATGCCAAAAAAAAAAAATCAATATACTTATTATAAAAAATAATTTTATTTTAACCCGTTAATAAATGCATACATAAAGGAAAAAGGTAAATAAGCAATTTTAACAGTAATCATTAGCTCGGTTTTCATTTTAACTAGTGTGAGATATCATTATTTTATTCGCCTATAAATGGATTTTCTGTAAAACTAGGTGATTTAATAAAGCATATTTCTGGTTCTGATATATCAAAAAGGTGATCGAGAGTCCCCTTCCTTCTCGCTAAATCTCTCGGCGTATCTTCACTGTTATTGACTATATGGGCGTTGATGTCCGGGTGAAGAAGCAACAGTTCCAACATTTTTCTGCAGTCACTTATAGAAGTGACGATATGCAGTGGAGATTGATCTGTAATCAAGGATCAGTTCATTATAGAATTTACAAATATGTTGTTAATAATAATATAAAAATAATTTATAGATATCATAATAATGTCTTACAGAAAAATACTTCTAATTTGCAATTGAATTAAAGAGAAATTAGGTAAGAAAGATCATTAACAATAAATTTAAAGGTATATCTATATTAGCAAGCGGAGAATATATTAGTAACATAAATAAATAAATGTAAAATTAGTATGAAAGAGTGTTTTATTTTTCAATATAATGCCTTTCTACTAAGGATATAAACATAGTTAAGTAAATCATAATTCATATTTGAGCAATAGGAATGACTTTGCTAAGTAGTAATTTGATAAGCTACATAAAGAAAATTTACCCAAAATATTACACATAATAATAAATAATGGATACCTATTCTAAAAGCAACAAAGAGCAGTGATAACAATTGCTCAAATTTGTATCCGAAGCATTACACCAAGAGAGATTACATTTAAGCTGGCAAATATGTCTCGGTATAGATGGTGGATAATTTTATATGAAAGCGGAATGCTGTATCTTACCTCCGTTACTTAATGCATTTACATTTGCTCCGGCAGCTATGAGTCTGGCCATGCAATTTGGATTATTCCATTGGCATGCTGAGTGTAAAGGTTCCCATCCCATTTTAGTACGTGCCGACACAGATGCTCCACTCGAAAGAAGAAAGTTGACAACATCTACGTGATCATTGTAGCAGGCTCTACAAAAAAATTTATAGCACATGAATTTACTTTTCGTAGTGTTATAATAAAGTGCTCATAATTCAATAAGGTTAAATTATTACACAATTTATTTTTAAAATAAGCTGGTGAATCTTTTTTAGCAATCACTTTTAGGGTGTTCACTGTCAATACTTGGTGGAAAGGTATTATATTAAGAAAACACGCAATATTCTTTTGTACTTAATTTCCATTTTTGTTTATCAAGATCAGGACCGGTTTTGCTCATGGCAAGCATTTTCAACTGATAAGAAATAAAATTTTACAGTGCTATTTATACAAAAATAAATTTAAATGAAAATGTGTAATAAACAATTGACATTGAAAAGAATTTACAAATTACAGTAGAAATTATCAATAAGTGACAATAATATAACACAAATTAAAATGTTTAACGTCTCTAAACATGTAATGAAAAAATCATCAAAGCTTTAGCAATCTATGCTACCACCGACTATGGATTTACAACCCTTGCTGGGTTTAACTTGTTACACAGCAGCTTTAAGTGATTTCAAATGATTGCCAGAAGTCTCTTTGGAGCAGTTACTTAAGACTTGGCAGTTTTTAACAAGAAAACAAGGCTGTATGTACACTGGTTCGCAGTCATGCGTGCTAAGGTGATGTGTGTTGTACCATACCCAATAATGAAGAGGCTGGTATAAACATAATACAGTAAAATAACAAACTTTGATATAAAAAAAAAGCTTTGTTTAAAAAAAGCTTGTGGTGTTTATTTTTTGCTGAAGTCACTGGAAACGGTGATAAAATATATTGGTTAACAAATATATGACAGTAACAAAGCCTTCATTGATCTCTCTTGAATAACAGCAGCGAGTGCCCGAGTATATGTGTTTACGCGAGGATATTATCGAAATAATGGTAACCTGTGGAGTGGAGAATACCCATCATTATCTGATACATCGACAAGATTCAAATTCACTTGTAGAAGAGATTTCACTAGATCTAATTTTCCATTCTCTGCTGCCCACAAAATTTCCTTTTCCGGAGTTTCTGAAAAGATAAAATATTTTAAAGTCATACCCACATAACCTTATTTGTATAAAATGAGGTGTTAAATAATATGCTATACATGATACGATTTTTTACCACAAAAAATACCAAATATTTTGGTAATTATTTAGAAACGATGATTTGATTTTCGAAATAAATCTAAGTTTCCTTTATTCGAATATGTGATTTATTGAAAAATAAAATCAGCAATAATGTTCCCGAATAATGGCATTGTTTTTGACAGCATAGTATTCTTGGTAAATTTGTCATACTTCATCGTACGGACTATTGCGGCGAAAAACTTCACAAACTGAGCTAAAAACCACTCCACGATTTAAAATTATTATCTGAGATCATGGGAATCGCGTTAAAACCACACATTATTAAGAAGAACACTGATAAATAAATTATATAAAGTATGACTTCATCGCACGGACTATTACGGCGAAAAACTTCACAAACTGAGCTAAAAACCACTCCACGATTTAAAATTATTATCTGAGATCAGGAATCGCGTTAAAACCACACATTATTAAGAAGAACACTGATAAATTAAGCGAAATACGAAACATTTCTGAGGATTTCGGAGTGTTCTTCTTAATAATGTGTGGTTTTAACGCGATTCCTGATCTCAGATAATAATTTTAAATCGTGGAGTGGTTTTTAGCTCAGTTTGTGAAGTTTTTCGCCGCAATAGTCCGTACGATGAAGTATGACAAATTTACCGTATTCTTTCGCGAAGAAAAATCGTAGCTCAAAGAAATTATAAGATCAATGTAAATCAAATCACCCCGGGGATGTTTTTCTTCTTCAATTCCTTCATCGGCATCGTCCCAGCCAGATACAAACATGCCATTTACGTGGGATCCTTTCTTTTTATTTTCAATTTCATTGCGGATCTTCATCATTTGTTCTGTATTGAATGGGTTAATTTCATCATCTTCGTCTTCCGACATGTCGTTTAGATTTAGAAGTCCAAATTAAAATTCACAACATCAACAATGACTTATCTCTGACAATGACATTTATAATCTGTCAATCACAGGCATAGACAATCAATCACATTCAAGTTTCAGTGTAACTAGCATATAAATATTATACACTGTGGCTTGGTGATTAATTTTACAAAAAATAATGTGGCAAGTGTAGAAGATTTTATATTTTTATTGAGTATTTATAATTGGTTAAGACCTTGATGATCCCCATAATAATATGTTTTGATAGACATACCTTATATTTGAAATATTTCGATGTAAATTAAAATATCATAGACAATAAATGTATTTGTGAATACTAGCAATATTAAAGTTTATTCATACGTCAAATGCTAAAAACGCGTGTTGATTTCTACTAAACAAATTTTACTATTATTTACTAAATTTTTTTGACGTGTTTTGGCATTGAAATTACAAAAAACTGGTAAGCAAAACTTCTTATAATGTATCCATTTACCACAGAGATATATAAAAGGCTTTTTATAATATCCATTGCATCATTACGTATCTTCTCGGAATTGAAAAATGATTTTTATAGATTATTTGTGCGTATGCAAGTGTTAAACCACATAATCGAAAATTCCTAATTTAAAAGAGTTGCTAGTGTTTGCTAGTCTTAGCTATACAATCACTTTAACTTTAACACTTTACTACCCCTTTACCTTGCCTTAACCTTTTAAGTGATATTCTTATTGGTCATGTTAGATTTACTGTCCAGTTTTTAAATTTTAGCTTATAAAAATGGCTCAAGGAAAAATGAAAGTCAAGGGAAAACTTCCTGAAAGTTCAAAAAGTAAAAAAATCAAGGGACCAGCAATTTCTAAACGAAAAAATGCACCTATTCAACACAAGAAAAAGGTGAATGAGGAAGCTAACAAACTCAAAAAAGTAGTCACAAAAACTGTGAATAAAAAGATGGAAGACGAGATGAGATCGAGGGCTTTGGACAGGAAAACTACATTATCAAAAGCCCAGCAAGCTGTTATAGCACATCATGCCGCGATGACAAAAAATGCGTCTACTTCATAATTTCGACAATTAACATACACATTGCTCTGCTGAGCTCAGATTTGGTGTCTGATATTTAAGAGCTTTAAATCGTATAAACAACCCACAACAAATTAAGATAAAATGTTCATTCTAAATTCATATTCAAAAAATCTGCTTGTTGGACGTTATGTGTGCTGTAATTATAACTGTATAAATATATTATATTTAAATTTTAAGTATTAAATAAAATATTTAAAGATGTATAAATTGATTACTCTCCTACCCAAACGCCACAGCAATATCCCCGAGAAAAGAATTGCAAAAGTTTAACCATTTTTGATAGTTGATCAGAAGGTAAAACACTTTTCGTTGATTCCACATTCTAGAAAAACTTCTATTGAGATTAGGAGGCCATATGCTCCAAATTGGGAGCGGACACGGATACAAAAAAAAAGTATTTCACTTTCATTCTAAGAGAAATTTTTATGTAAGAAAATGTATATTTTTTTAATAATCTTGGCATTCTATAATGAGTTTAACCTTTCCCTTACCATGCAAAAAAAGCACAAGCTCCTGAGCTATGTATCCGTTACACATCAGGCAAACAGGAGTGAATCATGATAATTATATGTAGTACTGCTGTAGTAGTGTTATATAATTGCCATGATTCACTCCTGTTTGCCTGATGTGTAACGGATACACAGCTCAGGAGCTTGTGCTTTTTTTGCATAGTAAGGGAAGGGTTAAAGTCCCGAAGAATGGATTTCTTTCATAAATAGGTGAATCATTTTTTACACTAATATTTTTTTCACTGGCTGCCACAGCTTTTAATTATATAGAATCACTAAATCCACAACATCCCATTTACAGTGAAACACCGATAGTAAGTTTTTCCAGGAACCAAAATAATGAATAATGCGGCAAATCTTCAAATAATACTGAAAAATCTTTAATTTTCGAAAATCTTAACTTTAGACTGGTTTCACTTATGAAAAGCATTATCAACTGATGAGTCATGAGCGAAACCGGTCCTGATTATTCAATAAAAGTGGAATTAGTACAAACGAGTGTTTTTTTCATTCAATATAATGCCTTAACACCAATTATGACTGAACACCTTAAAAGTAATTTCTATTAGAAATAAAAGCCATATTTTGTTATCGACTATTTTTATTTTGTTCTTTTCCACAAAGCTGTGAGCTATTCTAAATGGATAGGTTATTTGCATGGATCGGCCACTATAAATATATTTGTACACTTGATTAGTAAGAAAAAAACCACAGAGCCTACTGTGGATCCTGATTGTGATGCTAGACCACAATATACCATCCATGGTTCTCCAGCACTTCTGAAAATCGCAGATATAGATAACTTGACGAAACTGTTCACTCCTACCACTGATGTCCAGATAATAATCTAGAATTAAATTAAAGACAATTAACACCTGAGTACCGAAACGTCGAAAATAGGATTGAGGAGGTACAAAGTGACCCCAGATAAATTTGCGTAATATTTGCACTACACTTATTGAGGTAACATTGAAGATTACAATAAATGTCATCTAGATAATATTTGTATTCAGCGAATGGTTGAAATAAGAAAAAAAAATGCAATGTGAATGACCCAGATAGGAACTCAAAGGTTAATAGAAAATTTAGTATTAACTAACGATATTACATTTTTTCAAAGAATCAACGCTAAATAAATGTATTATTTATTGTATTTTTCTTACCAATTTTTAGACATGTTTTCAAAATGGCCAATTGGGCTACTAATCGAATTCTCGCTTCAGTGATAATCTGCCTGACTTTATAGGTAACGATATAGAACATGAAACTTTTCCTGAGAGGCCTCTACATTCCCACTTGAGGCAGATATGTACTTTTTATTATCTCAAAAAAAGATTTTTAATATAAAAAAATAAGTGATTTTCAAACCCAAAAAATATATAGATCGCCAGGAGATTTCACAAAAATATAGAATATTTCAGAAATTAACTTAAAATTCTTAAAATCATTAATCAGTAGCATCAGTAAGGGGTCCTCGCTATCAGAACATAGTTGATTTTTAAAAGATGCCAATCATATTATTAAAATGGAGATCAAAATTAGTTAGCTAAATTTGCAATAGTATTTCATCAGTATATTCATTACTTTATGTTATACTTTTAACTTGATGGCTGCCACGCCGAAAAATTTTCGTGCTCAACACGCCAGAGATGAGTTATGTCATTGATAACTAATTAAATTAATAGTTGCAAATTATGGCCGGCGCGCTAGACAATTACTATTAATTATCTTCGGCAGCTAAAAGGTTAAGATGGACAGTGTCAATTCTTGGTGCAAAAGTATTATATAAAAAAATAAAACACTTTTTGTACCAATTCCACATTTTTTTAAAATAAAGATCAGGACTGATCATAAGCATTTTTGGCTGATGAGTAAAGGAAGTCCTGATCTCTATAAAAGAACTTGGTATTAGAACAAAAAAGGTGTTATTTTTTGAATATTTTAATATGAAGAACCACCTGTATTTTATTTGCCTTACCACTATCATGGTTCCAGCTGTTGTTTCTACCAATGGTGCAGACTGATTTAATATAGCAGTAGCTATTACATACAAAGTCAGTGTAAAACTCATCGTTGTAAGAACTGTCATTGATTGCTCAGTAGCAGGAGGTAAGAACATAGCCAAGAAGCATGCGCAAGGTTCTGCCATAGTAGTGAACACTAAAGATAAATGGTAAGCGATGTTTCCATATGGTAGACACGAGTATGACTGCAAAGCAGGGAAGGCCCCATTGCTGAAAGCATTTATTGTTGCCATTAAAACTAGAAGCAGCATAGACCTGTTCTTTGATATGGCAAATAGTGCCTCTACGTTATCTTTTGGAGGTGAATCAGAAAGTATTTCATTACTGTTGTTTTTAAAAACAGTTGTATGATTGACAACAGTTACTCGCTCATTTTTACAAACTTTTAAACAGTTTAGTAAAATGAATGATATAAGGCTTACACATGATATTAAAAATATAACCAAGAAATAGAATTCGATGCTCATATATGGTTCTAGAGCAAGGAAATTAGTATTCTCTATGGTATTGTTATTATGAGATACGGGAAGGCAGTCTGTAATTCCTCCTATTCCTTGAATCAAAGCTAAATTACTAGCTAAGAAGCCGCTTAATCCTTCCCCTATAAAGTAACTGATCAGATAAACTTCTTTGAAATGCCTCATAAATGGAAAAAACAGTACTGAACTTGTGCAGCCGACTACGGAAGTGAAAAACAACAGAGCGAGGAATGCTGTGCTGTGTTCGTCATCTCCAAATTTGGTTGTGATTTTATAAAAGAAAGATGCTAAAATAAGTGATGCGCAGCCAATAAACAACAGAAAATAAATTGAATATACTTCATTGAGCTTATTAAGGATGCATTTACGCAATGAAATGTATAAAATTGGACCTAAGTTTGCCATTTGAACAGTTATTGACATATATGATGGTAGACTCCAAGATTCAGGAGCCTTCTTCCCTATCAGAGGTAATTCCAGAAACATCCCGTTCACGCCGATCCATGCTCCTATGCCGAAAAATATGGCCAGTATGTCTACTAAGATTTTTCTGTCATGATTGCAGTTTCTAAACGTAGCCCATGTTTTGTCATTTTTTTTCATTTTGTGATGAGTATTCTTTTCAAGTAGCGGAATGTGTTCATCGACCATTTCACTGAAAACAAACAAATGTGAATAATTAATAACAACAGGTTATGGTGCCTGTTTATAGGTTGATGGAAAATGACTGGGGGTCCCACGTGGGCATATTAATACCAGCTGATGTGCCTACACTAAAAAGGCGACAAATGCCACACACCAGCTGGTCTCATCTGTTGGCCACCTTGCAGAATTCATCAGGCAATGCAACAATAGTTGTAGCCGACAGCAGGTGTTGCAAGGTGAATGTCCAGTGCAGGGGTGAGGAGGGAACCTTTTCATTTCTAAAGGCCACATTCATTTATCTGATTCAACATAAGGCCACAGTAAAGAAAATTTTGACACCTTCCCCCTCTTTTTTTGACTGTCAAACATATAATGGGTTAATTACATTTTTTTCCACACGCTTGCGTATAATTTTTGATCAAAGTGAATATTTTGATCAAGTCAAAAGGCCACAACAGAGTAGCTATGAGGCCGCAGGTTCCCCTCCGCTGGTCCAGTGCCTCAAAATTGATCCACTGGCTATGTCTGACAGAAGGGACCGAAGCTTAAGAGGATTATTCCACAGCACTATTCTCTGGCTTTTCTTGCTGTTTACTTACAGTAATTGACTCTGCAGAGTCAACTGTCTGAATTAAATTGAAACTATCTAATTGACCGAGCTTGGCCTTCCGTTGTCAGATTTGTATTTGATTGCTTCGGAGGTAATTGTTTTGGAGCCTCCAATACTTTACTTCATTTTTGTCATTTACTTTATGATTTACCGTGTGAACTACATTGATCGAATCTACTAAAAATTGTGTTATGATAAACATTGTAATAAACGGTTATTATTAATTATTAATCCTGAGAAGTTTTTTACACTCACTCGTCAGTGGCGGTTACCCCAGCGGTGGGCTGCCAATACGTTTACAAGGGGCTTGCTTAATCTCAAAGTAATTCTCGTTGTTTTGGGGAAGGAGCTATTTTTTAATCATTCCTTTGCAATTTATATGCAATACTTAAATAAGCAATCGATTGTTATTTAATACACTTATAATATGTAACAATATGCAATTTACCGTAAACTAATCAATATAAATGGCTAAAAATGTTCTACTGTGTATACTGAAGCTGTCGTAGATAATATATAAGTCAGAAATTGCAGTTATGTACTAGTTTTATCTGAGAAAATTGATTTCTCTTAAATTAACAAGGGGCTCGCGGCCTTAGTCAAATTTAACAAGGGGTTCGCGCGAGCCCCTCCGAGCCCCCTCCAGCCCAGCCCTGGATTACCCCATAAGCACAGGAGGCTTGCGCTTAGGGCCACCGAATTTAGAGGCCTCAAAAAGCCAATACATATTATATTAAGGCATTTAGTTTTCAATATTACTTCTTATTTTACATAAAATTTTCCAACGCTTTTATTTTATTCGAAAAATATGGCCTACAAATTTTATTGTGCTTGGGGCCTCCCATGTGCGTAATCCGCCACTGACACTGCTTATTACTCTTTTTTAAGAGAGTAGGGTTAAGACAGGACTAGTAATTAGCTACTTGCTAATATGCTCCATTTTGAGGATCAGATAGGGCGAACACAGACATCAATGCCTTGAAAACCGTGATCTTTGTAATCTAAGTCAACAATATTAACCACTGGAAAATGGACCCGGCTTAGGATGGGAATCAGAGATTTTGGTGTGTAAATCTATAGCTGGCAAAGAGAGACTGAAGTTAAATGTAACCCTTTTTTATGTGATTCATTTATGTTTACAAAATTATTTCTTGTCATTATTTGTCAAAATTCTTGTCATTCTTCTCATTCTTGCCAAATTCTTGTCATTCTTGTCAAAAATATTTCTTGCCATTATTCTTGTCATTTCTTGACAAAATTATTTATTGCTTACAAAATTATTAATTGTCAAAGAAATAATTCATTAGTGAAAAGTTTTAATGATCTGTGCCACAAAAAAATCATAATAGATTATCTAAATATTTCAATTTTTTTTTGAATCTATGTCCGCTCCCGATGTGGAGCATATGGTTTCCTTATGGAGGTATCTCAACAGAAGATTTTTCTACGAGAACTGTTTCTTAGTCACTCAACCTCACTTTTTTTCAAAGTGAGTAATAGGGAAAGAAGGATAAGGCTAGAGCAGGACTAGTGGTTGACTAACCGCTTTTGCTACACCCAGTTATTAAAAGATCAGAAGGATGGATGGAGAGGAAATAATGTGAATTGACATCACAAACACCCAGTCTTCGATCACAACTTTGAATTGAATAGTTTTCAAATTCACTGTGATCTGACTGGGAATTGAACCCAGACCTCCGTGATCGGTAGAGCAAGCTCTAACCAACTGGGCTACAGCAGCAGACCGCTCTGAGTACTGCTGAGAAATAACTATTTCATTAATACGTTCTAACCATAAATCAAAATATTCCCACATTATTAATTATGTTAAATAAACAGGCAGCAAATATTTTAAACGGAATAAGATATATGTATAAGAACAAAACAGATATGATGCATATGGAAAAAAACAGTTTTATATCGGAATGGAAATTTATATAATAGTTTCCCAGTTTTCATAATGAAATACATACCGGTAATTTAAACAATTTGAGACTTATTATTGCAAAAAAATGTACTTACCTGGTTTGGTTATTTTTCAACATAATAGTCAAGATATTTTTGTTCAATTTTTCTTATATGTAAGTGTTTGTCATCTGTCTCAAGTAAGTGAACTGTTTCTAAATATTTCATTTGTGCTATTTTCATTGACTAGGTGAACTAGAAGTTATCTATTCTAAAACAAACATTTTGCGACAACATAAATTTAAATAATCTTATTCAATGTATGCTTAGAACTGTGAGGCATATTTTCACAGTGTTTCTCAAGTGTACGAGTGCCTTCAAAAATTAAAATTATTTAAAAAAAAAGTTTTTTTTTCATTTTTCATTTATATTACACCCAACATCAACATCTATCATACACCACTGATCTTTATACTCATCACTTAACATACTAATTTACTAATAGATAATAATACTTTATTATTTTTTTATTTTTGTAAAAAAAACAATCATCCTTTGTACTTCATTCCACTTTATTTAATATGTCAGGACCGGTTTCGCTCATTACGAGCATCGTCAACTGATAAGAAATATAATTTAACAATGCTATTTATACAAAAATGAACAGTTATCAACAACAATTGGCATTGAAAAGAAAATACCAATTACATTAAAAGTGATTCTAAAATAGCACAAAATTAAAATGTTTAACACATCTAACATATAATTAAAAAGTCATCTCAGATTAATAAATTTAGAATGGGGATTGAAAGTAATTACAAACATAATTAAAATTTGGGAATTGTTTGACAAAGTGATACAATGAAAATAATGACATTCACTCTATTAATGCCATTATTTTCATTGTATTCTTTGACAAAGTGATACAATGAAAATAATGGCATTAATAGAGTGAATGTCATTATTTTCATTGTATCACTTTGTCAAACAATTCCCAAATTTTAATTATGTTTGTAATTACTTTCAATCCCCATTCTAAATTTATTAATCTGAGATGACTTTTTAATTATATGTTAGATGTGTTAAACATTTTAATTTTGTGCTATTTTAGAATCACTTTTAATGTAATTGGTATTTTCTTTTCAATGCCAATTGTTGTTGATAACTGTTCATTTTTGTATAAATAGCATTGTTAAATTATATTTCTTATCAGTTGACGATGCTCGTAATGAGCGAAACCGGTCCTGACATATTAAATAAAGTGGAATGAAGTACAAAGGATCATTGTTTTTTTTACTAATATAATGCCTTTCCACCAAGTATTGACAGTGAACACCCTAAAAGTGATATTTTTTTATTAATCGCATTTTGCATTTCGTTAGATTATTTGTTTATATATGTGAAAATAATTAAACATTCGCTTTTTTTAATTTATAAACTTCAATTTTGATAAGGAAAAAAAGCTGTTAACAACTTTATCAACTTTTAACAACCAAGACAAAGTTAAAAATAATTAGGAATTCCGAAAGTGGCAAATTTTTCACTTAATTTTTTAAATGAAAAGTTTCTGTAAATAAATATGCCCATAAATTCAATAATGAGTGTTATTATAAAATCTGAAAAGACTCTGGAAATTACTTAACTTAGAAAAGCTGCGGATGCCTCCGAAAAGCCTCAATCCTGCCTGCCTCTTCTTTTGACCGGTGGGATTCCGGCGCCCCGGACGTCCATCGAGTACTATTCATAGGATGTGACGTACTCGGCAGAACTGAGGGATGCTGGCATGTCATGGGAGGAAGCAAAGCAATTGGCGAGAACATGGAAACATGGAGGTGCCGCGTGGCGGCCATATGCTCCACATAGGGAGCGAACATGGCCAAAGAAGAAGAAATTTTAGGGAGGAAAATGTTAATGAATTCATTGAATCTTAAGCAGAACTTCTGTCAAATGAACACTAACATAATTGAGCAATAAAAATCAATTGATAGATAAAATAGAAGTGACGAAGAAGCTTTTATAAAAGTCAATTCTTAACAAGTTTTGACCATTATAGAAGAATGTGATCTCGATGAAGTGTATATCTGAATTACGTAGGGCAATTGAATACGGCATGTTATAGGAATCTTCATTAAGAAAAGAAGATAAGAGTGGAATTCTACTTTATCATGACAAGCTTGTAAAGAAAACACAAGGTGCTAATATGCCTCATTGACTAAGTAACCGTACTATTCCACTGATTGTGTTACTAACTGTGACATTTGCTTTGTTCTATTTGCTACTATTTTGGCGAAATAGCCAACTGCCTAGGCCAGGGGTCGGCAACCTGCGGCTCTTTCTATGTAATGTTGCGGCTCTCCAGTTCCATATGAAAAAAAAAATCTTTACCCTTTAAAATTATTTTAAAATTTTAAAATTTACCCTTAAAAAAAATAAAATATATTTTTATGCGCCTAATTTCTCAATAGCTTCAATTTTTATAATCGTTAATTACAAATCGCTATGCTTAACATGTCCACTGAGCCAATTGTATTACATTTCCCTCCCAAACAGCCACCGTCGCCAGTAGGCCTGGCGAGTTCAGTTGTGGCTAAAAATCAATAAATTCTTTATTTTTAATGGTATCGAATTGAAATAAACGGTATATCATTCTTGACTATAGGTTATATTTTATATAAATAACTAGCTGGCCCGACGAACTTCGTACCGCCTCAGAATCAATAAATGTTGTGTTAATTTATTGGATGAGTTAAATTCAGTTTGAATGAATACTCAAAATGAATTAAGTTCAATAAATGTGCAAAATTAAAAATGAAAAGTATTTTAATTACATTGAAATGATGTTATTCACGTGGCACAGTCGATAGATTTAAAAGAATGCAGTGGACCAACGATTTGATTTTGAATTGTGAAGTTGAAATGATCCACATCTTTGTTATTTGCTGCAAGAATTGCTCGTTCAATCAACCAATTATGATGTTTGTGATTAGCAATGATATTCAGGAACACTTTGTTGATTGTCCTTCGATGAGACGAAATTTCAAAAATTCGGCAAAAACGAAATCAATCCATTCGATTCGTCGACAGGAACACGGCCGTTACAGATAGTCAGCAAATGCTTGGAGAAATCTGCGGCATATGGTCGTTTAGAAATGCAACTCGCATGTTTGTCGTTAGCTGAAGTTTCTTCACATAGCGCCACAGAGTCGATGTTTTAAGGCAAGAGTTTATTTCATCGGCAGCGGTCGATCTTGGAATGACTGGTAGTGTTTGGCGAAAATCGCCAGATATTAGAATCATTGCGCCTCCAAAACATTTTGAGTCATTGCGCTGATCTTTCATAGTTCGGTTGAGTGCTTCCAATGCGGAGGAAAAATAAGCCACCATTTCCCTCATCAATTGCCTTCATTAAAGTATCGTACACTTTCTGTTGGGGGTTCAACAGTGGTACATTCGTTCGAAGTGATTGGTTCAATGCATCTCGATCATATTCACGTTTACGTTTCGATTCTCGATCGAAAGCGTCGTTCATTCCTCGATCTGGCGACGCATCATGCAGCGCATGAGGTAACACATATCTTCGATCAAAAGCAACGCCTGGTTATGTATCTCCTCATTCACCTCGAGATCGAGATTTCCTGAACTGACGTGAATTCGGTGTAAAGTGTCTTCGGACATGTCATCCTTGTACTTGTTCCACAGTTCACGTGGATTCGATGGGAAGCATGTCAAAATAATGATAGCAAATAATGTGCGTATCTGACTTGGAGACGCAGAAACAATTGCTTCAGCGATTGTCATGTCCCAATGAGTTTAGTTTTCAAGCAAATTGAGCTATTGACATGCGGCACGAAATGTTAGGCATACGACGCCATTGACAGTTCGAAATGATTCGAAATGTCGACCCGAAGGGAATTATTGGTTGTTTTTCAGATTTTTCATGTTCACAGAACTGAAAGACTCTTAGAAAACCATTCTGAGCACTCTTACTGATTGGTTTAGAAGTACTTGGCATAGCTAATACCTCTTTATTTCACTGTATTTTAAAAAATAAAATTACATCTTCACAATGTTGACAAACGACTACTTTTGTTTGACAGTAACTGTCAAACAAAGACAGTTGCTAAGAAATGTGTTGGTCTAGGATAAATTTGTTCTCAATGCTTGTCACCAACATAATGACAGGGATCTTTTCAAAATTATTCAAATAATACTTTTTTATAATTTTACGAAAGTTCATTCTAAATTTTCATATTTTTTATATTACGAAATGACATAAATTCTCATTATAACAAAGAACGCAACATTTTCCAAATCTTCAATATTATATTTATGAGATTATCTTTTATTAGAAAAAAAAATATTTTTGTTTAATGTTTCACACATACAAACAGTTATACAGTCAATCCTGTTTTTATGCGGTAGATGTGTTCCACGAAATATCGCAAAAAAAAAATCGCATAAAAACAACTTGACTTCCATAGAAATAGTCGGGTGCGTTACTTAAATTTTAAAATCCGCATAACTTTGAAACAGCGAGTTAAAATATACACTAAATCGCAAACTATAAGAAAATTAGGGGAAAACCACGGCGTAAAAATATTAAAAAATAGTCACTGTATGACAATTCTATATGTGTTTTAAAGCATGTGGTTCTAAATCACTCTTTTTCGGAAGAAATAGTATGCGCATCAATTTCATAAAACTATGGTTGTTTTCTAACAATAAAATTAGTGATCAGAGTTTGTTCAGATTTTCTTTTTCGATAATTAATTGTTTATGCAGTTTGTTATACCCATATATATAATATATTTTAAAGTTATCGTTGAAACTTGAATGCGCGATCAGAATTTGAATAATTTAGAAAGAAATGATCTTCTAATTTACTGAAAAGTTGGATACCTTCTTCAATTATTTTCGCAGTGAAGGAACTGGAATTTCTTTCAGTTCGTCATTGTTTTCTGGTTTTTTGTCAATAATTAAATTTAAATTATGAACATCTTCGTCACTTATAGCTTTATCTGTAAGTAATTCGTCGATATAATTTTCGCTAAAGGTATCAAACCTTTCTTCGCCAAGTTCAGGTGCTAAAGTAATCATTTCAGCTGATATTACCGATGGCAGATGCAACATCAGTAAAAAATCGCATTACTTCAAAATCGCATAAAAAAAACCGCATAAAAACAGGATTGACTGTATATAGGGATCAAAAATAAAATAATGATTTGATAGTATTCTATAACAATATAATATACATGAAAAGTATACTGATTTTTTTTTACATACCTTCTGATTTTATGTACTTTCATTCGTCTTTTCACATTTCAGTATATATTTTAGCGACGGTGATGAACATGAGACATAAACTCCTAAAAGTTTTTTTTTTAAATGGATATTGAAGATTTAGTTTCGATTTAGTTTAAAGTTGGCATTCCTAGCTTGATTAACAAAATGCCTCACATGAGGTAACACATGTCTTCAATCTAAATCAAAGCCTGGTTATTTATCTCTTCATTCACCTCGAGATCGGGATTCCTTGAACTGACACGAATTCGATGTAAAATGACTTCCGACATGTCATCCTTGAACTTGTTCCACAGCTCACATGAATTCGATGTGAAGCATGTCAAAATCATGATAGAAAATAATGTGCGTATCTGACATGGAGATTCAGAAACAATTTGTTCAGTGATTGGCATGTCCCAATAAGTATAATTTTCAAGCAAATTGAGCTCTTGACATGCAAGTAGAAACATTCGTCATTTTTCGGATGAACTGTGTAAATGCGACCAAGAGCATCAATAGTCATTCGGGTGATCAGGAACCGCATCGCTTTGCTTTTGACGTTAAAATGTCTTCGATATAGCGTTCCAAGTGTAATAACGTGTCATCTCAGAGCAAAGCAACGTTCGTGCAAAATATTGTTGTCAAAAATTTATCATACCTAATTATAAACATAACCTTATTTCAATATTATCCGATTTTCTCTCGTTTTCATTTCATATCATCGATTTCTTTTATTCTAATCCATATTCTAAATTTAAAATTATTCATAAGCCAATCGTATGCAAAAGAAGCAAAAACAAACAAATATAGAAAACAGTGCGATCTGGTGGATTTTTCTGAAACCAGCTTACGACATTTTATCGTTTGAAGCTCGTTCGTCATTTAAAATTTTTATTCTGTATGAAGATATTTATTTTCTTTATAATTTATTTTCCGTGATATTTTTCCGATGTTTTAATGCTTATTCTGCTATTCTAGGCAAAAAGGAATTTTATAAAGCAAAGATCATTGAAATCCTTGGAGTAATTCTCGAGATATACGTGGTGTAAATAACCCGACTTTGTTTTATATATATAGATATAAAAAATTGGGGTTCCAGGAATAAATCATAACACTGCTCTAAAGTATACTCTTCATTATATTACATATTTTAGTATTAAAAACGCTGGAAATTTATATATTTTGTCGTTTGATGAATAAAAATAAATAGAAATTGTCACCCTTAACGTGCAACTTTATTTAAATAATATAATTCAGACAATTAATTATCTTGTAATGTTTTAGCATTAGGTCTTCATTTTGTGCAAATTCTTAAAAGAAAGGAAATGAAAAATAGTAGACGTAGTTTTTTTAAATAACCAAGAAAAATAATCAGGTATCCCGCCAAATGTAATAATTATAATTCGCGTTTATTTTAAATCAACGTTCTACATTAAATACACGATATTCAGCGAATACACAATACACGATATATATATAACTATATATGTATGTATATATGTACATATAAGTAAATACTATAATATTGAAACGAAAAATTTTAGTGGCTCTTTAAAATTTTTGTAAATTTTTGTAAATTGTAACTTTTGGCTCTTCTGATTTGGTTGCCGACCCCTGGCCTAGGGCGCTAACCATAAGAGGGCGCATACATGGAGGAGTAACCAATAGCTCGAAAACTGAAAAAATCTTTGCCATCACAAATTTGTGATGATAAAAATTACTGCTTTTTATAGTGGAACAAAATATTGAGCAAAAGCTAACAAAAAAGTCCCAATTTTTTTAATTTTGGGAATTCCGCAAATTCCTGGGTTTTTGAAATCTGGCAGTGGGTAATGTTTTTTTGATAAATCCCTAAGAGCTAAATAGATGTCACATTTTTTCATTTTAGGAAATCTGTACATTCCCAGGATTGCCTAGGGCACCAAATAACCTCGCGCCAGCACTGCTTGTAGCAGATGTTCAAAAAGATAGCACTAATGAGAGAAAGTAATATTGAAATACCAGGGACATCAATTTCTCATCGGTAATATGAATTAGACATTACAAGAAGCATGTTACACCAAAGTCTGTATTTACTGTATATCTATAATAATTATGATACAGGAATATTTAGATTTGTTGCCTACAAAATTGAACTGACCCAAAAACTAAAACCAGGAGTTTTTAAGGAATACAATCAGTTCATAAAAATACTACTTTAAGGCAGTGTTTCTCAACTTTTTGGGAGCGTGGCCCCTTTTGAGTGTTTATTTTTCTGTGGCCCCCATACCTTTTTTTTGTTTTTCAGCTCACCGTGGTGGAATTTGAAATCCCCGATTAGATATACTTTTTCCTAGAATATCTCCAAAACACCTTTTTTTTTTTAGCTCACCGACGAATTTGAAATCCCCGATTTGGTATACTTTTTCCAAGAATATCTCCGAAACACCTTTTTTTTTTTAGCTCACCGACGAATTTGAAATCCCCGATTTCGTATATTTTTTCCCAGAATATCTGCAAAACACCATTTGAAATCTTCGATTCGCCCGTGGCCCCCCTGAACTGTGTTGTGGCTCCCCAAAACAAAAATAAATCTCTGTGGCTTGAGAAACCGTGCTTTAAGGTTAAGGTATGCTAGGTAAATGCTAATTACAATATGTGGATCAAACATGGCCTTTATGACTTCAAATTCCCATGGAAATAATTATTTTATTACTCTTCTATGCTAATTTCTCTTTAATAAATGGTAATAAAATTATTACATAAATATGTAAATACATAATAGATTCTGAGAATGCAGCATAATTATAATACAGATAACACCGATGCTTAACTAATAGTTTAGTAACTTGGTAGCACTTAGTAGGCTGACCATAATTTTCTATTTTGAATGGAGTGGTTAAACTTATTTCTATGCGTGTGATCTGATAGTGGAAAATGACATATATTCCCCATTTCATAAGAAATACTTAAATCATTTGAAATATTATTCTTAATGTAGGTATAATATAATAATTATTAGGCTTATAATATAAAACTAGGCTTAAGATATCAAAGAGAAGATTTATTTTTTTGCTTTCTTAATAATGTAAATTTGTATGTGACAAAATTTGTCTTCAGTGTTTGAGTTTGATGTTTTTTCTTATCGATCCTACATAAATATTTAAAAATAAACGTTCTGATTCACCTTTTTGTCACATTCATCATCGGGATCCGTTTGCAAGCAAAGTTTTGTATGTATTCTGAATAATATATATTTCCTTAATTTAACGACTTTATCTTACACGAGTAGTATTATTTGTCTCGGAACAAAGCAATTTAGCAGGCAAAATAGCATGTAAGCTTCATTGAGCTCACAGCTCCCAAAATATTTTTAATTGAAACTCGGATGGTCTTTAGTTAAAAAAATGTGCCGGTATCACAATGTTGAATTGGGCATATCTTAAATATTGTTTTTATGAAAACCTTCAATTAATATTTATAAAAATATAAAATTATAACTAAAATCTTCAAAGTTGTTTTTTTAAATAATTCAGTGTTTTTTTAATTGCCCAAATCGATTCATTTTTGTTTCTCGTTCACTTAATTTATCATAAAAATTTGTACACATTTGAACTTAAATAGTAAAGCCAAATTTTTCTAAATTTAACAATTTCCCATATAAATCCCTAAATCTGAAAGTATTTTTTGTATTTTGACAGCTTGAATCATTCTCATTCTCATAACTTGCCACATTTGTATATTTTTTGACAGTTGAATTTTGACACATTATATTATTTTAATTTTAGTGTTACGTAGAATACTGAAAAAAATCAATTATAAAATGACAGAAGATGATAAGGCGGTGCATGACACCGAAGCTTCTTCGAAAACTGGGACATTTAGGGGGAAAGATAGACGGGAAAGGAGTCGTCCATACACCAAAGTACATATACTTTTGTTTGCAATACATATAATTATTTAATTTATCAATGTGGCTTCTTTTAAAACATATTTTGTAGCATTCATATTTTTTTTGTGTTCAGTTCTTTCCACTCGATATACTATAATTGGGTTAATATTTTCATTATTTTGATTAGGTTATATCTATGGCTAATATTGTTTCAGATTGTGTGTCGAAGGCTGCCACCAAATATGACGGAAGAATCCTTTTTGGAACAAGTGTCTCCAATACCTGAATACGACTACTTTTATTTCTCCAAGCCTGATTTTTCCCTCACTCCGAATGTGTTTTCGAGAGCCTATATCAACTTTTTCACTGTTGATGACATATTTGTATTTCGAGACAAATTTGATGACTACATATTTCTCGATGAAAAGGGTATTTATATCTAAATTTTAAAATATTATTTTTTTGTACAATTTATAATTCCCACTAATAACAATGCATTTCTGTAAGAAATTTAATTACACATAGAAATAAATGGAAAACTAATAATTCACGCTAAATACCAAATACAATATCAAAATGAAAAGGTCACCATAATATAATTATGGTAATCTTTTACTTTAGAGTAGAAAACTCACAGACGTTTAATCCAAGATGGCCGCCGCATCAGCGCTATCAATAGAAAAACATACGTCACATAAACAAAATATTTATTATTATTGTTATTGTTATTTCATTCTTTATTTTACATACCTAAGAAGCGTAATTGTCTTTAAGAAGCGTCAGAAATACTCCAAAACCACTACACGGAGTGCGAAACGAATTCCTAAACATAAATTCGTGCAAATAGGATTCGAATAAATCTCTTCTTGTTCCGAATTGACGTGAACTAATGTACTCACTCACGTTTCCATCACGGTTCCATCACGGTACATTGAAAACCAACAATATTTATGTTGAAATAAAGAATGAAATAATAATAACAATAATAATGAATATTTTGTTTATGTGACGTATGTTTTTCTATTGGTAGCGCTGACGCGGCGGCCATCTTGGATTAAACGTCAGTGAGTTTTCTACTCTACAGTAAAAGATTACCATAATTATTACGTCAAATAATTCGTTCTTCTATATTAGAAGAACGATTTATGAAATAGATATGATCGTTTTGTACTAATATTTCCTAGTAGCAGTTAACTCGATGGCTGCCACAGACGAGATATCTCATAAAATTTTTCGTGCTCAACACGCCAGAGACGAGTTATCTCGTTGATAACTAATTAAATTATAGGCGGCGTTTTAGGTAATTTCTATTAATTATCTACGGCATCTGAAAGGTTAAAAATCTAGTGAATTGCTTTGCTTTCGCAATATATATGAAATTTTCAAATAGAAAATGAGAAGCATGCTGTAAAACATGTTCATGAAAATATTACACCCAAAAAACTAGATAATGTGTGAAAGATATGCATATACCTTCTGATTTAAATCACCATTAAATTTCTTTCAGCCAGGAATTGAATCTGAAATATTCTGATTTCCATGTAATTTACTTACCAGTATGCTTCAGATTGCTGATGTTTGTGGTAATGCTCCTAAGCATTGTTTCAGTACTGTTTGCGAGAGATGGCTATAATCCTAAAAGGGGATTTGCATCTGCAGTTTTCTGAATTTGGGATAAACGTTTATTTTTTTTATCCTTTTCTTTATACTCCTGACAGACATATAATAGTTATTAAAAAATGCATTGAGCCTGTAAGTGTGAATCTTTGAATCGTAATGAGCATTTTATATTTTTTGAATTTTGTACGAATACATTCTTTTAATAATTACTTTGATAATATATTTAATTGTTATAATTACTGTCCAAAATTTAAACCTAACTAGATAAAATCAACTAGATATACTGTTAGTGCTTAGTCCGGTGGTTAGTAAGAACATGATACTATACCGATTTGCGGTGTGTATGATGAACGCGTTTTTCACACAGAAAACAATTTACAGTTAGTCTTGAGGGCCTGCCCCAAACCAGCTAGTCGCCAGTTCACAGCCACTTAAACTTATTTGAAATTATTTTTAGGTAATGAGTTCCCTGCCATTGTTGAATATGCGCCGTTCCAAAGATTGCCGAAGAAACGTCGCAAGAAGGACCAGAAATGCGGCACTATTGATACTGACTCCACTTATCTGGAGTTCCTAGAAAGTCTCAAAGAAACTGACAGCGATTCTAGAGAACCCAAGATGGAATACTCCTATCAACCAACAGAGGGTATTTACTCTCACATACCTTGAAAGATAGTTATATATCATTATCGTTATTATATTGGAATGAGAAGGTGTTTACGTTGGTAGTAATCACCCCATGTTTCGTAACTGCTGCAGATTTCTTTTTCAAAGGCTCCAGAACACTGTATGTATTGAAAGATATGAATGATATTTCATATCTTTAAAAATCCTCTTTAATGAAACCGGCAACGATTCCAAAGCAAAGGGTGATTGATTACCAGTTAAAGTCAATCAAAACACAGTGCCAATTCAAAATTATACAACGGAAGCTTAAAAATTTAGTTATCCAAGTCAATATTTGCTTAAAACAAAGGTAACAGTAATTTAGTCAAAGATTTTTTTGTTTTATTTACAGCAAATACATAGAAACTAGGGTTTGTAAAGATTACCACTAAATATTCAGTTGTTGGCTATTCTTTTGTTTATAGAAAAAAAGGAAACAACCACTCCTCTATTGGAGTTTCTCTCGGCGAGAAGGCGAGAGGAAAGAAAGAGACGAGAAGAACGCCAGCGTCGCAGACCTCGCAACAGAACATCTAAGGTGGGATATTCATTGAATTTTTTGTTGCAAATACATATTTCTTAATATTTCAATAAATATTAAAATCTTACCTTTGTTTTGCAGGATGATGAATTTTTCGAAGATGAAGTCAAGAAAATTAAGCCAAGAGACAATGAAAAAGATAAAATATCTCACAAGAAAGGAGAAGAGGATATTATTACTTCTAAATCTGAGATTGCCCAGTCAGACTCTAAGGATTCAAAGTTTCAGGGTAAAGGCAGCAGCAGCAGCAAAAGTTATCGTGAACAACGTAAGAAGCCAGATTTTGATAAAAAGGAATTCAGTAAAGCTAAAGATTCCGGAGATTCAAATGTTAACGACTCAGAAAAAATATCACGGAACAGTAAACGCGATCGGCAGCGAGAAAATGTCAGAGATAAAACTACCAAAGACGTTAAGAAGTACAGCGATTCGAGAAAAGATAAAATCAAGCCAAACGAAAAAAGAAGTGATCAGTTTTCGAGTTATAGACAACTCGATGAAAATGAAATCGACTCTGGACTACCTTCACTGAAAGAAAGTAAAAGTGTTGCAAGTCAGAAGGCGAACGTTGCGAGTGCCGTAACTAACGACAGCCCTACTGAGAAATCCTTCTCTGGATCGAAAGGATCTCTGATGAGCAGTAAGATTAGGCCTTTCACCCAATTACCGCAATACAAAGCTGAAGATCTTCCGAAAGTAATCGAGGAGTTAGATAAGAATACTAAAAAAATTAAGATGGAAAAGTATAAAGCGATCGTTGATGAAAGCGCAGAAAACACAGGCCAGCAAAGTAATAAAACAACAAAAAATTCTGAAGACGGTGAAAAAGATTGCTACGATAAAGAAAAACTGGCGACGACTTCTATGAATGAAAAAAATACTGTCAAAGATAAAATACTTTCTAAATCTAAAGAATCTCTCTCGCCTGTAAAATCTGCAAAGAAAAATAATGAAAATGACGCAGAAGGCGTTAACTCAGGTGATTCTTTAGAGGAAGTGCAGCGTCAGCGTCGCAGCAGCTTGGAGTCTAGCGAATCAAAGGTGGGATCTGATGACCCGCCGCTCAGAAGGCACAAATCCCTAGATGATAAAGCGCAGGAAGCGGATGACGAAAATGTCAGACATCCATTGCATAGACATAAAAATGATCCTCGCACGGAACGTAGAATTAGAAATAAGGTAACAAAATTTGCACTTATAATTAATTATTGAATATACTGGAGTTAGTCTGATAAGGATGCCCTAAAACTGTATGTTCTTCTGCATACTTTTGACAGTCGGATTGATTGCTGTTGTTTCATCAAACAGGAATTAAAATTGTTTGATTCTACTACAAGTTTATAATCATCTAAGCCTTTAGATCAGAGGTGGGGAACCCTTTCTTCTCTAAAGGCCACATTCATTTTTCTGATTCGACATTAGGCCGAAGTAAACATAGGACGGGATTGATTAATATTCAATCCCTTACCCTACTTTTCCCCCAAATATCCAAACCTGGTTTTTTTTTTAGCTCTCCGAAGAATTTTAAATCCTCAATTCGCTATACTTTCCCCCCAGATATCTCCAAACCTCGTTTTTCCAAAATTGGCCAGAAGGCCGCACCGGAGTGGTCAAAAGGCCGCGGGTTCCCCATCTCTGCTTTAGATGATGTTGGATATAGAATTAAATGAGATTGACTGTTTGAATGCCAACGAAAGCAATCTGGTAAACATGTTTCAAACGTTTGAAACCAATTCTAGATTGCAAAAAGCTGAAATTAGGATTTGAAATTTGTCATAAAAGAATATACTTTTTATTGACTGATATTTTAATCATTTATTCTTTATCGTTCTAGGATCGTCCAAGCATAGTCATTTATCAACCCGGTATGGGCAGATTCAGCAAACAGCGACTCGAACGAGAGAAAGATACTCCGGCAGGATCTGCAAAGTCGTCACCGGAGATCGGAGCTTCCTCTACGCCAGAAGATGATGCGAATGAATTCGCTTAGTCGCCTTTAGATTGGATACTAAATTAATTCAATAGATTAACGAATGATGCTCGCTTCAATTATGCAATACATATTTTGTAAAGTTATCAGGCTCCAGTGAAAAATTCTTTGATGTTGATTATTAAATGCTTTAAAAAATAATAGGTGAAAATATAAATTTATAATAAATAAAGGAAAATGTATTTTGTTTTTTTATTTATTTTGTAACATATTTTATCTTAATTTACATAAGCGATCTTTGGTTTTAACTGAAGATATTTTTAAAATTAAGCTTACAATTTTATTATCATTCGTTCATCATAAATAATTGTATTCGGTTTACATGTTACCTCATTTTGCTGACATAGTAGAAATTCAATAATTATTTTATATGGTTTTGATGGTATCAATGCAAGTCATAACTACATATTGAGAAGATGTTCCTCAAACTTATACAACCGATGGAATAACAAAGTAATACATTCTAATGTCATATTAGAGATGAATTTCCGAAACAATTTGTGCTGTATCGCACATATTAGTAACTAATATTTTATGATAATCATTGTAAAATTAACATTTATTAATATTATTATGAATTCTTCATGTTAACATTTCAATCACATTATTTTATGGCACATTCTTTACACAATTATTTACAAGTTGTCCTTTAATGGCTGGATGTTTGGGTGTATCATCCTACCCATTCTTAAGAGATAATTTTTTACAATATTTTATCACTTTTCACACTTCTCTGCGTATTCACTTTTTATCTATTGAACCATCCATTCGTCATGTTCGCTTACATCTTTGATTTGATGATAATAATTAATAATTTATAATCAGAATATGGTATTAAAAAAATATTCAGTCAATAGATAACATTTAAAATATTTCCAACTATAAAAACAGTATGGCAGTTTTATATAATAAAACAATTAAGTATAAGTAAAAGAAATTGTGCAAAATTAATTTATAGAAAAGCATTGTAAATCTAATAAGCTCTTATAAATGCATTAAAATTCCATATGAAAAAATTCAATGCCTTAGTTTGATTAATATAATCGATAAAAGACCTTAGTTATTCTGATAATGCTTCATACATTTCCCTTCCGGTAATAATTGTTAAATAGTTAGTACTTACTGAATCTTAACAAAAATATCAATGTTGAATTTATAAAGTCATCAAATGTTATCATAAATTTCTCGGTATTCTTTTCTTTATCAATCAAAGGTTTTCCATTAATCTTTAACTGTTTTTTTTTCTTGAAACTTATAGACCTGCTGATAGGTTTATTAGAATTTTTATGTTTGTAAAACTTGTCTACTCCCAATGTGGAGCATATGGCCTCCTAATGGAGCTATCTCAACAGAAGTTTTTCTGCGAGAACTGCTTGTTACTTAGTTGCTCAACCTCAAAAAGATAGGGTCAGGATAGGACTAGTGGTAAGCTAATCGTTCTTGTTACGCCTTGTTATTTTTTTGAATTTTAAGGTACAGAAATCGATCCTGACAAAAAAAATGAAAAAATAAATCAATACAGAACAATGATGAAGTTGATGCTCATTCTAATCTTGAAGAACCATGTAAAATCGATGCCCATACTAACTTTTATGGTGATCAAATGATTTCGAGTCAAATACTAAATTGTATGAATCATTGTCATTGCAGCGATGATAATTTTGTTTAAAAATTCTAAAATTTTTTTTTTTAATAAAATAAAATAAATAAATACTGTTTTTGATGTGATTCAGTGCATATTTCAACTCACTGCTGTAATTAAATTCACTTGATTGGTGTTAATTTTTCACTTAAGAAACGTCACTGAGTAAGTTTGTATCGTTTCCGACGTTTTCCTCCTTGAATGGCGGGTTCTTTTTGATATTTTTTGTCTGTTTCACATTTCGTCGGTGTAAATAAATGAACGCGAGTACGAGACAGAGAAGAAAACCTCCGAGGCAGCCGGCTATGATGAGCCACATTTTTTTCGCACTCCTATCCATCTTTTTCGATTTCACTTTTGATTTACACTCAGCGTGGTCTCGATCGTCGTCTTTGCTCGGCTGTTGGCACTGTTGACCTTCTGAAATTTTTTAATCAAACAGTCAAAACAAATTTTAAAATAAAATTGCAATACTATTTGGTTACTGGCATAAAATTCAAATCTAGTGAACTTTTACCCAACTTTTTCAGAGGTAAGGAGAAAAGAATGAGTAATTTTGAGTACTTATTTCATATTACTAAGAAATATACATAAGCAACAGATCATTTTAAACCGAGTGATACTTGTCGCTGTATTAACTGAGGGTACTTGGCAAACACCAACTATATTTTATTTGAACTGTACTCACTATAAACTAAAATATAAAATACATGGTTTGTAATTGAAGATTTATTCCCAGTGATTACAGCGGTACAATGCGAGTGTGAACATATTACATGTCATCTGAATAGTTAAAGAAATTATAGATAAAACTGCAAAATAGGATGAAAGCCATAATAATTACTCTATTTATTATAAAATGTACGATTAATTGTAGTAAGTACATAGTTTCAAGTTTTATTTAGAGGTCAGAGGGTGTTGATATTGTGTAAATCAGTGAATTAACCAAAATGCTTTTTTGACAGAAAGAACAATTATTTATACACTTCAAATTCTAACATCAATTATTTACAGATGATTTTAATTTTTCTAACAAATTTAAAGACTGAAAGGAATCTTGCCATTTATACGCAAAAACAAAACTGAAATAAATGAATCTCAAATTTGCGAAAATGTTACATTCATCCTCTTTACAAAACAACAATGATAAACTAAATTATGAATTACTCGCAACGCAATTTAAATTTAGAAAACAGATCCCCTAATTGTTGAATTTGAACTTAAATGATGTGCATTGCTGATTGAAAAAAACTGAGGTTACCTTCAGCATCAGGATTGAAGAAAGCGTAGAAGTCAGGTATTATAGTGACTTCCCTGTCGGTAAACCATACAGTGATCGCTTTGTATGAACAAGTGTCTCCCTGACGGACAGATCCAGTCAGATCAATATTCTTGAGTCCGCACATTTTCGAAAAGTCTCCCGGACGAAGGTTTCCGATATTATTTCCTGATATGTTCAAATGTTCCAGTTCAGGAATGATTCCAAAGTCTGGCACCGTACTCAGCTGACAACTTGCGATGTTGAGAAAAGTCAAAGGGGCCTTTATCGGTTTCTCCATAGCGTCTAAATCGCGTTGAAGATTCTCTAATAAATTTTCAGACATGTAAAGTTTCCTCAGTGACGGTAAATTTAGAATGAAAGCTGGAATTGTTGAAAGGCCGTTCAGAGATAAATCCAAAGTTTCTAGCGATGACAGTGGGTCAAATGCGTGAGCGTCAATATTTTGAATCAAGTTGTCACCTAAATATAGGTAACGTAGGTATGTATATCTAGAAAATGTTGTATTGCGCAATTCCCGTATTCTGTTGAAGGATAGATCTAAAATCTGAAATGAAAAAGCTTTTAAGTATCTTCAAAATGATTTTTTTCAAATTGTATTATGAATTGGTATATGCAGGTTCGGATAGTTGAAAACTTCAATGTCTACTACAAATTCAATCAGCACCATAATAAAAATTGGATATAGAACATGGGGTATTCAATTGTCACAGATCCTTAGATACACTTGTTTTGGAAAATTAAAAAACTGGCTATAAATGATTATTCACCACCTCACATTTTCAAATACAATGTATAGGTACAATCATGACTTTTATTTTTGACAAATACGATTCAAATCACTATGGCAAATGTGTATTTTTGATTTAAAAGTATTTGAATTTTGGTGGGCTGGGTCCAGAGTTATAAATCAAACGAGACCACAGTCATATTTTGTAAAATATTGTATGCATTGGAGCCTCGATCAATTTTTCTAGCATGTATCATTTCTCGATTTTTATTTTTATTATTAATTTGGTGACTTCCCCAGATTCATTATTTTCTGCATCCATTGATATTTTTTAAGCACCCTTAAAATGAGAGATAAGAGGTCCACTGTCCATGTGTAATTTATGAATTTGAGTTTTTAATAAAATAATTGTTCTGATGTCTCATCAAACAAAATGAGTAATTGGAAATATTTATTCCTATGTGATAATTATTTCATAAATGACACTGGTAGGTGATCCAGTTTGATGTGGAATAAATTTTGCCATTAAATACCTTAATGTCCCTACCATTTATTGTTTCTTGGAACTCAGTGTGTAAGATAAAAAAATAAACGGAGGAGCTCCTGGAATTAGCAAATGACACACATCGACAATATTTTTTAATAATGGAAAATATATTTATGAAAACAACTAAGTATTTGTTGTACTGTTTTTAAATTGACCGCCAATATTTTTTTTCTTAGAAATGCACGATTTATCTGTGAGCGAGTCTTGATAAATTGAATATGTGATCTAAATTGAGGTGAGAGGTTATTTGTTTATTTGAATAGTGGTTGCAAGCCATTTGGATTTATAATAGTAAATTTTTTGTGATTATTTTCTTATAGCTATTTAGGTATGTATTTACATGCAAGACAATTACATTTACATTAGACAGAAATTATAAAATTTTATTGCTTCCATGTGTATTAGAACAATTATTATTTTTAATAATAAGTGGCCAACCTTTGGCTCTTTTGAGCCCTTTTTTATTACGTATAAAAAATAAATTCCAAAGGTGGTATGTCATGCAGGATCATTTTTTAAACACAAAATTTAAAATGACAAATTTGTTATTCCACTGATTGTGACACTTGTTTCGCTTATTTGAGAAGCATCTTAAGACTAACACTACCGTATACTAATTTATTTATAAAGTTTGTTGATTTAAATTCTTAATTTTTAAATTTCATAATAAAAGTGAGAATTATATAGTTACAAAAGTCACGAAACATAAATTTCAATAATCAAAGAAATACAGGGGTCTATCTATAAAAACATAGTTTTTAGTTCACTAAAATATAGGAGGTGATTTACCTTTGTGCTTTTAACATTAAAATTTCATTTGTAGAAATTAGTAATCTATGTTGTTAATGTGTTGTCATAACATTTAATTGAATTGCTTTTTTATTCCACTGATTGTGTTATAATCTGTGACACTTGTTTCACTTCTTTGAGAAGCGTCTTTATACTAAGTATCTTAAGTATATTTTTTAATTAAGTGATTATTGAATATAATTCTTTACTTAAAAAATATAATATAGAAGATGAGATTTTTTCCTTCAGCTGGACGTAAGGTGGGGAATAGATACAAATATTAATAGTAAGTACTACATAATTATAATAATATTAATAATTACAAATTAATCGATATTGTGCTTTGAATGGTAAATTCCAAAGGAATTATTTGATCTATGATGAGTTGCCTGTCATATTTAATTTGTAATACGGAATGATAAAGATATCAAATTTAATTTTAAATTAAAAATATATTAGGTAAGTATATGCGTAAACTTAAATCATTGTGAAAGACGGGAAACTGTAACTTGGGCACAGTGATTGGAATTTTCTTTACCTATGAATTAATCTTTACCTCAATATTTGTTTTAAGTGTAGTTGGAACAGAATGGAGATTGAGTCCGGAGCAGTGTGCGCCTTGCATTCCATAGGCTTTGTGATAAGTACATCTTTGTGGTCGCTCAACTGGCAAGCCAGCTGGCGCCATAGTAGTCACCAAAGCTGCCACCTTTAAGCTCTGGACCATGACTGCAACCCACCACCACCACCATCGCCGCATGGCCAGGCTTCTGAAATATATAAACAGAAATATGGATGAGCATCTTGAATATTTAATATTTTCAAAGCTAGACGTGATATGAAAAAAAATATAAATCTAGCTAACTCGACTTTTAAAAACATCTCAATTGATTACAATTTTTGTAATACTATTCCACCAACCATTTATTGTATAGGGTGGATATAACGCGATGTGCGTTTCACAACATTTTTTTCAGTAAATCAATTTATTCCAACTTGTACGGAATACATTGTTTTGAAATATATACTTAGACGAAAAGAAGTTCATAATATGATCGAACATTTTTTCTAATTTCAAAAAAGCCCATTTAACGGTAATGTTGCTATTCGCTTAGTTATCTATCAAATATTTGCGAAATAAATTATTCAAATATCGAATACTCATGAAGGTAAATAGCCAACTAAAATAATAGTCAATATTCAACATATGTATATATATATATATAATATGTATATTTAATATTATATCAGATCATCATAAAAAATCTAAATAAAAAAATATCGGCTTCCGTGTTTATTTAATTCGGCAATTGACACATCCTAATTAGAGTTCAAAAAATCTGGGAATTTCGAAATGGCGGAAAAAGCCGGAAATAGTCCCGGAAAATTGGGAAAAACGCAGAATATAAGGAATAATTTGCTTAAATCATATTCGTCGTCGTTTTTCCAGCATACTGAAGACCGTGTGCACACATAAATACGTGTGTTTCACTATTTGTCATAATAATTAAAAACAGGACCGTTTCCAAATATTTTGTTTCGGATTCAAGTATACCTTAATGTTACTTATAGACTAGTCTTTGTCATTCTTCTTTGACCATATTCGCTCCCTATGTGGAGCATATTGCCGCCACGCGGTACCTCCATGTTTCCCTGTCTCCCGCCAATTGCTTTGTTTCCTCCCATGACATTCCAGCATCCCTCAGTTCTGCCGAGTACATCCTATGGATAGTTCCCGACCAGGGTTAACAGATCTTCAAAAGCACAGATCGGGAAATTCACTATTTAGAAAACTCGTTCGTTCATTACGAGCATCGTCAGTTGACGATGCTCGTAATGAGCGAAACCGGTCCAGACATATTAAATAAAGTGGAATGAAGTACAAAGGAATATTGTGTTTTTACTAATATAATGCCTTTCCACCAAGTATTGACAGTGAACACCCTAAAAGTGATTCGAATAGGTATCAAAAGAGAGCCGAATATATGCATTCTATAATTTGATTAAGATTCCTAGTAGCTAGTAGTCACAGAACGAATAGGGCTGCCAGATTTCTTGACATAAAAACCGGGACACTGATGATACTTGGCACTAATTTCGGAGATCGACCGAAAACAAGTGTGTACAGCATCCTATGGCTACTATATTCATCATTGCTTCCCAAACTTTAAATGAAACGACCCACTAAAATCTGAAAACCTCCGCGCCCCAGTTTGAGAATCACTGATATATACCATCCGAAATTGCATTTGATGATTTGTTTGACTATTTAAACTTTTCAAAAGATTAGTAACTAGTATTCGGACGGGCTTTGAAAATATGATATTACGCGTGTTTTTGTATATTTCTTTAATTTTTTGCAACTTTATAACTTCGAGGACTATAACTGAATAATGGTAGTTAAACTAAATCCAGAATTTTTGGCTGCCGGGACGCCTGGCAGCCCTAAGAACGAAGGACATGACAAGATATCTATCTGTCCATCCATGCAAGATTGTAGAACGCTACCATTCGAAGGCGCTTTTAAATTTTTCCAATATTGTTGTTTTGTAACAAGCATAGTGCTAGTACTAGATTATTATAATGGATTATGATTACATAATGTTAAAATTTGATAGTGTAATTGACATTTTGGGAAGATAATATATATATATATTTCATTCAATAATATCATCCTTAGTGGGTGAATACATATTTTCACAAAGAAGCGTGTATTTAAATTGTGTATTTCGATACAGCGATGAGATTTCTTCATTCATCATTAATTTAATGGATTCTAAATGTGCATTGTAATGCCTTATAATGAAATCACCAAGTAAATATGTATAATTATATAACTTTTATATTACATTATTTTGCAATGAGAATGTCATAGGAACTAATTTATATATAATTCGTGTTATTTTCAGGTAATTATCATTCTACATTCTTCCTGGGGTCATGTCATTAGAAATGACAAGAAATAATGAACCTAAAGATAACAATATAGTTGATTTTTATTACATAGTATGTCTTTAAGATATGCGTATAAATAAATCAAAAAAATATTACTCTCATTTTTAATTAAACACCCTCAAAAATATGAAGCATGAAGCACTTTTAGTTCAAATTGATTTACGAGTTTAACGAGTCCGCGAAACGTTTACGAGGGATACCCAAATTGCTATTACAACCCTGATGATTTGAACTGTTTAGCTTTGAAAGATTAGCTGTAAGCGCGTTCAATCTCAATTAAAAGAGCAGGCAAGCATGGAAAAAATGTCTTCGACAACTTCGTTCTACAGCCGTAGGACATCATTATTTGTTTTACGTGTAATAGATAAATTAATCGACCAGAAATATGTTTAAAAACCTGTTGGTATATTTTCATATAAAACTTATAGGTCACATTCCAGTTCGTGATACCTTCAATTTTGAGTCCTGCACAATTCAACGCGGTGCTGTGTCAATTCGTTTAAATATCAAGACAATTGGCATCACATGATAAGATAGAAAACCTAATAAATTAGAAAATGAATGTCCTAGAATATTGGTTACTAAATAAGTAAAATATGACAATATATAATATGCAAAATCATATTATTCCAATTTAGCATTTACAAGGCAACTTTATTTACCAGAACGATATGTAAAATCTGCGTTACCCGCCATTATTCTTTGAATGATTTAATATTGATTAAATGCATTTTGCGAACGTCTCCGTTTGGCAATAAAATTGAAGCACAAATCTTATCTTTACAGCTATTTACAATACATATTAAAAAAATATATACCAGTTTAGATAAGGAAGACTATTAAGAATGAGAAAAATTATCAAAATAATGTTAATATTTCAAAGACAATATTAATACTGAAATAAAAGGTTGGCAATCAAAACACGTTAAATGTATAAGTACCTAATTTAAAATGAAAATTTAGATCAAATGGGAGCAGCTGTATTATGATTGGTTGAAAGGACAAGAATAATTCATTTGGAACGGATTGGGTGCAGGCGACGAGACAAACGAATTTTGTTTGAAAATCAATCAGTAGGGAGATATACCATATTATAACACCATACAATAATCCACGTTTTTATTTAACTGGCAGCACACACGATATTTATTTCAAAATAAGAACAATGTTAACCGCATTCATTATTTGAACAAATATAAAATCTGACTTTTCCTGATGTTTTAATTTTAATGATTATATTGAATGTCCTTATTTTTTAGTAAGTACACATTATTTATAAGTAAGTGTATTTTGCATATGACAGGCTAGATAATCAAAGTTATAATAATTATTAGGTACTAACGAAAGAAATAAAAAATAAGTTTTTTTTTAGAGTGCGCATATTTCTAAGACTGTGGTCAAAGAAGACGGCTACTATGCAAGCTTATAGATTCGATTAATACTCTGAAACCGACTTAAATATTGCAGACATTTTTTAGATAAAATATAAGACTCGTATTGAAAATAAGTAGATATTTGGAAATACCAAATATGTAGCTGATTTGTTGGATGTATTTTTTGTTATTTATATTTGAAAAGTTTTATGAGTGATTAATAATTGTGAAGAATAGGTATTTAGGCACAAATACAAAATCATCTTCGAAACAGTCAAGGTGTACGATAAACTTTATTAAGCAAATAAGCAGGGATGGGCTGGAGGGGGCTCGGAGGGGCTCGTGCGAGCCCCTTGTTAAATTTCGGCACGGCCGGCGAGCCCCTTGTTAAGTTGAGAAAATCATTCGTTTCAGATGAAATCACCTAACTGAAATATCTGTAGAAGGTTAAATTTTATTATGAAAAAAAATACTCATAATAATGTATAAAACTTTAATTTTGGGGGGCGACATTTTTTTGGGGCTTTCCCGTTTGGGTCCCAAAATTCCTTACAAAATTTATACTTTAATAGTACAAAAAAGGTATGGGGGGGGCACAGAAAAAATAAGACACTCAAATGGGCCACGACCCCTAAAAGGTTGAGAAACACTGATTTATAATGTGAAGGCATTATGGCTGATATTTACCGAGCCCCTTGTTAAGAAATTGGCAGCCCACCGCTGCAAATAAGTACCATTGTCTGAAATCGACGATAAATTCGTCAGTTGGGTGAGGCTAGCATTCAATGAAATTCATTCCAAACTACGGCATGTTTAGTGATGACAAACATTGGAACCGAAATTGAATTACCTACGAGGCGCTACTGTACGCAATGTTTACAAATAATCCTTAAAATAAGTTATAAATAATATTGTCGTATACGTGATATTCATATGTAGGTTCCTCGCGTTAATTGTTCTACAAACTGTCAGTAATGAGAGCACGCTAAGTAAACTTTAAACTATCTTATCTATCGGATAAAAACAAACATTTCTGCCTGGCAGATATGACAGCAAGTTACATGTTTTCTTTTCTAACGAAATTGAAATGCACCACGACAACCGGTGCATGAGTAATGATTTGTAATAAAATAAACATTTTCATAAATGTGAAGTTTGATCTCAGAGCATCTTTTCCTATGTGATGATGTTTTCAACACCACTTCCTCTTCCTACTGCAAATTATGTTTTATTTAAAATAAAAATACGTAGATTGATAAAAGAATGTTTTCTTCAATAATGCATTGATAAGATTCTTTATAATATTTTAATAATAGTCAACGCAAATATTTTGGAGTATCTTCGTATATTTATATAACAAACTTCTTATATTGCTTGATAAATATTTTGACCTATTTTATTAGAAATGCGAATGAAAGTATTTCTATTTAGTTTCAGGCTATTGGCAATTATGTATGTATATAAAATACAAAATTTTAGTGAATTTAATTGTAATCATAATGATTTCTTTGATAAAGCTAAGTTTTTATAATTGATATATATATTTTTTAATCCATGTCCGCTCCCAATGTGGAGCATATGGCCTTCTAATGGAGGTATCTCAAGATAAGTTTTTTCTACGAGAACTGTTTGTTACTCAGTCGCTCAACCTCACTTTTTTCAAAGTGAGTAGTAAATTTATATTCAATGAAATACGGTAATACAGATTGAGATAAAATGTAAAATATATTTTTTAATATAAATAAAATATAGCTACTTAGATAAAATTACTATCTTTTAAAATTTATAGTGTGGTCAGAAATGTTTTTACTGATCAGTTGAAAATGGACTTAAGGTTATGTTGCAAGAGGGTAGATCAGTTATTAATGCTCGCAATGAGCGAAACCGGCCGTGACCTTTAAAATAAAGTGGAATAAAGTACAACGGAATATTGTGTTTTTATTAAAACAAATCTGTAATAAGCTTTTCCGCTTGTATCCACACTTACTGATGTTGCTATCCCCCTATTACAATACTGACTCGGCAAAATGATTCAGTACATAGACAAAATCAGTTGAAAATCACATAAAAGAAATGATAAAACGCATTGTTTATACTGTAAGATGCGACAGGAAATTGTTAGATTTTTAGTAAAAAACAACAAAATCTTGAAAGTGATGATTGATTATATCAACAATCACATTGAAAAACTTACTGTTACTAATATAATTTTTGGTAGAGAGAAGTGATTAAAAATGGGCGAGTAAAAAATATTCGTAAAATCTGTCAATGTCGCCTGAATGTCATATGTATGGAGGGTTGTCACATCGCCGTGAAAAGTCATGTATCATAGGTAAGTATTTAAGATGTGCGTGATTGAAAATGACTTTCATTATTTGTTAATCGCGTCGTCTTCTAAGAAGATGATTAATTTAATTTCCGTATTCACATAACCTGCGTGTATTTAATTTTATTGTATCTATTTTTAATCATAATATTCCGGTAAATATGATACTAAGAATGCCGTATATATGAAAAAATATATTCGAAAACTCAGATTACGATGTTTTGCACTAACCCTCCGATTTCTTTTACATACGTTTGTGATATTACTGTTTTTTATCTCCCTAAAGAGGTAAAACTTTTAAAAAATATACTAATTTCTTATAGATGATTCACACAAATTTTGTCACTAACGACTCGGGTTTCGCAATTCGGCATCTTCAGGCGCTCTAGTGTACGGATGAACTTGAACTGACGCTTAGTAAGTAAATGTTTCGTGTTTATATAAGAAATAAATGTATCATTGAGTTTAAAGCCATTTCTGGCGAAAAGGATTATCCTTCTTACACACATCTGTGGGCATTCCCATGGGATAATCCTTTTCGCCAGAAATGGATTTAAGCCCAATGAAACATTTATTTCTTATATAATATAAACACGAAACATTCATTTACTAAGCGTCAGTTCAAGTTCATCCGTGCACTTGAGCGCCTGAAGATGCCGAAAAGCGAAACCCAGGTCGTTAGTGACAAAATTTGTGTAAATGTACATAATTTGAACGATTCAAATTTAGTATTGAAATTCCACCAAGCACCTTCAGTCGAAATCTTAAATTATATTATTTATAAAAAATGGCTTAGTTCTTTATTTTTTCTCAAACGATGAAAGATATACTACAATTATTATTTGTTTCAGATTGTCAGATATAGTTATTATTTGCAGAAATTAAGATTAACATTCCGATACTAAATTATTTAAAATGACATAAAAACATTTTATTTGGCATTCAAATCTTCAAAATAATTACATTTCAATAAAACTATAAATCATTCTGTCCTTCAAATGTAGGTATTACAATATGCCCCTTTTCAATAAGTACGTAAGTTAATTAAGCCCACCTTAGTATTCTCATTAGCAAACAATAATTTACGCACTGGAGAGTGATAGAGCGTTGTGATTATGACGAATGGTTACTAACCAGTATCAGTTCATAAATTTACTAACGAGTTGTCATTGTATGTGCTGGAAACTCGCAAAAATAAACGGAAATTTGAAAAAATCGACACATATGTGATGTAAAATAGGTACATATTCAAACCCCAAAACAGGGCGGGGCTGGAGGGGGCTCTGAGGTGTTCGCGCGAGCCTCTTGTGAAATGTTTCTAAGGCCGGCGAGCCCCTAGTTAATTTAAGAGAAAACAATATTCTCAGATCAAATGAGTACATAACTGCAATTTCTGACTTATATATTATCTACGAAAGCTATAATAGATAACATAGTAATACATTTTTAGCCATTTACATTGATTAGTTTACGGCACATTGCATATTGTTAAATATTATAAGTGTATTAAGTAAAAATCGACTGCTTATTTATTGCATAGGAGTGATAAAATAATTCACTCCTTCCTCAGACACCGAGAATTGTTTTGAGATTAAGCGAGCCCCTTGTTAATGCATTGTTAGCACACCACTACCCCAAACTGTATCATAAACGTATTTACATTTCGACTGTGGAAAGGAAAAATGACGTAACTCACACATAACAAAGTTTACAGGAGACACAAAAAACGATTTTTGATGATTTTGGGCATTTTGTGTACATGGAGACTGATAAACTGGTTTTGAATTGACTTTATCTGATATTAATGAAATATTAAAAAAAAAACCTTTTTTTCAGTCTTTTTTCTTGATTGCAATTTCCACATGTCATTGTTTTTAAACTTTAAAGCTAAATTTAGATATTAATTTGGCATTTTCAGCTTACATCCTTTTGATAGAATGTGTATTAACTTGTATAAATTGTGTTATTGAAAAAAAGCTCTTTTGAAAAAACTGTGGGTTACGTCCTTTTTCTTTCCACAGTCGATATATAGTAGGTATGTGTCTTCCTATTTATAGTCGAAAGCACATCTGTTCAATTTACTTATAAAATATGTCATATAAGAGAAATTCATTATTTTATTATTATGATTGATTAACTTATGAGAGAATGTTGTAGGTATGAATGTATTTTTTTCGTAAAATGTTGTAAATTCTAACTTTTTCAGAGTTAAAATTTATCATTGAGTTGCGATTTTCAAGGTTCGTAATATCTTTGTTGCAGCAATCAATATGACATGAAATTAATTTAAAAAAATATATTTGGGATCAGATCACAAATTCTTTTCATTCATTTCATATGTTTGGGAACAAATTAAATGGTTAGAATTAAGATAAATTTTTGATCAGAATAAAAATATGAACTGTCAGAAGAAAAATATTGTACGGTCAGAATATTTTATAATTCGGTTTTTTTAAAATTTCATTTAAATTATGACTATTTACACTAACCGAATTATTATGACCATTTAATATATATTCTGACCAATGTAATATAAATTCTGTAAAAATACGAGCCAAAATATTTAGTCAGAGAAACTATTTCGCTGAGTAAATATAGACGATGTAAATTAATTATCAAAACTTTGAAGAAATCATTCATTCGTTGTAAAGATGTAATACAATTCGTTGAATTTTTCTCTATCTAATGTAGATATTTTCCGTGTGCTATTATTATTAGCATCGTTTAGCACTTACATATTTATGAATTTTTGAATGATTTTAAGAGTGTGAATATGTATTATCAATTATGTTATTGCTTTCATCGAATGTCATATTCTGTGGCAATTTTATCCGAAGTGACGTTTGATGAGCAATATATAATTTTAAAAAGGAACATGTTACTTCCATGAACCTATTCCAAGATACATTCATCGTTTTGAACTTCTTTAATGAATTTGACACAATTACAAATAGTGTCAACGACAACGCTGCAAGGGAAACAGATCCTTTCTCACAATAAGTTTATATGTAAAAATTGCATATTATCAATTTCATAAGAAATTTAATTACAATGCTATGTCGTAAGATTAGGATGAATTGATAAAATATATTCAATAAACATTTAAATTGATGTGATAGTCTATGATCAAACCTATTTTGTACGCATGGAATTTGTCAACAAGTATTTATTTGGAATATTAGTTAAGGGAACGGTAAAAAAATATATGCCTTATTGGTAAACAGTCTAATGGCACCTTCAGAGTATTGGTTGTAAGCAGTGGTGTAGTGGGGCCAGGTCGGCGACCTGGCATCTGAAAATGCGCCAGGGCGTCGCCCTGCCACCTTTTTGACTTGTAACATAATTTTTAAGTACATAAAAATATATAAGAAATACGTTTTGAAAATGGTTTTTTAGCTTCGGACGAATATAAAAAAAAATAGGGAAGAAATCGATGCGGTCATCGATTGGTACATATTTATTTACCACTATACCACTGGTTGTAAGCCAACTTCTAACGGGTCAGGATTCTTTTCGACGATGAGATGAGAGAAGCAGTTTCGGTCATTTGGCGAACAAAAGATGCAGAATTCCTAGAGCTTGTTTTTTTTTATTATAAATTGTATTTTATGATTCCAAAATGTAATTATATTTATTTCTTAAAAAAACATATTATATAAATAAAAACAATCGTAGATTTTTAAAAAATATTAAATATTATGGTATTTGACATTTATGATCTGGGTTTGTCATTACATATCACTAGAACATTTCATCGGATAGTACAATATTTTTATAACTCATTGAAGTACAGTAATACGTGCATTTTTTAAAAACAATGCATGCTCACCTTTTTATTTTATATGCATACATACAATTATTTATAAGACCACTTTTGATAGTAATTGATTGAATCATGACTTGTTTATTTAATTTTTGATAGAACGTGACTAATTATTTAGTGTTAAAAACAATTAAAACCTAGAAAATGAAAACATGTTGTAGATAACGATGCCGTTTTCTTAGAATATTTTCCAAGTATATTTTATTTTATTGTATATAAATCAGGGCGTATAATTAAACAAAAAATAGATAACATTTTCTCCCTTCTCAATATTGATTAATGTCATTAATTAAGATCAGTTCTCAAATACGACTTTAGTTCATCTGAGCGGTGCTGGTTCATAAAATCCACATGAAAGAAATCCAACATTCTGCTTCGCAAAATGTTCAATTTCCAGCACTGTATAAATTTATTTGTTTTATAGAATCATCAAAATAATATATCATTTGCTGCAAACCAATTTTTTCTAGATAGTTTTTTTAGCTTTCAATAAATATTGGATTGCTTTTCAGATAGTTGTTGGTTGTTTGAAAATGAAGGATCGCGTCCTATAATATAATTAATACATTTAGTGCAGTTTTTGATATTTTTCTAATAAAAAATGGATTGTAAGGTAACAAGAAATATTTATTCAAACCATTTTAGGTTAGAAATGTGAGGATTTTAAACCAATGATTGCATTAGGAACGATTTGAATCATATGAGGAACAATAATGGTTAATTTTCACGACGTTTATCATTTTATTATCTTATATTTCACATCTTTTTCCATGAAGCATACTTCTTTTTATATATATATATATATATTGAGGAAATGTTTTAAAATTTGGTGCAGCAATACATGTTAATAAATATAATATAAAAAATGAAATACAATGTTCTTGAATATGACACACTTGCGTCTCTCATGTATGAATAGTTTAGTGATTAATTTAATCACCTGCATATCATTTTCAAATTAATTTCTATAACTTCAAGTATCATGTTCTTTGTGAAACATTTCAGATTATTTAATTGTTCTGACTTACTCTTCATAATAATATAAACATACGGAAACAAAAAAAAAGTTAAATCAAAATATGAACTTTATCCCCTCATATCTTCCAATTGTACGACAGCTTTAAATAAATGTACATCTCAATAATGTGAGAAAAGAAGGCTGGATATTTAATTTACTATCAGTTCTCGACAGTTATTTAATATTTGAATAATAACATAAAATATTCTACGAAACAAAGTAAAATCCCATTATTCGTTGATTATTTTAATATAACATATAATAGTTGACTGACTCGTCTTGCTCATATCAGAATTGTATTGTAAACATCAATGTTGTTTACAATACAATTCTGAGATCACTTTGTTTATGATAGAAGATTATTAAAAAAAAATACCGACTGTTATATCATAATAAAATTGCATATTTTCTTGTACAAAGGTACATAAAACTTTTCCTACGACGGATGATTTCTTTTCTTTTAGTATAGGATCGCTACAAATTTGAAAATAAAAAAAATAATCTATAAGAAATGACAGTAAAAAAATAGGCGTAGAGTTTTATGCATAATATTTATGTAAAGTGTACAATTTCATTGAGATGTAACCTTGCCAGTAAAGTTGGTAAACAATAATAATTGAAAATCACAAAACATCAATAAATATTGGTCGTTATCTTTATCGTAAGTAACTATGTACAAACCTTTGTACACAAATTAATCACTGAACACAAGTTTATGTGTATTCTTTCGATTGAAAATCAAAGTAGTTCCAATATGTCACTGAACATAATTCAAATTATTTGCAGAAATAATTTGAATATGGAATTCTAAACACGTTTGCCAATATTAAACTTTTTCACGAAATTTCTGCACAGTGCTCACTTTTCGCCGGTTACGAAACTTATGTTTTCACAAATATTTATTGAAACTAGATTACACAATAAATTACCACACGATAATTTTTACGAACCTATTTAACTTGAAATTAGCACTTTGATTTGCTTGGCGCGGATTTTATCACGGGGAAAGTGTCATCCCGGTTAGACGTGCATTATTCGCCGTGCTGCACCAAATAAAAATGAATATCGAATCAAACCCACGACAGGATGGGCTTCGTCAATCAGTCCAATTTAGTATGAAGATTTAAAGAGGGCCGATGCCTGCACACTCTTCTCCGCACGAAATATTAATTGAGACTGAGTGTCGTCCAACCTAATGTCGCGCATTCCGTACCTACAATAAATTAATTAATATAAATTTATCGAAATACAGCTTGCCTTTGAGATAACAATACGACCAATGACATTTAGATAACAAAACAAAGTCATATTTTTATCTTTTTATAACACGAAGCTGCTTCTCTCCAGCATCATTATTCATTAGACGACGTACAGGTCCGAATTGAAAGACACCATCCAACGGCTTAGAAGAGCTTTGTCTGTTTATTGAAATCTTGTTGAATATTATATATTAAATATGTATTATTTATTACATATTTAATATATATCTTGTTGAATATATATATTAAATATGTCTATCATTGAAATCTTTTTCAGATTTATATGATAGACATATTTAATATAGATATTTTATTAGAATTATTTGGTAAAAGTTTTTCATGTGTATGGTCGCAGGAATAGTGAAATATTATATATAGGTGAAACGTGTTCGGTGTTTTATTCAGGGCTGTGGAGTCGTGTAAAAAAAAAAGACGACTTCGACTCCGAAGAATTTTTTCAATAATTTTATTTTAATTGTATTCCATCAGATCGTCTTTTGTCGGTCAAGCGTGCGATGTCAACACTATGGACTATTGTGGTTTGAATACACATCAGTAAATATATATTTTTTAAATGTTTCGAGCCGCTCATTTTTCACGACTCCGACTCCGACTCCGACTCCACAGCTCTGGTTTTAGTTGTTGTTACGTCTATATAAATATGTGCAAGCCAATGCAGTGAGATAGAAGTTAAAATTCGGAGGGGGTGGGGGGGAGGTGGTCAAATGCACCCTCGTCCAGAAGTGGGCTCGGAGGGGCTCGCGCGAGCCCCTTGTTAACTTATGAGAAAACAATATTCTCGGAGCAAATTAATATAAACTGCAATTTCTAATTTTTATATTATCTACGACAGCTTCAGTATACACAATAGTACATTTTTAGCTATTTACATGAATGAGTTTACCGTAAATTGCATATTGTTACATATTATAAGTGTATTAAGTAACAATCGATTGTTTATTCAAGTATTGCATAAATTTGCATAAGAGTGATAAGAAAATTCACTCCTTTCTCAGAACACTGAGAATTGCTTCGAGATTAAGCGAGCCCCTTGTTAACGTATTGGCAGCCCACCGCTGCCCTCGTCCTACTTAATTGACGTCTTTTTCTGAACGTCATGTGATTTTAGTGATTTGATCACTATTGAAATATTTAGTATGAAATATTCAAAAATTGATATTTTGAACAATGTTAAAATGTTGATTTGTAATACGGTGGCACTATGGCTCTAGGTATGAGTGATACGGCCTCCTGTCAAGATCCTATGATACAAAATTTTGTTTTATAAATGCGATAAAAATTGTGAAGAATTGATGGTTATGTTATAACAGGTTTTTGGTGTTTCCGCGTACATATCACTCATTATGTCACATTTAAATGACGTTAATTTAAAATATAAAACTTTGACTTATTTTCCTACAGAATGCCAAACATTTTAAGACTATAAAGCGAGTGATTTGTGTATATGGTAACGTAGCAGTGGCGTAGCAAGGGAGAGAGAGGGCGAAATCGCCCTGAGTTGTATATATTTTGAAACATTTATTTGAAACGAAAATAAATAATTTCGGATGCAGTAATGTGTAAACAAATACATATTGTATGATCTAAAGCAGTGGTCGGTAACCTACTACCCGCGGGTAATTGAATTACCCACTTCGACATTTTGAGTTACTTGCCAAGAAATTATGGTAATATTTTTTTTATCAAATTACTTATTGGCCAAGGAAACCACCAATAACAATATTATATGTGTGTTTTCTATTTACACATATATATCATGCTAATATATTATGTATTATATATATTTAAATATAAATATTATTTTCTAGAAATGATTTTTTCAAAGAATATATGATAAAAAAATATTTTAAGCTTTTACACTTATAAATTTATTAAAAAAAATAATATAATTACCCAGTCTCTCAAAATGTTGCCGACCACTGATCTAAAGAATCCATGCAGGCTATGTTCCCTTTACCGTGATTTATTTTGTTCTTTTTTGTGGTTTGTGACTTACTGACAAAATATAATATTTTATAGGTGGATATTGTGTTTCCTATTTATTTATTTATTTAATTAATTTATTTATTATTATATTATACAATACTTTATATATCTATATTTGTTTTATAAAATAGACCATTGACAAATAGGTTGTGTGAAATATTTTAAAAACAAACCTGCCGTGCGGCTTGATTCTTCAATTACATAATATAACACTTTCGATGAATTCGGTGGTAACTTTGTGGAAGTTAATTTTAATATAAAATTTAAAATAACTTAGATTATTCCACGTATTGTGCTATTAACTATGACACGTGTTTCGCCGCTTTCAGAGGCATCCTCAGACAATCTTACTTTCACAATGATTGTTTAAGTACCTACGAATGATTTTAATTTTAATATTCTAACATTATATTTTATAAAAATACAAACGAGAAGCAAAGAGGTGAGGATAGAAAAACAAACACAATAATGGATGGCAAAATTTAAGTTAAAACCTCTTGCTACGCCACTGGGACACAGTGCAGTTGTTGATATCAACAGCCAAAGGCTAAATGCGATAAACCTGATTGTACCCTCCAAATTTCTAGAACCGCCGCAAGAATAACACTCGCAAGAAATATAATAAAATAAACATTATAAAGTACGTCTGATTTTTAAGAAACGGGGTTTACGGTTGTGACATATTCAGCACACATCATAATTTGGCAAAAATCATAAAAATACGTTAATTTCTCATTTCACACTATATTAAGTACTTGTTATGAAGCCTGAGGTCAGGGGTGGGTTGGAGGAGGCCCGGAGGGACTCGCGCGAGCCCCTTGCTAAAATTTACTAAGGCCGGAAAAACTCTTGTTAATTTAAGAGAAAACAATATTCCCAGATCCAATTAGTATATAACTGCAATTTCTGACTTATATATTATCTTCGACAGTTTCATTACACAGAGTAATACACCTTTAGCCATTTACATTGATAAGTTTACGGAAAATTGCATATTGTTACATATTAATAGTGTATTAAGTAACAATCGATGGCTTATTTAAATACCGCATGTAATTGGATGGGAGTGATAAACAAATTCACTCCTACCCCAGAACACCGATAATTGCTTTTATTGGCAGCCCAACGCTGCCTGAGGTCACAGGACCTGCGAGTGCTGGAGGTCAGTGACTGTCGTAGGAAGGCGGATAACCGATCGGAGTGGAGGACGTTGATTAAGGCGGCTAAAGTTCACCACGGAATGTGGCGCCAAGAAGAAGAAGAAACCGTTTTGGTAAAATTAATTTAAACATAGTTGTCCGAAATGTCCATGAATAGCATAGGTAAATTTTATGATTTGTTAGACAACTTTTTTTTTATTCATCAATCGGAATATGACCATATAGTAGTGCAGGGTTTCCCAAACTTTTTCTGTAACGAAACACTTTGCAGATCCGGAAATTTTAGCGGAACACATGGCTTGTTTTTTAGGTAGGGTAATTCATAATAGTATAAATACAGCCCTCAGGCTCGGCAACCTTCTTGCTACCATGAACCCCTATGAAGTGTCTGAAATTTCATGGACACCCTGTGGAAATATTGAAACGTTTTTGCTAAAATTATTGAACCAAAAGTTCATTTGAAAACTGGTTCAGGTTTGATAACAGTAAGTAGTGGTAGTAGTGGTTAGAAAGAACTTCTGTTGAGATATCTTCATTAGGAGGCCATATGCTCCACATTGGGAGCGAACATGGATAAAAAAAGTAGTGATTGGGATATTACATAGAAGAATTCCAGGTTAAAAAATATTTTTTCTATTAAGCTTCGAGTTTGAAATATCATATATAGGTATGTGATTTGAATATGCAGTTTGCTGACCCCTTTGACAGGGCCCGCAGCTCCCATTTGCGGAACACTGCACTATGCTATCACCCGCTGTGATCCAGTTGGTTAGAGCTTGCTCCACCGATCAGGCGTGTCTGGGTACGATTCCCGGTAAAGCCAATCTCAAATTTAGATTTTTGAATTAAAATTTAAGACCTAAGACGTAGGTATTTGTATTGTCAATTTACCTCAAATAGAATTGAAAATGGCTTAAAATAAAATTCTCATCGATATTTCCTCGTATGAAATTTAAGCTTAAAAAATATAGTTTAGTAGTAAAATATAATTTAGTAATGCTAAATATTTTTTAAATTAAAAAAAATGTCATTAGGGAATTACTCGAAATTTCCTCTCGCCCATCTGTTCTGTCAAACTTGGCATAGCAAGAGCACTTAGCTTACCAACAGTCCTGACCTAGCCATATCCTTCTATCTCTACTCTCTCCTAGAAAGATAATTTGAGCAACTGAGTAAGTAACAAACAGTTTTTATAGAAAGAACACTTCTGTTGAAATAAACTCTATTACGAGTCCATATATTTAATAAATAATTAATAATAACCAATAATTAATAAAGTACAACAAATAAACTAGTATTTAAATTCATTCAATATCGTAATAATTAAAAGGCTTCGAATGACTATTACGTCATTTAATATGTTATATGATAATAATTTATTTTCGGGAAAATGAAAACCAAATCGAGAATTGTTTGCTTTAAAACGATGCGCCGTTTCCAGTGCATAGGTAAATGTATCTTTGTTTATCAAATCAGCTATCTTAATATTTAGCTCTAGGAACGTAATTAAATTTTTTGATTGAAAGCATACGGTGTTATTTAAGACATAAAAATTGTCATACGAATGACATTAGAATTATATCAGAGAAGTGTATGGAAATGATAGCATTGTTTGACTAGACTCGTATAACTAAAATATTTAGCCGTAGGGTCTCAATACTGATCAATATACTATTATTATATTAATTTGTGCAGGTTTTTGCAAAACTAAGAAGGTTTGAATGCCATGTAGAGTCAACTAAAATAAAATCAGGGTTGAATTTATTAAGGGGGAGGATATACACCCAACTCTTTTGTACACTTTTTTTATTCACGGTCCACTAAAATGAACTAACACTGTATTCAGGGCTGGCGCCACCACACAGGCGAAATAGGCAACCGCCTAGGAGGCAAACCATAAGAGGGCGCATAAATGGATGAGTAAAATATTTTTTTATACTTCAATAATATTAAATAATATCTATGTAGTGAGCTTCAAACAGAGAAGCTCTAAAAGTTCAAAAATCTTTGCCATCACAAAAAGTATCGCTCTTTATAGTGCAACAAAATATTGAGTGAGAGTTAAAAAAAAGGTAACATTTTTTTTCATTTTGAGAATTCCGCAAATTCCTGGGATTTTGAAATTGGAAATTTTGGGAAGAGCTAAAAATGGGTCTCGTGTCTTTTCATTTTGGGAATTCCGCAAAATTTCTAATCAGGTTTTTGAAATCGGGTAGCGAGTATTTTTTTAAAATCTCCACGAGAGCTAAAAAAAAGGTCTCACATTTTTTTCATTTTAGGATATCCTTAAATTACCAGGATTTCAAAATGGCCGAGCAAAAATTTCTTAATCCCGAATTGAGAAATTTTACACGATTTTATGGCGAATGCGCCATATAACCTCGCACCGACACTGGCTATATTATTACACAAATTATTTGTTCTAGCACGATTCCCAGAAACAAAAAGTAAACAATAATTAACAGATTTTCTAATAACAATAAACTCAACAACACAAGACGATAATAAAAAATACAAGCCATCGTTAGATGCTTATACAAGACTTGTATAATTTCAGACATTTCTAGCGATGAAAGTTATTTACGTCCAGTATTTCATAAATTAATTGTTCTTTATCGGATAAATATAATGTAAAAACATACTATTAGAACTCTATTATAATCTTTAAATTGTTACAAATTTCACCCTAAAATCCAATTGAAATTCCCTTACAAAATATCAATTACTTCCAAATAAAGACTTTATTGCACGAAATATATTTACTGCAAGGTTTTCCGAGATCTGTTTACCTATTTGCCGGCGTAACCAGAGGGTACATTATATGTAATAGGTATATATGGAACTTGGAGAGAGGATTGTGGACGTGATAAAAAGTCAAACCAAGGAAATCATATAAATCAGTATTTGCTTTACACTTTTAGCGTATCTATAAGATTTTTGCAATTTTTGAAATATTTTAATGACGATGATTTCTATTTGTTTGTTTGAAATCCCTGTCCGAAATTTTATATCGACAATTGGAAAGATTGCCAGGGAGTCTCCAATATTATTTTACCACTGTACCAAATATTTTCATACTTTGGAAATATTTTAGTGATCAATACTAAATATAAGTAACTTTACGCTAACTTCTTTAATATGTTCCCATTAAAAACAGTTTCTCGCAGCTGTTACGACCAATTAAACCAATTGCGAAATGCAAAATTTAGTTTATTGAAGTAGATCATTCAATTGGATTCAATTAACAGCGTCTTTAAGTTTCGCGATCGCGGGAACTTTGTACAATAATAACGTCAGACGACCTGCAACTGGCATGATGAGTGATTCAATAATAGGTAAATAAGCCTGTAGATTTGTATTTTAAAAATATATCCTTATCAAACTACAAACTAATGAGAAACTGACAACCAGTGGCAGATTAAGCACACGAGAGGCCCCAGACCAGGCGTGGGGAACCTGCGGCCTTTTGTCTACTCTGGTGCGGCTTTCTGTCCAATTCTGCAAATTCTATAAATTTTTGTAAATTCGTAAATTCCTGAGATTTTGGATTTGAAAATTCCTGGAAGACCTAAAAAAAAGAAAAAAGGTACCACGTTGCTAATTTGAGCAAATCCGTAAATTCTTAGGATTCTCGATGTCAAAATCTCTGGAAGATCTAAAAAAAAAGGTGCCACGCTGCTAATTTTGGGAAATCTGCAAATTTCTGGGCTTTAGAAATCGGCATGAATTTTTTTCCGGCCAAAGATTCCCTAGTCAATGTTTACTGCGGCCTTACGTCGAATCAGAAAAATGAATGCGGCCTTTAGAGAAGAAAAGGTTCCCCACCCTGCCCCAGGCGCAATACAATTTGGAGACCCTGTTTTCGGATAGCAAAAAATAACAGAAAATTCCATGTAAAATAATAAAAATATATTAAAATTTGAACAAAAAGTATATAAATTATGTAATATAAGCTATTTTTGTGGCCCCTAAAATTCGGAGGCCACAAGCGTACGCCCTTTTCGCTTATATGATAATCCGCCGCTGCTGACAATAAAAAAATAAAGATTGCCGAAAAAATGCGTATGCAAAAAATCGAGTAGTGTGGCGTAATGTTTCCTTTTTGATTTTTCTCGTATTTTATATAGAATTTTCTGACGTTAATGTTATCCAAAAAACAGGGTCTCCAAATTTTATTGCGCCTTGGGACTACCAGGTTCTTAATCCGACACGGTGCACGGAAGAACTTGAACTGACTAATGAAAAAAATTGAGCGATTCAAATCTAATATTGAAATTACATCAATCACTTTCAGTTGAAATATTCAATTATATCGAGTCTTCCTTTTATGTTCGGTGTAAAAAATCAAGTAAACCTTTTATAACTAGATGAATATCTATAAATTATTAATGAGGTATATTTGTTTATGTGTAATATATCGATTTTGGAAAGGAAAAAGGACGTAACCCACAGTTGTTTCAAAACAGGTTTTTTTCGATAATCACAATGTATCAAACTTGATACACGTTTTATCGAAAAGATGCAAGCTGCAAATGCCGAATTAGAATCTAAATTTAGCTTTTAAGTTTGAAAAAGATGACCTTGTAAAAAATAAAACCATGAAAAAAGACTGAAATAAAGGTTTTTCCTGGACGATTTCTTTGATTAATATTAGTTTATGACAATTAAACACCAGTTTAGAAGTCTCCGTGCACTTCAAGGTTGTGTATAATTTATAATTTGCGAATGGCCCAAAATCACCAAAACACGTTTTTTGCGCCTTCTGTAAAGTTTGATATGTGTGGGTTACGTCCTTTTTCCTTTCCACAGTCGAATGTTTTTAATACTTACTTGTGCAAGTAAATATTTAAAAAAATAAGGATGTATGTATTGTACATTTCCATATCATAGCAGAAAAGAGCATTCTAATATTGTGCTGTAATTGTGAAGAAATTCTTTGTTTCGATATTTTTATTTTTATAAAAAATCTATAAATTGATGTTTCACATTACGGCATCTTGTCCACGGGGCACAACACGTATGGAAATGTACAAAATTTGAATGATTCAAAATACCTAGGTATATTATGTTGATATTTCAGCAAGCACCTTTGGTCGAAATCCTAAATTATTTTAAAATTTTGGTTTGAAAACCGGCTAAATTATGTATGTATGATAAAATGAAAGTGTGATAAAAAAAATGTATTATTTTCATGCTGTATGCATTTAAAAAAAATAGGTGTACCATTATCGAACTAAGCAATATTGACTTTGAACATTTTGCAACTATAAAAGCAATAAAATGATCTATCGCTACACAAAAGTGCTGCCAGAAGCACTTTTCGTATTTCTATAAATACTTATTGGGTCACTTTCAAGTATTAATTATGATAATTAACGGAAAAATTATGACAAAATTCAGCTTGCCAATAAAACTCAAATGAGTTTTCAATGCTTATAAATCAACTTTTATTTTTTGGTTTTATAGAAAATTGTTCAAGGAAAATTCTATTTCTCAGTCTGGCAAACATGATCCACTCTGAGAAACATTATAGGTTTGACAATGGCGTTTGCGGCGTCAAGTGTGTTTCTGATGTAAACATACCAAAAGTAATATGAAATAATAAGTTATATTTGTCAAAATAAAAATATGAATGCCACCAGTCTGTATGTATCGACTTGCAGACTTATTATACAGGCCGATGCGAAAGATCAGACGACATGGTCGGACCTTTACCGCTTGGTTCCATATTTACGTCAATCAATGTCATGCTCAGTTTGTGGCAATTTATTAAAAGAACCTTTCACGCCGACGGATACCTCCTGTCAACACCACGTCTGTAGAAAATGTAAAGGCGGCCGCAAAAAATTAAAACCTGCGTGTAGTTGGTGTAAAGATTATCATAAATATGTTGAGAACTGTCAACTTCGGATATTGATACAGTGTTATAAACAATTATGTGAATATTTAATTAGTACGGATATTTTTAATAAAGTAGTGGAACTGGCTCGCGATTCGTCCAACGCGGGCGAATCGGCGACGGCGAGCACCAGCCTGGCAGATCTCATTCAGGAAGGAGCGGGGTATTCGGACGATTACAAAAGCACCGAAGGCTTGTCCAAATCGGCTTACAGCGTATTGCCCTGCGTTTACACTAATTCTTCGACTCAGACTCAGTGCGCTGTCGCCACGACCAGCACGCTCGAGTTGCACACTCCGAACCGAGATTCTCCGCCGATTAAAACTCTATCCAACGGTTCCTCCCTGTACTCTGTGATGTATCCCGGAACGGGAAACAAAATAACCATCAAAAGAAAAGCTGTAGAAGACACTATTAAAAAAGAACCAATTTCAAATGATGGGACCTGCGATGAAGCTAGTGTAAGTATTCTATTAGAGTCATATTGTCCCAATCAACATTTTGTACAACTTATTCAATTTTCAACCGTTCAATTATTTCAGTTTCTTGTAGATTGTTTCATTATGTCATTGCATTATTTGGAAAAGAATAGAATGTAAATATATATATTTATTACTGATAATTCTTTCTTTGAATGTGAAAAATATCAGTATCCTCTCATGTAAAAAATACAATTACCTAATGTGGTAAATTTGTCTTAGAGCATGTTATGGATTATTTCAGCGAAAAACTTCACAATGTAAGCTAAATACGATGCCATGATTTAAAAAAAATTAAAATCATACATTAATATGAAGATCACTGATATATTATGAGGAATACCAAAAACATTTTAGTATCTAAACTTCGCCATCGTATATGAAATGTTCTGAGTTAATATTTCTAAAGGTGACAGTGCGGTCACAAAAAACAAATAAGATCTATTTGTGATCGGATAAGCATAGTTTTATTGAGATGCTCTTAATTATTCTTAATTTTTTAAAGCAATTTATTAACATGTTTGTTATATAATTAAGTTAATAGTTTCAAAACATCATTGTAATTTTATTTGTACATTGTATATTTCTAGACTAACTTCAAAAAGCCTGTATATAGATCTAGAAATTCCGCTAGTAAAAGAAAAGGATGCAGATGCGGGAATGCTACAGCTACGCCTGGCAAATTAACTTGCTGCGGGCAGAGATGTCCGTGTTACGTAGATAGTAAAGCATGCAGCGAGTGCAAATGCAAAGGTTGTAGGAATCCACACAGAGAAGACGGCTTGAAGGTATTTTTATGACCGTTTTATTTTTGTATTAAATATTCTACGATAATCACTCTCCACTAAACTCACTACGTACGTATGAATGCAAAAAGAAACATGATAATTGATTTGTTCTATCACAGCGTATCCCAAATTTTTTTCTCCGTGACCCGGTTATTATAGTATTTCTCCATCGTGACCCACTAAATTTGTTATGGTCTATACTACCGGCCTATAGGTTAAATAAAACAGTATATTTATGTTCATAGAGTCTTTACATGTTATAATACAAAACAATTACTCTGATAAACCTATATAGAAATCAAATGTACCAATAATTTATTAATGAGCAGTATTACGAAATTATATAGTAAATATACAAATTTGTTTTAGGAAATTGGCGACCCGGCACCGGGTCGTGACCCATCATTTGGGAAACGCTGTTCTATCATATTAAAAAAACTTTATTCCAAAATTTCTACACACTACTGTTATTGCTTACTCATAATTTTTATTACATCTATGATATTTTTTGTAAATCTTTTTGGAAAATTCATTATTTGATTAATAAAAAATATCCTGACTGAAGACATTATTGAAAAGTATTTCTAATACTATATTTCAATGATGATACGCGCTATCGCTCTCATTTTATGGATTCCTTGAATATTTTTTCTTTAATAATCCAAAAAAGCCTTTGATGCATTTTTGACATAAGTTGTGTTTTTAGTTGAGCAAATTTCATTCTTGCTTTTCTTACTTCATCGCATCAATCTTTCTGTGTTTGATCTTTTATATGCAATAAGTTGTGACTGAATTTATTTCTTCTTTCATCAAGTTCGTTGCCATGCTTAGATAAGTTGAAAAATTCTTAATGCCTGTTTATATGCATATTGCTAATCATCTCCGGTGTTTAATTTTTATTATAGATTTTACCAAGCCTAACATTCAATCACCTAAAACCTTCGGTTATGGCTCAACAAGTTTTACCGTAGTGTTGTTTGAAAATATCAATTTACTGCATAAATTGTCCAATCGTCCGAAAGAAAAGTTTCTAAAATGATCTGTTTACGACAGTGATTTTTACTCATCATTTTTCAACTCGCGGCAACCTTGGCCTGGTACATAATATAATGTAAATACTAAATGTGTATTAAGTAATGTTTCCTCATTTCAGGTTCGACCGCATCTACCTCTATTTGATAACTATGAATTATCGATACCGTTAAAGCGAGAGCTTTCTCCAACTGATTTATTAGAAAGTTTAGAAGATTCACTTGATATGAGTGCTATGGAACAAACGTTGACTTTTGAAGCGGATATTAAGCCTCATATAAACGGTATGCCTTTATTGCCTTTCTGTATCATAATAATAGTATTAGGGAAAAATATCAAATGTATTAACAGCTTAACAACCGCGCGTTTTTTTATAGAATTTCACCTGGCGTCCGAGCAATTTTGTGAAAAATTCGCAAAAAATTTTAATTTTACTAAATTCACTATAATTTGTAAACCAATCTTTTCCAAATTTAATTTTCTAGCTTCCAGATACTTTTTAATTGAATGGAATGTATGACGTAGGACGCCGGCCAGGAACCATTGGTTTTCAAAGACTTAAATACACGTCCAGCGGTCGTTAAGCTATTAATGATAACCCTCTTTTGATTCTCACATGTTACAATTAAAATACAGTGGAACCTCCAATTACACTACCCTGAATTACGCGCTGGCTTAAAATATTCTCCGCAAATCCCCCAACTGAACGGTCGCATTCCATTGTCGTTGCTACGAGACAGCCGCCTGTGCGTTGCATACAGTCAAATGTTGGCTAATGTCTGTGTATTCAACACGTGCCAGACTATAGACACATAGCCGAGCATGTCGTGTGGGATTTTGGCGCGCTTTACATTTTATCACTTAGTAACTAAATATTTTATCCATATTTTTTTTTTTTGCAAAACTAAGGGAAATCTTAGTTTTGCATTTTTCGTGGAAAAAACCAAATCCCTAATTTTGTATGAGATTCACTCCCCCAATTACACTATTCCCAATTACACGGTCCCGACTTCAGTGTAAATGGGGGTTTTACTGTATACTGTATTTAGATTTTTAAATTCATCCGAAAGATTTTCAAGATTCATTATCAGAATAAAATTAATTATATTGTTCGAACAAAGTAATAATTGCAAATAAACATATCACATCTGCCTACACTGAAAATAGATATTTTATCCCCATTTATTCGTATCTCGTATTTTAAAAGATTGAACAATTGCATCGTATTACCATTTCAAACTGAATAAATTGTTTTGAAATATCCCATCAAGCAGTTTGTTGCTGCAAATTGGAATAAAAATTATCCCAAAACAGTTCTAAGCGAAGAGTCAGACCGATGTTCGTATATTTGCATACAAAGTGTGATCATTTAACAGCATAATTCCTCGCATGGACATTCGTGTGTCTGTTCTTATAATGTAGCATTATCTTGCTGCACTTTTCATAAGTCAACTCGTGCTGAAAATAAAAATACTATATAAATTATGTTTATCATTATGAAAAGTTTTAATTTTCTGTTTGATTATATTATTAACGAGTTTTTGACACATTTATAGTTTACACGAGCCAATTGCAAGAAGTCTCAGCGTCCCTGCCGGCGGCCATCATGATGGACGAAGACGTCTCCCCGTCGTCGCCGGCCTCCTGCAGCGACTCGATCTCGTCAGATTTAGAAAGAACCAGTTTACAAGCTTCCAATGACTCTATGTTGACACCTCGGTTCGACTCTCTCGTAACTTATCAATCGTCCCAAATAGGTAACGCAAGCGGCGACGTCGAAATCGATCTATGACAAACGATCAAAGTGGAAGTCGACCACGTGTAGCCCATTTAATTAGCTTTAAGTATGACGTGTGAATCAACAAATTATATTTTGAGGCGTGAAAAGTGATTTTATAAATTTGACCACGGTAATATTGAACAATTTTCATGTTTCACAAATCTCCTCGACAATATCCGTAGGTTTCTTATAATCTGTACCGGTTTTGAACCAAATCTTACACAGTTGATTTTATTGTTTATTTGTACTGCATCATTGTAATGAATCTTAATTAGCTGAATGACGAGATTTTATTTAAATTTTATTAGACCTGAAGATGCGAAATCGTAGAGTTAATATTTTGATTCAGTCACTAAAACTATGACAAAACATCTTATCTTGATGATAAGTTTTATTAAAAATGTAATCGGCAAAAGAGTTAAGCGGAGTCTTGCTGAAGCAGTCGATTCCCACCTCCGAGCTATAGCACTGTGATAATGAATAATGTAATGCCATGGTATTATATCGGTTTACGAATTACATTTAATAATATTCAATTTCATTCTTATGAAGTAACTGTGCGGGACACGGTTTCTTTTCTTGCCATGTTTTTCTAACACAGTTTGTTGAAGATAATTGTTTAAATAGTTTAAAACCTAATAACTTGTTTACAAAATACGGGAGGTGACAGTAAAATCAATCACTGCATTGAGGTTCAATTTTATTTTTTATAAATGATTGATTACTTACATTTCTACTACTTTGGAGTCCATTACAATGATGCGGTATTCTTTTTATCATGTATTAAATTTGCATTTCCAGAAAACAATATTTATTTGAAATTTGTGCATATATATATATATTTCCTATGATTTCATTTTAAAATATTTTATGCCGTGCATAACTATCGTCACTTTCAAAAATACACAATTTATTTTTAATACTTCGGAGGCCACAAATACACCATGAATACTATTAACAGCTCCGTACATATTTTTATCATAGTAATAATTTATTTTATCTAGCACTCTGACCAATGTTAATTAAAAAACATACAATTTTATTCAAATACAACGGGAAGAAAATACTCAATCCAATTTACGAGTTCACCGAGTGAAGTCAAACAGGTGCAGGCAATTTTGTCGTATTCATTAGGAACGTATAAATTAATTTTCCTATCGAATTTATCAAAACTCAAAATTTCCCAGTATTAAAAGGCTTTAAATATATTTAATCTCATTTATTTTGGCCAAACTATATTGTTACCAAGCAGCGATTTGACAAAAGAATCTAGGTTAATTACTAGAACAAATTTTTATAACTCGATCGTCCTTGGACAGTTTTTTATGTGTACTAATTTTTTGTCAGCATATATATATATATATTTTTAATAATATCGAAAATGTGTTAACCGGTGTGAAGTTTTATGTATCGAGAAGCAATACTTTTTATAAAGAACCTGCATTTTTATAAAGTCTTCGTACATATTTAGTCATTTTAAATTATACTAAGAGAATTGTCAAAATAGTCATCCCCTTGATAAAATAAATGACAATTCACTTTGTAGAAATGCGTTTAAGATTTTTTTTTTTTGATTCAAATCGAGTCGCACTTTAGTACCGATCTACATCTTTAATGAAAAATATGAATTTAATACAAAAAAAAAAATATTTTTCATTAAATGCCTTTTCACCGAGAATTTACAGTCAACACCTTAAAATTGAAAACATATTAAGTCATTGCAAATCAAACTTTAAAGCAGAGCGTCTCTAGATAAAACATATGTGACAAATCTAAACCCTCTGATGGATTTGATCGCTATCACTTATTTGTCGAGCCGGACTCGACAATACACAGCTTAATTTTTTGCTTAATGAATTAATAAATTGAATATAATTTTAGCTTTTTAGCTTTCGAATACATTCGGAACGTTTTTTGTTTAAAATGAATTTTGCCACGTTACGACATTCAAAATAGTTTTTAGTGTAATTATAGTAATAAATTAATTAAACAGTAAATACAATTAAAGTGGAATACAAAGGCTTGAATACTTAGTATATTGCCCAGTACCTGATAATCAAATAAACGTAATAAAAATCATTCGCATAATATCATAATCATAATCGAGACTTAAATGTGTGAAAGGTTTTTTTTTAATGTCAATTCCACGAAAATATTCACAAAATTTGTCACATCAACATGTTTTTTCTAATCAAATATTCACCGACGACGGCCGGGTTTGGTTTGGACTGACTCGTTTGAAGTCATCTTTTATACGTCAAACGTGTACATTGAAATTTTTAACATACATTTTTCTATTTTGGGTTTATTTTTTAAACATTCCTGTGCCAGATGTCACATTTTGTTTTGATATATTATACACAAATGTTGCTCGAGTCAGTTTTTTGTTTCTTTTTACACTTTCCTCTTATACAAGTGTAAGTGCCTGTATGCACCGGCAATTGCCCGCTGAGGCTAACTGTAAATTGTGTTTGGAATGAAAAACTCCTACATCATATGCACTGTAAAACAGCAGTTTGATACCAGCGGCTAGTCACCAGTGCGCACTAGTGCCAAAAGCAGTGGCGTAGGAAGGGTTCCCGCCGCCCAGGGCGTTTCTTGAATTTGCCGCCCCCCCCAATAATTCCTTCACTTTTTTTAAATTACTTCTATTTTTTTTAGCTATGAGATTATACTACAGGTGGCTTAATTATTTTTATTCAAAAATATAATTTCTCTAAAAATATTGTATATTGCTATTTTTTTTTCTCTCTCTAACTCTTTTTAATGTGTCAAAAAAAATATTAGTCAATTGTCTTTTTTATTATGTTTGGAGGAAAAGCAAATTATTGCTATTATTATAAGTATTCATTTTAAAAATTAGTAAACGAAGTTAAAGTTGTAAGTTAATTTATAACAAAAGATACCAGATTTTATCTTGTAAACATAACATTTGGGAAAAAAACATTTAAAATTTAATTTTCTGGCTTTTCTCTTCACAAAATCGTAAGTAACGTTATCAACATCTATTTTATCTGACAGTTAAAGTTTTATTAAAACCATGGTTGTAGAGTTGGAGTCGTTACCGTAGTCGGAAAAAACTAACGAGCCCGACTGAATTATTGCTTGCATTGATTCCTTATACGAAACAATTTTTGTTTATTACCTCTGAAGTTCTTTTTTATTTCTTAAAAAATGCGACCCCCAAAAAGTTGTGTTTAATCAGTAAGTCACAAATGACAAATTAGATGAAAGAAAGCATAATATTGAAATAACGCATTGATTCTATGTCCAAAACAATTTGTATTTGTTTTTTTACCTTTGAAAATTTCAAAAATCCCGCCTCTGATATAGCTTACATTGGTTCTTTATACATATCTATCTTTATTTTCATATTACTTTCAAAATTTTCTGTTCATTTTCGAAAATGATGCCCACAGAAATGTGCCGCCCGGAGTGATCCGCCCCCCCCCCTTGCTACGCCACTGGCCAAAGGTACATCTATATTTAAAGGATATCTGATTTTTTTTTATTCAAATATATGTTGTTTACACGCAATTATCATGTTCTGGATGAACTGCCGTCAGCCAAAATATAGGTTATCGCTGAAAAAATATATTGTATTTTTGATAACAATGATGAACTTACCAACTAAAGTTTCGATTAGTTCTTTTTCAAAATTTAATTTTACGTCTGAATATGGTTTAAAATATGACATATAATGCACATTTTCCATTCACATAACTCCTTTGAAAAAATACAAACAGTGACACAAAGATTTTTCCTGCTATTCTACAACAAATATTTTCCAGTCAAGACCACTATAGATACACAGAAAGCGCAACAAATTTGATACCAAATTAATGTCAGTTGAACTGGTCACTATGAAGCACACGGCTTAATTTATATGAGCGGTATAAATGCTTGTTGTCGGGTTCACTGTTGGAGGTGTCGGCAGACAATATCTAGGATGCCGCTTTTGAAATACTAAGATTATCCAATTAAGTTAATTACCCATAACTTTGTAGACATTTTTTCATTCTGTCTTTCCTTTAAACTTCTTTTTTTTATATATCGTCATTCATATGAATACTTATATGTAAAGTACTGTTTGTAATTTGATTATTTGCGTAAATGTGCTCCGTACACATTTATATATTTGATTTATTTTGAATGCCCTTTTCTTAATTGTGCCAATTTATAATAAATTTTGATTAAAAATCTTTCTTATGATCGCCCTATTTTTTTTTGTTATTTCTCAAAACATAATAAGTACTGTATTACATCGATTATAAGACGCCATAAAAACTGGTACTCGATTACTTTGCAAGAAAATATAAAATTACGATTATTTCCTCAATGACGAATATTCACTTCACTGATGTAAAATTTACATCCTTCAGCTCTATTGCCGTGCATAACTATACTATTTCGTTTCAACACAGAACTGTAGTGCAATGTTTTTGAAAACTTTTATAACGGTAATTTTATTAAAAAAATTTGCAATTAAAAAACACCAAGCGACAACTGTTACCAACTGCCTGGTCTTTAACTGGTTGCCGTCTCAATTACTAACTATCCATTACCGCCCCCGTGCACTAATCAACACCCCCGCTACCTCCGCGAGTCTCATTTTTATCACCGATTAAAAGACACCAAAAACATAAATAACACGCGTCCTGTAATTGACGTAATACGGTATTATAGTTTGGTAATGAATGTAACGTTCTTATTGTAATTGTCGGAACATAAAAAACACTTTTAATCTTATTCCGGTTTCCTAAATACATAAAAAGATACCCTTCCCGTCATATGTATATTATTTGAAGTAAGATGTAAAGTTGAACAATATCTGTACATTAAAAAGCCTTATATCCTCTTTGTAAGGAAAAATACAAATTAAATTTATAACGTATGTAGATAATTTTCATAATGTAGGGTTCATTCGTAAAAATAACAATACTTAAAAGAAAAACTTTCTGTAATTGTGAAAATTTTAATATATAACGTTTTTCATGTTACATATTTCTGATATCATCAATATTAAATTAAGTATTCATACCGTAAGAGTTACGAGTAATTTCCACGATAATCAAAATCCATCGTATCGCTGTGCAGTTTCACTAGATTTGAAAACAGTCTGAGAGTAAATTATTATAATAATCTATATACTTTTACTGTCGCAGATGTACTGCTTGAAACTGATCAATTGTATAAATAACAATCGCCGTAGTTATGTAGCACATTTATATGTAGGAAAATCATTCGCCTCGCCCACTTTCTACCTCAAAATTGTAGACTTGATAATAATAATAAATATATGGTCAGACTCTAAAATCACAACAAACATGATAATGTTAATTAGAAATAAAATGAAAAAAAAGTAAGTTAACTCGACACAGTAATTGCCTTTAGATGTCTAAAAAAATCCAGCCGTCTGCAATTTTTTTATAAAATATTGGTGTTTTGAATAATACCAAAATGTTAAAATCTATTTTTTTTTGCAGCAGGAGCGATGCCATCGCATCTTGTGTGTATTGAAAATTCTGCGAATCGGACTCGACAATTTTATTTGATAACATGAAGAAAATGACCAACCTCGCCTATAAATTTTGAACTACTCTACGACCGTTTCTCTGAAATTTAGGTTTATCAATTTATAAGAGTTTTAAAGCATTCCTCCAAGCAGCATATTGACTGTGAAATCTCAGCTAACACAAATAAACTCTGTCTTCTCATCATTTCAAAAATATTGGTTTGTTTTTCATTGCGTATAGTATTTTTTATCAATTATTGTCGAGCCCGGTTTGTGTATTTATCGAGTCTTGCGTTGTCAAGATTCAATGCGTGTGATTTATTTTTAATTTTTCTAAACGCTTGCAAGTTTACAGTGAAATGAATTGATTTTTATGTACTTATCCGTGATACTAAATTCTGATTGATAAATAATAATTATTATCATAAGTATTTAAAGTTGCTCTTATTTTAATAAATATGTGTAAAAAATCGTTTGAGTGGACACTTACGTAATAGAAAATTATATGTCGTAGACTAATAATTAAATCAAAATTAGATGTGATGCTGTGTTATCTTGAAAAAAAAATTGTTTTAAATTGTTTGACAACATTCTTTAACAAACGTCGATCTACCCCAGTTTAAAGAATAATAAGGCGATGTGCACTTTTTAAAGTCGGTAAATGTGCGACAGATAGATAAATACACGTTCCCTCGAACAATTGACGGCAATTGACTATTGTACCGATCGCGGTGACCTGCAATAATTTATTAGTGTCGAACTGTCGATAGATTATTTTGATGTTATAAAAACGTTTTGTAATAATACTCTACGGGCTTAAAAAATGTCTAGTTACTATAAACCTTGCCTACGTGTTAGTCATTTTAACATTATAACGTAACTAAAGTTCACAAGACATGTGTTTCCTATAGGTGTTTGCATTCACACTTCAATATCTTCGAAATGCAACATGAATTTTATTCCATTTATAAAATACAGGCAGCTTATAAAAAAGAAAGTAAAGTTAGTAATATTATAAATTGAAAGATTGTAACTGATCGATCGATACCCGCTGCGATGAAAATAACTTTGTACATCTCGTGTAGAAATCAGAAAACAATCGTATCCGTTGACTAGTAATACTGAACGCTGTATTGATAAAGTCTAGCCGCTCTTTAAATATCCCAAGTATATCTTATCTTGGAGAATCTGTATACCACTCGATCGCTACAACAAATATCTTTGCAATTAAGGCACCTCAAAAATAGTACCCTCTGTCTGACTAACTCAATTACATTGAATCGTACGATGGCAGCTTAAACGATAATACGACGAGTGCTACTTAAATTTATTGTATCTTTACTAAATTACAATCATAAATAAATTAATATGACTGAGTTCAGTATACAGAAATAATCACAGTTTTACTATTCAACCCCATAGAATAGTGCTGTGACGCTATTACAGTGAGACGATTGAAATAGATCATTTTGGTTAAGACATACTGAAAACATATCCAGCGAAACCATCGAATGTGCCTGGAATTCAATGTACGTCGGAGTATTTTGTCATCTTATATCTATCGCCATTCTCTTATGTTAATTAAATAATTATTATTTCTTCAATATGGATACTGCACACTTCTATTGATGATATTTGGCAGTCACAGATTTTATTATTTATTGCAAATTTTTGAATTTTTGACAGAAAAAAGGATTTTTCTAAAAATGTTAATTTTTTTAACACTTCCATTTTGGTTCGATTCACTTCCCGGAATCGACTTCAGTAGAAAGCTATATGCCCACTTATGAATGCAATTAACAGCTTAACGACCGCATGTTTTTTTTATAGAATTTCATCTGGCGACCGGGCAATTTTGCGAAAAATTCGCCAAAATTGTAATTTTACTAATTTCACTATAATTTGTAAACCAATTGAGATATTTTTACCAAATTTAATTTTCTTAGCTTCCAGATACTTCGCCTATACGCATATATGAGTCCGCCGGCCAACAGCTTTGTTTTTCAAAGACTCAAATACGCGTCCGCTGTCGTTAAGCTGTTAAGATCAAAATCTGATAAAAAGCAATAGCTTCTAAAAAATTATATACAAGTAATAACGAATTAATTAATTTTCACCAATAGACGTTTTTATTTCCAGAGTTTCTGCTTCTGAAATATTCATAATTCAACTAAAATTATGTACATTTTAAGGTTAATGGAGGATCTCATATATGGTATCTTATTAACATTAAAGACATTCTCAACCATACTTTCAAATCAATTTGTTAAAATCGAAAGATCTTTTCAAACAACCTAAATATTATATGAACCAAAGCAGGTTTTTGTATTTTTCAAGTTAATTATTTTTTTCTAAACTCTGCCCTCAATCTGCATTTTTTTCTCTATGTTTTCCTTGAGTCAATTGAAAAAGGTAAAATGGGGATTTCACTGTACATATGAATGTGAAACGTATACACTGATAAAGTGAATAAAATAATAAATCGTGGTTTTGTCATTGTCAGATTAGTTTTTTGGTTCTACCAAAAAAAATCTACATTGTGCAATATCCCAAGGGCTTTTTTTCAATCCCGCATTTGCAATTTATAAAAATTTCTTATTAACGACATGCAGTATGTGCCGGTATCTGATATGTTTCCGTACCGTGCGAGTGTCTGAAATATGCGATGCGGTTATGCAACAAATACTAACTGTCTTCAATTTCCTACTACCATTCGAACCGAAATTTGTAACTACTAGTCAATTTAAAAGTGCAAAATTTTTGTTTAGTCAGTGCAAAAAAATTTAAATGTCCGAATGAATGTCAAGACCGACGGCTTTTTCACATTGCTCAGTTATGTTTTTTATCTATATCAAAGTGAATTGTTTTTGTTTATTGTACCGTTGCTAACTAGTTTTACCATTGAGTTTTGTCACGGCACTCGGGTATCTCCATAACCAGGCTCTTTGACTGCGTTAGTCAACTTTGCAATAAATATTTTGAGTTTAGTATGTTTGTAAAGTAACTACTGGTTGAATTTGTTATTTTTACGCTATATGATAGAACAGTACAGTAATTCAATATAACCAAAATTCATTTGAATGATAGAAAGCATAATTTTTCTTTACGCTTTGATTATTAGTTTTTTCTTGACACAAACAAGATTTATAAAAAAAATCCCTCGCTTGGTTGGCTTGTAAAATTAATAAAGGTGCTTTTGTTGTAACCGTCTTATTAAACGATCTGGAATCGGTTAAAACAATTTTTGTCAAGTCTGTAAAAACCTTTTTTTAAACATTATATGTTCGAGGTTTTTAATTTTAAATACTACAGTGCTGTTACTGTACTATTTGAAACGGAGTGATGTGTGTTCTTTCAAACGGGCATAACTCCCAAATAATTTTTATGAAGATAACCGAATGCCGGGACTGAATAATTTTACTCTAAGAATACTGAATATAATTCAACGGACAGCCTCGGTAGGCTACATGATGATGAAAAAGAAGACGCACTGAGAATTTTTGCTGTTTAATGTTACGTTATCTTTTGTAATATAGTAAAAATTGTACAAAATGTTTGGAAATGAATAATTTGTTTTTACGGTGTACCTACTCTTCGATGAATATATGCGTTTTGAACTTTGTTCACATTTCTTTCAGAGCATTATTTTACGAGTCATGAAATGTGTCGAGTTGTGATGTGTACAGGAGATACTTTGAATGGTTTTATTCATTATGTTGTCTCAGATCTTGTATGTAATAAAATTGACAATAGAACTATTTTTGTAAAGAAATCTATGTTTGAGGTAATTTATTTATATAATTTGTAAAGATTGTTATGAATTCTTATGAAAACATAATCAATAGCCGATAACCTATTTTAATTAAAAAAATGTTGATTAAATGTTGTCTTTTCTTCTCACTTCGCAAAGGTACAACATTATACGCACAGCAAGTGGAATAACAAAGTTAACAAATTAATTTTATATTAAAAATGAACTTCGACAATGTTACCCTCGAATCCATCGAACACGTTTACTGACATTTAGCAAGAATGGAAGGTGAGATAAAAATATCTAAAAAAGTACCAACATTTTTATATCAATTGGAGATATACTAATGATTGATGCTTTTTCTTCTACATCTAACTCTATTGATGAATAATTAATAATAATACCGGTTGTTGTTCAAGGTAGATTTTTGAAACGTCTCAGTAAGTATATTTATTGTATTTAAAAATTGGTAATTGATACATCGCTTGATCACTCCCTTTCAAGAGATCAAGGATAAGAAAAGCACGACCTTGACTTTTGAATCCCTGCACTAACAATTTCAAGGAGTGAATTAGCATAGGAAATCATAGTCACAGTAACCAAAGTTAGATTTATGATTTGAAATCAAGTGTAAATCGATCTTCATATTTGAAGACATGTCAGAAATTTAGTTTAATGTTTATGTGCAACTGTAAGTGTTCTATTCATGCGTACATCTTGGAGGGAATACCAACAGATACCTTTCCCATGCGCATACATTGATAGTCCTGTTCAGATGGCTCCAAATTACCTGTTTTGAGATGATGGGAAAAGCATGTCGGGTCCATGGCACAGTGGTTAACGTCGTTGGCTTCTATGCCAGACCTCACAGATTCTCGACTTAAATCCTGGTTCAAATAAAATGGAAAGCAACATCAAAATACACCAGATGAAAGGAAAATTGGAGCTCGGCTCCACCAGCCCCAGAATTTGATGTATTTATACTTTTCCCAAAATTACTTAATTTTATTTAACCTTCATCGTCATTTAGCATTCTTGTCTATACTATATATATATATATATATATTTTATATTTTTTTATCTTGGTGGAAAGGTAAGCGCACTGCAGATAGTAAACAACTTTTGGGTATTCAATTATTGTTTGGTTTATTGTCATAAGATAAAATATATAAATAAATGATGTTCCAATAAAAAAATAAAATATTAAGCACTAAAAAATAGGCATACTGTCTGGCATTGTTTATTTGACAAATTGTAATTAATCGCTATCAACACTAATAATACAAGCAAATGCAATTCAACCTTCACAACATGCTGCTTTGACATTAATAGTAAATAAACATGGAGGATTATGAATAGTGCTTTTAAATTACCTATTATTTGAATAAACAGAATAACAAATGTAACATTTTATCACTGTACATGTTTCCGCTATTCATTCTTGCATTTTTTAGTAACATGATTTTTAAAAATTAATTCCACTTCTAAGCAGTGGCAGAGGTAGATGAAATCAAACAACGTTTGCTTATTTGCGTGACTGCTATTTTTTTAAAGTTATAAATGCATCGAAGTAAATCAAAAATCGCATATTGCTTTATTCATTTAAGTATTAAATATGCAATTGCAGAAATGTATGGTAGAAATATATACACAATAAATGCACCAAAATGCATATTTCTTGACTTGATTGATGCGAAATTATTCTGTATTTTTTTTATTCTTTTACAATAGTGATTAAACTGAATTTCATTTAAAAATGTGAAAATCACTAGCAATAAATCTTACGGGAACCTCCGGTATATGCTAAGTATTCTGATTTTTTTAAAAAAAATTGGTTTATATAAAATACAAAAATGACCTGTTTCAACGGAGTCAATATTTAAGAAAACAGTTTGCGCTACAATTCATTCACTACATTTATTTATCAATATCTTGTCTACAATGTATTCATTTTATATCTAATATAAGGGTCAATTTCACGTGGGGTTAAAAGCCAGCTCGAGTTTAGTTCTATAAATTTAGCTCAAAAAAATAATCATGAAGTTGATTTCAATTAAGTGATCACATTTCTTAGAATGCAAGATTTTTTAAGCAAGTCACCAAAACTTACAACGATTAAATCTTCATGCTGAAAATCTGCAACATTAATTTTATACCATATTTGACTAGGCTTAAACCAATATCTCTGCAGTGCGTTGAGATCGATCAATCAAAACCAAAAAGTAAACAATTGATATAGCCAATTAAATTAAAATTGCAAACGTTACAGTGAAATAACTAAATCTCAAATAGATGTCATAGCTTAATTATGATATTTAAATAATGTCTGACCGACTGTTACATTGTATATTTCCTTGTTAGTAATCCTCCGTCACTGCCTCACACGGTAATAAAAATAAATCTTTACACTAAATTAATCAGAAATATTACAAAGCATTATAATTAAACATTACGGGAAACACGTCTTATATGAAATTACACAACATATAATAAATTTATTCTATTTAATTTGATAAAATAAAAAATCTTTCGGTGAAAATACAGATTTAAAATAGTCTATACGCTGTCGGAAATTTGGCCGGAAGAGCGCTGGTCGCGAAGGATGCCGCATGTTGCCAATCCAACGCGGCGTACACTTTGATGAGCTTGTCTTCTACGTCGTTGGTGGAACGCTCGTCGGCTATTTTATTGAGGAATTTGATAGCACGTCCCCACTGCTCTAAAACTATACTATGCCACAGAGCGAAATGTATTACCTGAAAGAAAGAAATTTAAAGTAACTATTTTCGATCTTTAAATACATTATCAAAAAGGAATATTTGTTGAAAGTGATTAACCACGAGTACCAATAATTAAAGTGATCGGTGTTCATTTTTATCACTGCTCTAGCATACGTATTAGCTATATTCTGCAAGTGATGCTTTAAGGCAAGTATAGTTAAGGAAAGAGGCCTAAAAAAATACAAAATATTATTATAATAAACAAACCTTTGAATCAGTCAAATCGGTAAATTTAAGAATTTCGACCACCGTTTGTTTTATTTGCTCTAATGTGGTGGGCTTAGAATCGGCCGAGTTTCCATTCAAAAAGTATATTCTGCATAACGCTATTCCGCGTTTATTGAACGCCTCCAGCAAATAACCACGCTGCTTATCCTGTTGACTGTTAATACAAAAATGCATCAGTAAAAATGCTGTGTCTGAAAATACGAGATATACGTTATCTATGATTTATTTTACATTTTTATTTTCGCCGCATCCGGCCTGCTATCATTTTTCAATCCTAAGTACGCTAGTAAGATATCTTGATCGATGGCTGCGATGATCTTATCGGCGATGGCGATAATTTTATTGCACGCGGCCTCCGTAGTGTCAGAAGTGTAAAAAGGGTACGGTAACTTTCTCAAGTCTGTGGACGGGTCCAAACATTGCATGTAAGCCGTGTGGCAGCCGAGATGCGTCGGGAACGCGACTAACAGCTCCTCGTAAACACTCTGAGCCTGATCTCCTTCTGTAATTGTTCAATAAAACATGAACGCTATAAACGAAAGCATTTCAAAAGATAACAATACACATTCGCAATTTTACATCATCGGAAATCATTCTGGCAAAAAATTCTGTCGTATAAAGACGACGATTATTCCAGAGATAGAATAGTTAAGTTATTTAAAATACTTTATGCATAGATTTCTTACCGAGTTTACTAAGCCAGCTAGTTTTCAGGTCTCTGAGTGCCTTGGCGTACTTTTCAGATTTACTCTTCTCTAATTCTTTACCCGGACTTCCGTTTGTGGCCTTTTTAGGCGATTCTGGCAGAATGTACTTCAGATAATAGACATCGACTTTTTTTCCAAAATCGTCCTTAGCGAAGGTAATGCTACCTGTCATATATTGACCGATGGTGACATTTTTTCCAATTCTAGATAACAAAGTATAGAAAAAAATAAAACATATTTAAACTTATTGTTTCGCTTCCTCAAATCAACCGACTGATCAACAATTTGACAAATTTTATTATTGTTTTATTGTACGACATTTAGAGAGATAATATTTTTAAAATCGACACTCACTTATCACTAGGCAACGGTGCAAGATATATGGGCAGCGTACTTCCTGGGGGGATGGATCCGGTTAACATTTTTTTACCTCCCAGTAGAGCCTGTACCATTAAACCAATGTTATTATTAAGTAAACCCTAAAATAAATGCTTTGAGGTGGCTAGTAACATGAAGCTTTTTTTTAAATTTCAGTTTTCTGTGAGTATTTTATAAATATTTTTTATTTACAATGCTCATTAACCCTTTTGAGTGGTGAGTTAATTTTTTGATTAGTTTTACCATTGATACACACAAAAATATAAAAACACTTTTTTTATATATTGGTCAGTCTGGGAAGAATGTTGAATAATATGTAGGTGGTAAATCTTTTTTATAATTTTACAACGCATATTAGAGATATAAATTTACAAACTCATTTTTACTTATCAATAATTTTCAAGAAGCTATTACTATTAATTTGGGTCTAGATCTTTTTTTGCTTCTTTCTGTAAACATATCCCGCTCTACTGACATTGATTTCAGGAAGGGAACCGCACTGAAAAGTAATTTTACACTCAGTTTTGTGCAGCTACCGATTTGTGTACAAATAGTCACTTTGTTACAAAATTGTTTTGCTCATTTGAAACCAATAATAAAAATAGTATGAAGGCCAAAAATTATAGATATATATGTTTTTATCCATTTGTGAAGAAATAATGACAATTCAATTAAAAGCATGAGAATGGCAATAAATATTAGACAAAACAACATTCTGCTGCATGGCGATACTCCGTAAGGGTTAAAGTAAACTTTGATTTGATTGACGTTTAAACGAATATACCTGAGACTGTGTAGCGTAAATGTCTAGGGTCAGTGGCTGAGAAAGTTTTTGCTGCAGCAACATAGGCAGGTCGTTCAACTTATCAAGAATGTCCCTCCGATCGTGTCTTATATTCAGTTTCAATACATAGTCACCCTTTTCAGCTTTAAATGTGTACTGAAAATAAATTGGATTTAGAGAAAGTGGATCAAAGGTATTGAACATAACTATATAGCATATCATCGTTCAACATGCAATACCGCTCCAGCACCAGTTTTATTAAAACTTATCAGTTCGATGTTATATCCGGTTATGTGCATTCATAGAATACAGGGTATTTGTGTTGATCATTATTTTTGCAGGCAACTCTTAATATTTCATTGACAACTGTGCATATAAGCTGTACAATGAACGTTTGTAGTAAAAATAATAAAAGATTTTTAGTACTTTCTCCACTTAAAATTTTTATTTGATCAGGACCGGTTTCGCTCCTCACGAGCATTATCAACTGATAAGGAAAATAAATTAAACAGTGCTATTTATACATGTTGAATTGAAATAAAAGGTGTAAGCAATTACTAACAATTAAAAGGACTTACAAATTTCAATTCAACTTCAATTCAACTTGTATAAATAGCACTGTTTAATTTATTTTCCTTATCAGTTGATAATGCTCGTGAGGAGCGAAACCGGTCCTGATCAATTAAAATTTTTAAGTGGAAAAAGTACTAAAAATCTTTTATTTTTATTATAATGCCATTCCACCAAGTATTGACAGTGAACACCTTAAAAGTGAACGTTTGTAGATTAATCACACAAATATATTGAAATAAGCCTTACTTTACAAGGATAAGCATCTCCTGAGGCTATATGTTGTTTATTCGAGTCAAACAACATCCAAAGCTGGGATTCGAATTCTGATTCATAGAGCATATCACTCAATAACGATATATTTGGAGTAATCTGAAATAAAATAAATATCATAAGAATCTATAAAATATTAACCATTAGATAGGGTTGCCATTATTGCAAAGCATTGATACGGGACGTTTAAGTGCTAAATAAATAAAACATGAAAAATGTAGTTAGGTAAAGGCTTATTTTACTAATAAAGTGAAAGCAATCTAAGAAAATTAGCACGAAGAATGATAAAAAAAGGTGCAATTGATTTTACTTTATTAATTATATCATTTTCTTCTTTAACAAGATTATAAAATTGGGTGAAAGTCATTATAAAATCATAATGACAAATCAAAATTGCTTCAACTGACTCCACTGTTTCGTTCTTTCGTCGGATCGTTGAGTTGCCTTTATGGAAAATATTCTCTCCGCATTTGCATTGCAGGTTGTAATGGAATCATGTGACAAAATGGCCGCTCATTTCATTTGGTGACTACTGTTAAATACCAGGTAAAGCACACATACGTTAACATAATTTCTAATGTTTTTTTATCAGTTTTGACATTTTTCTCATAACCACTTCCATGGTAGAAAGCTTCCTCTCAAATTTATGTAAACTTACCTCAGTCGCTTTTGCAATGTGAAAATTGTATGTATTGACAATTTCGTATATTTGCCGGCCCGGAGGAATGACGTCTCTATCCGATAGTGGCATAACTTTAGACTCGGATGGTCTGAAAACAAAAATATAATTTCCTATTTAGTGCTCGCAAGCAACATCCACATTTCTATGCTCACTATAGAGAATATGCAATCTATTTGTTACATGTGACAAAATAAGCCAACAGATATGAAAAGAATGAAAAGTATGTTTCCCTTTAACCACAATTAAAATAAACAAGTTTCATTTGAATCAATTCTCTAGATTTTATTTTTAATAATAAAGCATAATTAATAATGAATAAATAATATTGTTTGAAGTTATATACAGCACAATTCTGACCGAGCATTTCAGTGGAAGCAGTGGATATTAGAAATAAATTATACAGATCTGAAAGACTTATCTCTTTCCACCAAAGAAACAGTAGCCATTAACATCGGTATTGTGATTTATTAATTTTAATAATTGTACCTTATAACTTGGACAGTGGTTTTGAGGGTTGCCTGCGGTTGGCATTCTTCTTTGCGTAAAGAACGGAGCGTGATGCAGTGCAAGCCTTCGGCCCCATGAGCGACGATGGGAGTGCACTCTGGGTGGATTCCGTGGAATTCTATGCTGTAGCTCAATGTCATGTTGCCAAGGTTGGCCCAGAACTTGGACAGTGCTATTTCTAAGACTATTCCACCCTAAAAAGTAACAATATTCCCACACGCAAAATTAAAAAGTTTTACAATATTAATAAATGTTTACATGCAATATTCAGATATGTACATTAGAGGTCTGCACGGGCCTGGGCCCTTACCTGGCATGGCCCGCGGGCCGGGTTCGGGAGGTTAAGCGCAATTGAGACTCGGGCTCGAGCCGGGCCCGGGTAAAGAATTTATTCATCAGAAAAATATTTCAGACTATGTTCGTGTCAATGGTCAGCCATGATGATTTTCATTATTACCAGTTCTATAGAGAATCGTAAATTGTTGTAAATTCGTAAAAAACGATTTTTTGTCAGGCTGTGGAGTATAAATCCGGGCTTCGGGTCGGGTTCGGGTAACAAGTGTGGTATTAGATTTGGGCCCGGGCCGGGTCGGGCCTGTGTCTTTCGGGCTCGGACCGGGTAATTTTGTAAAATTTCGGCCCGTGCAGACCTCTAATGTACATACATACATTATAGTACTTATTTTTAAAACAAATCTATTAAGGTTATTCAAGACGAAAATTTACAGACTGTGGAGCAACTTTCATCGCATTGGTTTAGAAATCATTGTCAGACTTAACACCTAATGCAGTGATGCGCACGGGGTATTTTGCACTCAAAGCATTATTTGGTGAAACTCTGAGATTTTTAAGAAAAATTAACCCATCAAGCCTGGATGACATGCACAGCAAAAACATGCTCTGTTTTGATATCCATTTATAATAGCAAACATTTACTGATTTCATTAAAATAGATTTCTTATAAAGATTAAATTGATATTTTCGATATTTATTGTATTTTCTTGAATTCAAAAAAACGATTGATTAAGAATAATATTTTTTTTGATTTTTAGTATGAAGTTTTGAAAAATAGAATTTTAATTTGACACATTCCAAATGCACAAGATTTTTTTTATGAAGCTTTATACCCCCAAGTGGTATTTAAAAAGGTTAAAAAAGATGTATATTCGGTACTATGGTATAGGTTTTTAGTGTTTCAATACATTGCCAATAAATCGCTGGTCTGTGAGTGACTTTAAATAAAAAAAAATGACAACCACTGGTTTCAAAATTGTTTGCCCAGAATATCACCAAAAATGTTTTTCAAAGAGAAAAATCAGTTTTTACAATTGTTCATTTATTTCATTCTGCTATTTATTGGATACAAATCAGCTGTTACCCAGAATTTACTTTAGGCAGCCCTGCAGGGTCATTTTTTTTTAATTTTTATTATTTATTCTACTGCCATGAATTTGATTAGAAATATAGCGAATTCATAAATTATTCTAGTTTTGGCCGAGTACATATATTATTTACGTTGTCATTGTTATGAAGCGAGCCGCTCTAAATTTAGTCTGAGTTTCAAGTTCGCTGCGACAGTTCATCTATTGAGTGGCACCTTACATATTTAACAATGGAAAAGTGGCACTCATGAAAATGGTTCAGCAACACTGATTTAATGTTTTGAAATTCTGTGACGGATTCTTTGGTTTGATTTTGTCAGGAATTCAGAGATAGTGGATAGTGGACTAAGCAACCATTGAACTGTTGAACTGATAGCTGTTTTTTTGCTGATAACAAAAAAAATCATTTTCCTAAAAATCACACTAACTTTAAACACTATAATTTCTTGATGAAAAATATTTACCTTCACTCGGAAGGGAAGAGTTGAATCACTTTCTGTAGTGACATTGATCATCTTTTGAAATTCAGAAGTTTTACAACTGAGGCGGTGTCTCGTCTGCATGCAATGCAGAAGAAATCTGCCATTTTTGTCAGAATCAGTCGAGCTGAATTTGAGAACGGCCCACGTGGCGTCTTCGGGCACAACCACGAAGTGACGTTTGATCATTCCCGGTTTGAACAGGCATGACTCCACTGATAATGTGGGTCCGCCTGATACATCTATCGACAGATGTTCAGGCTGTATGACTGTAATAGGAATCTGGAAGACGGGCCCTTTTGAAATGCAGTCGACGTCGTAAGCTTTGATACTGAAATGAAAACGATTTGTAAAAAAAAAAATGAATGTTAATTCAACAGCAATATATTATTAAAATTTATAGTGTTATATATGACACTAAAGCAACTCTCAATTCATGTTTTACGATATTCTGGCACATACTATTTTTAAGGGGAGTGAAAATAGTTAAAGTTATTAATTTGCGACATAATTAAACCAATTTTACCATTTAAATATATATGAGGTGCGCTAAGATTTTTTCTAAATACAGTAAAACCCCCATTAACACTAAAGTCGGGACAGTGTAATTTGGGGTAGTGTAATTGGGGGTGTGAATCTCATACAAAATTTTGGAATTTGGTTTTTTCCGCAAAAAATGCAAAACTAAGATTTCCCCTATACGTGTATAGCCTGGCACGTGTTGAATACACAGACGCTAGCCCAACATTTGACTTATGCACCGCACAGACGACTGTCACGTAGCAGCGACAATGGAATGCGACCGTTCAATTGGGGGATTTGCGGCGAATATTTCAAGCCAGCGCGTAATTCGGAGTAGTGTAATTGGGGGTTCCACTGTATGATGTTTTTTTACATAAAGTGACTGCTTTACAGCATATCGTAAATTAAAATAGCGGATGTGTTCTTACCTAGTAAAATGAGCACCAGGAGGCAAACATTCCGGTTCGATTCTGATTGCAAACGCTCGCGACATGAGCATTAAATCCAAAAATGAAGGAAATTTCACCCAAGGCGCATTACATACTAGTGTCAGCTTCATATTGAAGTTAATTTTTCGTAGATTATCTGAAATACCTAAAATTAAAACTGTGATTGTAAAGAGATACAAAATAATAAACATAATAATGGTCTCCATTTTAATGAAGCCACCTTTTAGCTGCCGTAGACGCCGGCTATAATTTGCAACTATTAATTTAATTAGTTATTAACGAGATAACTCGTCTCTGGCGTGATGAGCAAGAAATTTTTTATGAGATATCTCGTCTGTGGCAGCCATCGAGTTAATAAGACTGTGTAATGTCAACATGTATTAGCTAGCATTCCATTCATTATATTAGAAGCAAAGAAATCAATCATAATTGAGCTCGGAATTTGTTAGTATAAGAGCCAAATTGGCATTATTTTAAAATTATCAAGTATGTATACTAATGCATACATACATACAAAATACATTTTTTTAGAAAATATCAACCCATAATCGGAAAATTTTATTATAATATCAGGATAGGCATTGACCATATCGACTTTGGAAAGGAAAAATGACGTAACACACAGTTTTTTCAAAACAGCTTTTTTCGATAATCATAATGTATCCAACTTGATACACGTTCTATCAAAAGGATGTAAGCTGCAAATGCCGAATTAGTATCTAAATTTAGCTTTTAAGTTTGAAAAAAGATGAGCTCGTGAAAATTGAAACCAAGAAAAAAGACTGAAATAAAGGTTTTTCCTAGACAATTTCTTAAATTAATATTAGATTATTTCATTTAAGCACCAGCTTAGAAGTCTCCGTGCACTTCAAGGTTGTGTATATTTCATAATGGGCATATGGTCCAAAAATCATCAAAACACGTTTTTTGTGCCTCCTGTAAAATTTGCTATGTGTGGGTTACGTCCTTTTTCCTTTCCACAGTCGATATATTGCTATTTACTAGCCGCACTTATGAAATTCCTTAAGTGCGGCTAACTTAAGGAATTTCTTTTTCGAACTTATTACGAGAAAACTTTCTCATGTAAAATTTATAATTTGTCGCTTTCGATTGTCTGCTTATTACGGGTCGATATAACTTAAAGAAAAATGGATAAATTGATATATTCTATACCTTCTGGGTTAGCAAAATCGGTGGCGAAGAATGGTTCAACAGAAAAAAGCATTTCTTTCGGTTTATTTTGGAAACCTCCGCGTAAATAGAAACCTTTGCCGTTGCTGGGTCCGCACAAAACTTCAAAACGCACATCCCTCTCTTGAGCGTCTGAATGCGCGCTCAATAGTTTGAAAGCCTCTTCCACGTTTATAAGACCGCAGCCTTGAGCGAACGGTTCCACGTCAGGAAGAACAGTCGCAGAGTTTTCCAACGCCCTTTTTACGCTGTATGGCGAATATGGTAAACTGGACTTCTTTAATCCGGATAAAAGTACGCCTATTATGAAAAAATACTACTGTGAGAATTATACGAGAATTTTAGAACATTGGATGAAGATTTTGTATGATCAACTTTGAATAAATAATTGTTGTTCTTAACTTATGTGTATTATTGAAAGCTGTGGTTTTATAACTTAGAAACCGGTCCAAAGGTTGTGACAATAGATAAAAATGTATCTGATAATTGGTGTCCATTATAAATAAAAAGTAAAGAACGGTTGCTATATATTATCGAGTGAAGCAAGAAATAAAAATATGAACAATTATCTTCTATATCAATTATTACAAGTTTAAAATCAAATTACCGACGCATCCTGCAGCGTGAGGTGCGGACATGCTGGTCCCATTCATGAGTTGACTGCAACGTAGAGTAAAGTTCGGAACGGAAGTGATCGCACCGCCTGGTGCGCAGACGCTGACACCGGCGGCACCGTCAGCACACGGACCTCTCGAACTCCAAGTGAAAATGGTGCCAGGCAACTTTGCGCGCATTGAATACGCAGACGTCATCATCTCAGGAGATACGTAAGCTCCCACCCCTAAAATATCAATCTTTTAAAACACGGTCAAAATTTGATTTTGCTATTCTGGGACGATATAAGATACTACGAACCGATAAGATTGCTCTGCACAATATCTGGCGGGGCACCAACTGTCGTGAGAGCTGGGCCATGATTGCCGGCAGACACTATCCATACAACCCCATACTTATTCACGACCTCGTTCATTATATCGCCTACTCGTCTGAAATGAAAGAAAGTAGCTATCATAATGCTATATCATCCGACAAAAACATGCTAGATTAGTCCCCTTTCCTTTCAGATGGCTGATATATTTTATTAAATTTGATCAAAAACTAGAAGTCAATCGTTAAGCCTGTAGCAGTCTTGATTTATGCACGGTGACCCATATATCTATCCATCCTTTCGAAAACGGTTAAAAAAAATTTTAATCACAGAATTTAATTTTAGTTTAAAATGTAAAATATTACCCAGCATTTGACCAATGAGCGTGCTCTCCATAGCTCATATTTATGACGTCTATTCTTCTAGTGGAGGCCAGCTCCATAACCTTGATGCAGGCCCTGATAAGCGCTGTTCCGGTCTCCATTGTTCCGAGACGGCCGTCGCCGATTGTCAGGGAGACAATTTTGGCCCCGGGAGCTACCCCATTCTTTTGAGGATCATCCGGGAAATAAGCGGAAGCTATTGACGCCACATGAGTTCCGTGACTGGCTATAAGTTAAAAGAAATCATACTAAATACATAATTGATTATTAAATATAAATTCACTATATTCTGGTGTAAATAACTAGTAACCCTTTTCGGTCCACAAAAAAAATAATATATATTCCACAAGGTCCACAATAGATTTACAGTATCATGAGGGAAACTAATTATTTTATTTTAATTAGGAACTAAATAATTTACAATTATATTTTTTTTTTACTATATTTATAACAGTATAATTTTTTTTTAGAAATATATACAATAATGACTGCTGAATCCACCAAAAAAATGCTATTTGTGTAACACATTGCATTTCACTGATATTGCATTCATTGATAAAAATCGTAAAAACGTTATCATAAAAAACTGATAAGGTCGGCTAATTTTTGAAGAGTCAGACTTCCGAAATGTCATAAATCGACGACTCAGAGTCCACAGCCCTGGAGTAGAGGCAAAACTAAATTCTTCATATGTATATCGCAATACTACAACTGGGTAACTCTGAATTAATTTATTTTAATTAGGAACTAAATAATTTACAATTATATTTTTTTTTTACTATATTTATAACAGTATAATTTTTTTTAGAAATATATACAATAATGACCTTATTATTTATATTTTAAAAACTTCTAAAGTATGATAACGGTGAAAGGATTTACCATAGCCCAGGTTTACTCTTACATGTTATACAATATATGTATCAAGTTTCTTTTTTCGCGATTTTTTGTAATTTTAGGCATATTTGAAAGGTTAGAATTATTAGAACATTAGAACATATTGGTAATAATTTTCAAGTGCAAGTAGCGAGTGTAACTGTTGGAAAGAAGAATGCAAAATTTAGTGCCCGTGCTGCGCGAGCCGATCCAGCCCCTAAATCGACCCTTTTGTAATGGCATTTTTCGTATTGCAGGCATACGGTTTCACATTACAATGTTCATAAAAAAACATTTGATTATTTGCTCAGAATACCGCTGTAATAGATACGAGTAAAAAAAAAAAAATTCAATATATTTGAACTTATTTTAACTCAATACCAATAATAAAAAAAAAATGTCGAATTACATTCGCCATAGGACCCACGAGAATAAAATGGAAAGGGATAATAGTGTTATGCAAGTGTCATAATATTTCTAGAAGACGTATTTTTTACTGAAGAAATATACGATAAGAACATTATATATATGAGATTTAATTTAACAATAAAAAAACTTTGTCGAGAATATAATATTATGATAAAGATTTACTCAATATATCTTCAGAGAAGTGAGGAAAGGAAAAATATTTAGCTTACCATTCTTATTATATATAATAGTGGATTTGACCCAAAAAGTTGTAATATAGTTTTATATTTTTTTTCCCAACATAAAAATAAAATCCTGCCTTACGATAAAGATGGGAAGGATAAAAATTATAATGCATATTTTAAGTTCAGTGAAACATATTTACAACTTACAAGACATTCCAACGATTTCCAATATGTTTCCATTATTATGAACATTTATGCTAATTGTCATTTGGTCTAATTCAGTCAAATATTTGTGTTCATGTGTTTTACTATACTCCCCGAGGAAGACGCCACTCGAAAGGTCTCCTTCTTCCGATGTATCAATGCAGGTTCTGCAACGATAACAAAAAAGATTTTGTTACTAAAGTTATCTTCACTGTAAACCTTCAAAACTCAATTCAAATAATTAAAAATCACACCAATAAAAATAAGCAATGTTAGAATTTCTCGTCTATTTACAAACTATTATTGGACAACAATTTTTAACAAAGATAAAATGATTACCTCCAAATGTTACCATCGTGAAACAGCACGCAGTCATAGGAGGGGCCGAAGTCTTTGAACTTTTTTTCTATAGTGGTAAGGGCTTCCACCCTAGCTTCTAGTTCTTCTTTCAATAATTTATCATCACCAGAGAGTGTGTTAGAAGCTTAAAACAACATTTGAAAGTTGGATATATAATGTAAAACGGTTTCGTAAAAGGAAGTAAATATTATTTTATTGTTTGAGCACGATCAGCATGATTTTTAAACTTATATCTAATATATATATTCGAACCATCTTTCTGGCGATGCTAAGTCTTGTTTGTAAGATATTTTTTTTTATTTTGAGCATGGCTGTGAAGTCATTTAACAATATATTAAGGCTCTAACATTACCATACTCTTTAACCCTGATTTTATTAATTTGAAAAAGATTAACTATAGTAGGTAATCTTTTCCAAAATTCATATTTTCCAGAATTCCACCAGTCTAGTAACATTATTATTATATTTAAATTAATATTATAAAGAAATTTCAACAATTTACTGCTGAATCCACCAAAAAAATGCTATTTGTGTAACACATTGCATTTCACTGATATTGCATTCATTGATAAAAATCGTAAAAACGTTATCATAAAAAACTGATAAGGTCGGCTAATTTTTGAAGAGTCAGACTTCCGAAATGTCATAAATCGACGACTCAGAGTCCACAGCCCTGGAGTAGAGGCAAAACTAAATTCTTCATATGTATATCGCAATACTACAACTGGGTAACTCTGAATTATTTATTGGTGGGAAAATGAAATTTAATCTTTATTTGATGAACATCTGAGCCGTAATTATTGTTCAAAATGAAAACATGGTATTTTTTTATAATTGTGAACAATTATATAATGTCCAATAGAATTTTGTAGAAGGAACTGTGAGATCATCCCCTATCTCTATCTCAAATACATTGAAGATAATGTTACCTAGTTGTAATACTGATGTAATGTTTGTAGACAAGGGTGCTGTATCAAATTATTATTATACAGTTATACAAGCACGTTTAAGGTAAATACTATAGATATTACCATAGAAAGACATAACAAAAACTATAAACATATAAAGCAATTGAAAATATACCATGTTTTGCTTCAAAATCAGAGAGTTCTCTGGCGGCAGATGCTAGAGCAGTTTTCTGCTTTGGATCCCATAAGAATTGTTTTCGGTGTTCCTCGACTCGTTCTTTTAGTTTAGACGGATATAGATTATATGATTGAACGACACCTATTCTCCAATCTCCGCTAGGATTTTCCCAAGTTGATGGGACCTGGATACAAAATAATTTTATTTATTTAATTATAACGATATCCATTGTAAGTTTAAAAATACATATTTAAATATTTGGATAGGACATAGGATTTCTCAAGTTTTCAACACTGGCCACGAGAAAAAAGCTCTACATTTCAATTTGTACATTTTAAGAAATAAAATTTTGCGAAAAATTCGCAAAAATTGTAATTTTACTGAATTCACTATAATTTGTAAGCAAATTGAGATATCTTTACAAAATTTAATTTTCTTAGCTTCCAGATACTTCGCCTATACGCATATATGCGTCCGCCGGCCAGCAACCTTTGATTTTCAGTCCACGGTCGTTAATCTGTTAATTTAAAGCATGGCCAGTCTCCTTGGAGTGCTAAGTGATTTGCTTCTCGACTGCCCGTGAAGTCTGAGCGATTTTCTTTTTATCATTTATCAGCTCAAGAAAGGATTTTATGCAGTTTCATTGTGAAAAAATTCATTATATTTCTGAAGAACTCATGTAAATATACGTTACTTTAAAAGGTAATTGTAGAGTATAGCTCGTCATGAATTATTACGGCGAAAAACTTCACAAACTAAGCTGAAAACAACGCCACTATTCAAAATTATTTTTTGAGGGCTTGATAATTGCGTTAAAATCACACATTATTACGAAAAACACTGATAAATTATACGAAATACGAAATATTTTAGAGCATTTCCCTTCAGCTTTCGTAAACGGCCGCGCGGCCGTTTACGAAAGCTGAAGGGAAATGCTCTAAAATATTTCGTATTTCGCATAATTTATCAGTGTTTTTCGTAATAATGTGTGGTTTTAAGGCGATTTATCAATGCTTCAATAAATATTTTAAATCGTGGCGTTGTTTTCAACATACTTTGCCGCAATAGTCCATGTGTAAGTAAAAGATCATTTAAAAAGTATGGCGGTGTACAGTGAGAATATGTCATATTTTGGATAATTTATTTGTCATTGTTTTTCATATTAATGTGTGATTTTAACGCGATTATAAAGCCCTCAGATTTTTTTTTTAAATCGTGGCGTTGTTTTTAGCTTAGTTTGTGAATTTTTTCGCCGTAATAATCCATGACGAGCTATACTCTACAATTACCCTTTAAAATATACCGTTCGTACCTTTAATTTTCGACCAGTTATGCCAACCAGATGCCCATCTTTCAACTGACAGGTTGCAGTGGTATCCACATCTCCACATCCACTACAATCAAACCTCTCGACAACTTTTTTCTCCCCGGTAGTTGTCCACTAAAATATAAACAGGAGCTATCATATTAAAATGGCAACATCATTATGCTTGCATAGAAATACATTAGATATAACTATTGTGCACGAATTTTACAATGACAATAAATAGTCGGATGACCACTACAGTGACATGTCATTTTTTTATACCTGCAAACCTGCTGCGGCGGGATCGACTCCGGAATCAAAAATTGCAATAGTCACATCTTTCCCGTTATACTCAGGATATTTATTTAAAAACGACTCTACTCCAGTTATTTTTTTGGACATTAAGCCCCCATAAGGGAAGTTACAATCGATTGCACCCTCCGCCATATTCGTGAATTGACTGAATAAACACAGCTGATCTTGATCGTCTCGATCACAAAAATTACTACTGCGATTGTTGCTCCATCTAGCGGAGGTCTGTCGTACGACAAAAACTGCTTTTACCACTGCTCCGAAAGGGCTGATTGTGCAGCCTTTTATTTTTAAGTTGTGCCGTAATAAAGAGAGTATCATTAGAAGATAACTTATAATAGTTATAATTCAAGATGTGGTATGAGATTATTCCAAGTTTTGCAATATGCGTAGGAGCTTTCGCCCTCCCGGCCTTAGGCTTATATCAGCTTCATGGTCTTGTTTTGGGAAACGTAAGTAGATTATACGTCAAAATAATTATAACATTTAAAACACTCTAGTATGATTGACTTGTTTTTTATACAGATCATAAATAACGTGTTGGTATCACATTTCAAAGAAACCTTTATCTTAAATGTGTAGGTTACGTAATTTTGACGTTTAGACTATTTTTTTTGGTGATAAAACAGAGAGTTATAATGTTATAAGTATTTTGCTCTCGACTTGTCAAATTCCAATACATACATTATAATATATGAATTGTAAAATTGATTAACCGTCCAAACTTAATAGCGTGTCTACTGTCGTTTTTTACCGTCTGTCATGGGCGGAAATAATTGATTTTCTTCTTCACATTGTCACTGTTTCCAATCTCGAGATGATCTGACTATAGATGAAAACTTGTGTCTTGATCAGGGCCGGCTCTTGGCGTGTGCGAAGTATGCAGAGCACACAGGCGCCGCACTAAGATTTTAGGAATATCCTCTCATTCGGTTCTAGTCTTAAGATGCGCCTCACACACAGGCGCAGACATCCTCAAACCGGCCCTGGTCTTGAAGTTTGGTATTTCTATTGTAGGTACTGTGTCTTGGGACAAAAGTCTTGCTCCTGTAGAATGATTGGCAAAACTACAGTACCAGATGTGTCATATTACTGATATTTTTCTACACCAACTAAATGGTTCCGTATGTTAACCATTAGAGCAAAGTTAATTGCTGTATAGGTATGACATAGTATTGTGTCATCTACAGTAGAACCTCGATTATACAAATATATACAATTGAAAAATACATTTCGTATGTACACTAGGGGTCTGCACGGGCTGAAATTTTACAAAATTACCTGGTCCGAGCCCGAAAGACTCAGGCCCGACCTGGCCAGTGCCCAAGTCTAATACCACATTTTTTACCCGAACCCGACCCGAAATCCAGATTTATATTTCTCAGCCCGAAAAACCCGTTGTTTACAAATTTACAACAATATACTATTCTCTATTTCTTACGTTACGAATAATATTACCGCATGGCTGACTTATGACACGAACATAGTCTGAAATATTTTTCTGAAGAAATAAATTCTTTACCCGACCCCGAATCTCAATTACGCTTACCCGCCCGAGCCTGACATTCGAAAAACGTGACGAATTCACTTTCTACTATATTACTGAAAATTACTTTCTCGTCCCTACTCTTTTTGAAAAAAAGAGAAATTGAGCAACAAGCAGTTCTCATAAAAAATTCTGCTGAGATACCTCCATTAGAAGACTATATGTTCCACGTTATAAGTGGGCATGAATTTAAAAAAAAAACTGATAGTCTTTAAATTTTAATTTTATACCTAGAATTTTGATACGTTTAAATAATTTCCTCCTTGAGATGATTGACGCTTGGATAATAGAGGTTTTTTTGTATTATCATATTACTATTTATTCATATATCAGTAATTTTTGGCAGCCACGTTATTTTTAGTATTTGTTTCAAATGAAAAAATATCCATTCTATAAGAGTACTGAAGAATTAATAATTTATTTAAATTTATCAATAAATTATTGAGGTTCATAGTTCTTCTCCTTTAAATTAATGTGAAACTGACATCAACATTTGTCACATCACAGATTTTAAACTAGGTATGCATTTTAAAATTTTAAAAACTTTTTTATAGGTACATGAAATAAAATATAATAAACAACAGATTGATCCATAATATAAAAAATCACTCTTAAATTTCAATCAAAGTAACACCAAAATGTGTCTACACCTGAAGTTACTCCTGTTAAGTATCCAACTGACATAAATAATTACCTTACATACTTTTTTTAGCATTATCGGCGAAATGTTGACAGCAGATGGGATCGCATCATGTACCAACGAGATGAGAGGTTGACCGGTAACCCGTACGTTGTGAATGTAAGTATACATCATTTATACTAAAAATAATTTTCATTTCTAATCTTCACCCATATGAACTGATTTAAAGATTTTTAATTGAAGTTATTCAACTGACACCAGACTTGACGAATCCGCTCTTCCACTGTTCTATTGTCCGGTAAAATGATTGCTATTAGTCAGGTCAATTAAGAATGACAAGTCACATTGTTTCAGTAATTTTGTGACCGCAACATTCATCGGATGATTTAAGTTAAACCAATTTGTAGCCATAATTTGTTTTGTATTTTTAAGATTATACTGAAAACTTTAATCTGACAGATTGGAAAATATCTCTGATTATTTTAAATTGTTGAATATTTATGATATAATATTAGACTGTGGAAAAGAAATAGGACGTAACTCACACATAACAAATTTTACAGGAGACACAAAAAACGTGTTTTGATGATTTTGGGCAATAGGCAGATTATGAAATATACACTACCTTGAAGTGCACGGAGACTTGTTAATTGACTGAATGTAATATTGATTTAATAAATTGTTTTAAGAATAAGCTTTTTTTCCTGGTTGCAATTTTCACAAGATCTTTTTTTTAAACTTAAAAGCTAAATTAAGATACTAATTCATCATTTTCAGTTTACACCCTTTTGATGGAACGTGTATCAAGTGGTATACATTGTGATTATCGAAAAAAAGCTATTTTGAAAAAAACTGTGGGTAACATCCTTTTTCCTTTCCACAGTCTGTATGTAACTCATAGCCGTATAATTGTTAAAGTGAAGCCTGAAGAAATATTAAATATTATATTTTTTATGAATTTCAGAGCTTGGAAGCCATCCCCGATGCAAAATAACTTTCTCTTTCTATAATAAGTAATGCAGTTTGTAAATTATTAATTCTTTTGTGAAAATAAATATTTAGGTTAAAACAACACTGTATATTTGTATTTATATGTTCTCTATCTAAGTGGATTTAACAATATCGATAATGCTCTTATCCAGGGATGGCAAATAGGATTTAATCCATGTGGCTAAAATATGGTTATGTATATTGAGACCTTTTTCTGCGTGCCTCTAACTATAATGTCTCGAAAAGTACATAAGTACATAACAAAATAACCAAATACAGTGAAATCCTGATTTTTCAAGGGGCTGTAAAAAATGATGAATGCATTAAGACTCAAACAATTTTAGTCATTCAGTTAGAGTCCTAATATTCTTCACATGGAGCGTTTAACTTAAAAGCTAGAGAATAATGCACAATGTAAATTACGAGGTAATAATGAACACCGACTGATTCGAGATGACATTCTATACATAGGTGCTAAGTAAGTGAATCATCAGCAGAAACATTATGAGCTGCGATCATCATAATCAGTTGATGTTTTCAGATTTGCAACCTTAGCTTTTTAATGGCAGTGGTTGAATGGGGTCAGGTTTGCTCATTATTATGAGAAGGGATGACAAATGTTAAACGAAAACAATAGATCGGGATAAAATTTATGTACAATAATATTTAACTGATAACCAAGAAAAGGAATAAATTGGAGAACAATGAATGTGAGATTATTTAGCATTTTTCTTATGGGAATTTGAGCTAGAACGAAAAAAAATAATGATACAAGCGGGAAAACCATAGACCAGGGTTTCAGTGTATAGATAAAATGTTTGATATCAAAGACGAGTTGTAAAATTTATTCAATATAAAAAAATACAAAACAAAAATATTAATAATAAGACTGGAAAGGACAGGCGTCACTCTAACATATTGAAATACATATATGCATCATACATGCATGTGACAATTGAGAAATCTAGTTGAGAAGATTTTAACCCTAGCAATGGATACAGTCTGGTCTAAAAACTCAATATGCTATTTAAATTTGAGATCTCAGAAATAGGTGTTTGTGATGTTTCATCTTAAGTTGATCCTGAGTGGCTTAATAAAAAATTCTCATCGAGTTTATCTCGCATGATTTTGTAATTTCGAAATATTTGACACACTGGTATCAGTTGTGATGCCATATATTTTTATTAAAAAAATTCATAAACAATTTAAACATTAGTTGCAAATATAACTGTTTGTTACCGCCCAATTTAGCTGCTAGACTGCAGAAAGTGGACTTTTTTTTAAATAAAAACTATATCGATGGCCGGAAGTTGATTACTCTTAACCTTTTTTTTGTGAAAATTAACTGTTTTCTTCAAATATATTATCATTTTTTAATAAACCATATGATTGTTTCACTATTTCAACTTAGTGCTATTTTGCATTTGCACTATTTTCCATAGTTTTCATTTTATTGTTTATATGCTCCCGTGTAAGTAAAATAGTGAACTTCCGACCATCGATACAGAAAAAAGTGGCCCTTGTGTCGTTATTACATTAGTGTTTCTATGAATATTGATTTTTAAAAAAATACCCTGCTTGACCATTTTGTAATTTCTTCTATGTGACAAACCTTTTCGATCACAATATTCAATTAATATTTAAAACCTGCAAATATGATAGTTATATGCATTGCGAGTAGGTACAAAAAGTTTAATATATTTTTTAAATTCTATGTAGCTCTTTTTACACTAATCTAATACTTTTGAAAGTTCGATAGTTTACAAATAGTGTGTGGTTACTTGTAACACATTGATTCATAGATAATATTATGGCATCATAAAGTTTCAATATTGGAATGTAATTTATGCAAGTAAGTGGCAAAACACTTATTACATATTTTTTATTAATTGAAATAACCATTCTTACTATAATAGAATCAATAAAATTAATCTATTCAATATATGTAATAGATTATGTACACACTATTCTTGATTTCATTTTCCAAAAGAAAAACTTCTTATAAAAATTTAAATATTACTAAAAACTTCTCAAACATCTAACTTATCAAGTATTTTAAAGTGTTTTTCCTTGGCGGAAAGATAAAGGATATTTTTTTTTTACTATATTGATTTAATTTAATATTATTCAACAATCTCCAAAGATGGGAACTGGGAAACTATCGGTAAAATAAAAAATAACTATTAATTTCTAAAAGGCACATTCCAGTTACAATAGTTATGGTATGTGTATGATAAGTGTTCGATTACTATTCATTGTTTGATATGACACGTAGCCTAGAATAAATGTAATCCCAATCGAGGTAAACACCTATCACGTGTCTAATATTTTCAGGAGTGTCTTCGTATTCAGTTCTCCCATGTAACAATCTTCTGTTATCGAAACATAATATATCACCAGGCATCATTTTGAATGAAGCCGATTGCTCGTATACCAAATCGACAAACATTTTCATTGCATCATACCACGGTTTCACTTTTTCAATAGGTATATTAAAATGAGAACCTCTCTGTGGTACGGAATGATTTATTCGAATTATCTCGCCATTGAGGTTTTCACAAATTACAGGCGATCTGAATATACTGTGGAAACGATTGTTTTTTTCTTCTCCGATATCTTCCCAGTCCACCAATGTTTCAGATAAAATTTTGTAGCTTTCATTGCTGTTTTCTTTTAAGTAATTTGCAACGAATAAGCCATCAGACAAAAGATTATCACCCCCTGTACCTGAAGATTGAGTTACGCAGTGCAGAAGGTTTACCCCAGGTTTATATTCATAATAAGGTAAGTCAGTATGCAGTTGCAAATTGCTGGAAAGGTATGCCACATTAGTTGTGCCCGGTTTAGCTTGTACGGTAAATTCTTCGCCATAGTGAGTTCTTTTAATAAAATCAACTCTGTTTGCGATCTGCTGACATGATTTCGGAGATGACGGTACACCTTTTATTAGTGCCACACCGTAGGTACTCAGCGCTCGTAACCAGTCTTCTAAACAATTATTGTCCTTTAATAAACTGCTAAACTCGAAATTCTTAAAAATATTTTCAAAATTGCTTTTATCCCAAGGAACTTTTACAGGTTTGTAAGTTTTATTCAAATATTTCCTTTCATTTTCCAGCGTAAAATTTCTCTCGTGTAACCATTCTCCAGAGTATGCTGAAATATGATTATCATTCCAAATTATTTTAACAGTATCGGAATTTTGAATCAGTTCTTTTGGTTTAATGTTGACATCAAAAGTTTTCCAGTGAATTATGCGACTTTTTGATGTAGTGTGGAAACATTCTTGGCACTGACAATTATCTCGTAACCAAACGAGAGGAAAATCAAAATATTGCGAACGATAATGAATTCGCAATGAGTTTGTTAAAATTTCTGCCGAATTGAGACTATGCTCGTTAATATTTATACTATAGAATCTGCTTTGAATATTATTTTTGTTTATATTCCAAATTTTTAAGCTTACTTTTGACGAAGTGAAACATTCAGACTTTGCGAAAATATTAAAAATTCTCGAAACATTGGTGATAGCTTTCATTTTGTAGTGATTTTGATACCACTTAAAATACCTATAAAATGGACTATGGACTTTGTTTCGGGCGGATTAATGACCATAAAATGATTGAGGTGTGGTGTACACTAAAAATAAAATATTGATGTTGAACTTGACTAGCGCTTCAGTTACATAAAAAACTTATAATTTAAGAATTAAAAAAAAAAATACAATGATGTAATTAAAAAAATATATATTTTCCTCTTTTCAATTATTACATGAGCCATTTTTAAATTTAAAGATCATAAAAAAACTGTTTCAGCAACAAATAATGGCATATATTATTTTATTTCCGCAATAACCAAATAATTGTTGAAATTATAATACTAACTATTATTTAAAGCGATATTGCATTCTTTGAATTCTAATGTGGCAACTAAAATCGAAATGTCAATCGAGAAACGTCAAAAATAAAAATGTCAAACTGACATTCGTTACGATTCTAGATTACAATTTTTCTTAGAGTACGAAGTCGTATAAATTTAGTAATTATTTAAAGATTTATGGTTAAAAACTCCAAATGGAGTCTCTAGCATGTGATTTTTTCCTTGAATTCCTAGAAGTGGCATTTCATAATATACTGTTTAAAACTGGAATCTATCCACAAGAGATATTTGAAAATCGGAAGAAATATGGAACCCCTGTAAAATATTCTACGCATCCAAATGTAAATAGTTATATAAATAGTTGCATTAAATCTGTAAAAGAAATTTTATCGAAAGGATTCTTAGAGAAAATTGCAATTTGCTTTTTCAGTCCAGATGAAATAGAATTACAAAGATTCACATTCGAAGTTCGAGATATAGCATGTGATATGGATAACAGCGACCAATACCTTATCAAATATGAGCAAGAATTTAGGGGGTTTTGTTTAAAGCTTGCAAATAATAACACGTTTATTAAATTTCCTAATGGTAGTACATTTTCGATATTGATATTTACAAATGAATCTTCATCTCTTAATATAATGCAAAATGCAGATCTAGAGAACTTTCCCTTGGTCGAGATAAATAAAAATGAAAAGAATTGCAAGTTATCTATTTTACCAGTTAACACCTTCAATGTAAATGGAATAGTTATTGAAATGTATTCTGAAAACTAATAAAGTAACATAATTGTAAATATGATTTTTTTTTCTAATATATATATATATCAAGGGTGGCCAAAGTGTAGACCGCGATCACATGTAACTTTTTAATCGCCCGCCTGTCGATATGTATACATCTCTGATGCCCACCCCACACTGTTTTAAATTACTACTTTTCTTATGATCACCTAACACATACAATGTTGGTAGACCGCCGTCTATAATTTAAATAAATTTGATTGTAGTGATCAAAAGTTTGGCCATCTCAATTTGTTGATTGAGCAAGTCTAATTCTTTTGTATTACACTGTCCAATATTATTTGAAATATCAATTTGAGATTCATTACTTAATAAGAATCTCTCGACTTTACAAGTCGTAGATAATTTGAATTGGCAACTTGCTTTGGCCGATTTTTTACTAATAGTTGAGAATGCTCCTCAATTGATAAAACTACCAATTTTTCTAATTTGGGAGTTGCAAATTCTATTCCGTTTTATCAAAAACTCAAAATGACTCCTGTGGCGATCGACAAAATCTTGTATATCTAAATATTTTTCATTAATTGTTTATGTAATGCATAACATGTATGCACTATTTCATGATTCATTATTAGAATAATGCAGATTAAAAACCCTTTATAGATAATAAGGCTTTAAATCATTTAACACCATAATTAGGTTATGCAAAAATTAATTTACTGTCGTTTATCAACGGAATTATTCAGATTAAATGTTTTTTCATATATTTTGAAATAAGTTAATATTTGGCACTATTTGACAGTGTGCCTGGTATTTTTAAATTAGTAGGATTATCCAGATTAAAATAATATATCGTTTAAAGATAATATGCCTTTAAAATATTGAATATCATAATAAGTGGCAGATTACAAATATAAATCCATCACCATTATTAGAACCAGGGGTTCTTAACCTTATTGCGGTAACGGACACATTTCAGACTGGATAATATTGACAGACGTCTAGCGTGCGACGTCGAAAAAAACATGATTTCAGTAATATGTGTTACATTATTATTATTCATCTGTAAATTATACATGTATTTAAATTTATATGTCTAAGAGAACATTAAAAAAAGAAATAGAGATAAAATTTAATGAAGAGTACGAAAATATCTCAAAAAATAAAAAAACAAAATCAGTACAATCTTAGACATAGAATTTTATTAACTAATTTCCTTATGTTGACAGAGAATATGAAAATCAAAATAAAACTATTTTTTTTGATATAACATACTTTGGAAGGGCGCATGAAAACAGCTCGGCACACCACGAGCACAGGATTAAGAACCCCTGACTTAAACGATTCCAGGAAACTTTTGTGATTATGCATAATCATCGAAATTTAACTTTTTTGACAGCTAACAATTCTTAGAAAAAGACTTGTACTTCTCTAATCCGCCGACAGCTGGGAATTTACAACTCAAAGTCGTTCTTTTCTTTGGCATATGGGCTTAGGTTTTCTAGTTACACCACTTGCAGTAAGTATCATTGGCAAGCTGTTAACCAAAGATATTATATAGAATAAATATTTAGTTTCATGTTCAAATTCGGCATTAACTATTTGAAGTGTGTCTTGTATTTTTAATCTAGCAGGATTATGCAGTTTAAACACCTTACATAGATAATAAAGCTGTATTTAACATCAAAATTAGCAGCAGATAAATAGCTTTTGCAAAAACTGATAACAGCAGGTTTTTATTGGCAGGCAGGGCCATGAGTCAACAAAACTATGATAAAGAAATCATTTTTTTTTCATTTTAATATTTTTAGATAAATAAAAAAATAAAACACTTTTTGTACATGTTCCGCATTGTTTATTATAGGTCAGGACCAGTTCTGCTCATAATAATTTGATAACACTCTCAATGAGCAAAACCTAAAAGAAATTATGTGGAATCAGTAGAAAAGGTGTCTCATTTTTTAATATAAAGCCTTTTCACCAATAATTGAGTGATTATTCAATGAGTTCAAATTTGGTATAAACTATTCGAAAGTATGCATGGTATTTTTTAATCAACAGACATTGAAAAAAACCATCCAAGAACTAATTGTTGAATTGAAAAATCTACATTCGATTTCAAGTCTGTCAGATGTTCCTGAACCTTCTTATCATTATAAAATCTTTTGATAAGGCTGCAGGTTGTAAAAAAAATAAGCAGAAATACGAAAAATAGTTTTTATTGATATAAATATTTTCATATGAAACTTACATAATAATATAAAGATTCATATTTTATATTATATAACAAGTTAAATGATTAAAAATAAAATTTTAATTATGGTGAATATATTATAATATAATACATTAACATAATAATATTTTTAGAGTGACCTTTAAATCTACAAGGAAAGACAAAAAGCAAGTATTAGTTTTTAGCGATGATGCTATACAAAAGGCACAAAATGATGGTAATGATGGTCTTCCAGGGTGAAATTTTGATACGTTTTATCATTAATATAAAAATGAGAATAAATATTACGACATTGTGGATCTGCAAATGACAACTTTAATACGTAAATGATATAGCAATTTTTAATATGTAGATAGACAATATGGAATGAATACTTTCACGGTAATGAGACAATTCCGAAAAATGAGTGTGAAGCGGCAACTAAAAATATATTAAAGAATAATGAAATTATTCAGTTGAAAATTATTTCTTTTTGTTTGACTTTTTGGTTTTGGTGGGATATGCATTTTCTGTCAACTCTAATAAATTTGGTGTCTGGAAGATTTTAATTATCGGTGCTAGTAATCGGTTGATGCCTTCTTCCACCGATTTCTTCAGATCCCCCGGATGAATGTCTTCCTTAGCGAACGATGCTTCGAGTTCACTGTATGTAGAAAATGAGGCATTTCCTCCATATTCCTCCTTACGGGTGACTGTAAATACTGAAAAAGTATTGAGATGTTAAAACTAAATTTGATAACATCTGTCATGTTCTAAAATCAATAATAAATATTAGTCTCTGGACACTAATGAATAAAATTGTACGAAAGTTAATATACATGGCATATCATAATAGGATATTTGTGAAAGTAAATGTATAAAAATATAAAAAATTACCTTCGCCATCTTTCAAAAGAGGGAAAAGCACATGGTTAGAGAAAGCGAGTAAACCATTATCCGTAATATTTCCAGGTTCACAGAAGGCTTTCTTCAATTTATTTTTAACCATTGAAGGTGTGTCTAACAAGTCTATTTTGCTATCTACCTCTGATGATGACATCTTGCCTCCTGATAATCCAGGCACTAAAAAAAATTAAGACACACATAAGTAATCATTATAAGATAATAAAACAATGTAACTATTTAAAATGGAAAAATATACATACCCATGGGGTTCATGAGATGAATTCGTTTTTTGTAACCTAAGATAGGAAGATATTTCTCAGCCAATGTGAAAATTTTTCGTTGATCAACTCCACCAAATTGCGCATCTACCTTTAAATATTCTTCATCCAGAGCTTGAAGACCTGGAAAATAAAAATTGAATGACAATTATTGATAAGTTGTGATATATATTCAATAAAAAAATATATTGTGTTATTATACATTTAAAAATAAATAAAAATAAGACCAAATTTTGGACTCATTTGGCGTTAAGAAGATTTGCATTTTATAATATATATACCTGGATATAGAAGCCCACTGAGAAGTGGGTGGTCTACTTGTTTAACAACTTCAGCACCAGCTTTCTTAGCATCATGTTCGGTAATAAGAGAACTGAGTCGGTAAACATCAAGAGTATATTCTTTTGATAGTTGATAATCAGTACCCCGTACAAACCTAAAAAAAATAAGCATGATTGTAAGTGATTTTGTTACCTGTCTAAAATATATTTGTTCAAATGGAATGGACGGCTCACTTAAGTTTTTCAATCGGTGTTCCGATGGAAGTGAGCATAGCTTTTATGATATTTTCATAATAGTCAGTCCTGAAAGCGAGTAACTCCCACGGTGCTTTCAAATTGTCCAAGAAGGCATGAAGATCTGCTAACAATATGGTTACCTATAAGCATAATAAAAATGTATTTTTAGCACTTGCATTGTAGTTACAATGATTAAATAATACTTATCGTCTTTAGACAAAAATCACCATCAATACTACAGATATTTATATTGGTAACAAATAAGAGTTCTTTTTAAACAATTAACATGCCAAATGCAATAGAATCCACTCCATATCAACTAATACCTCAATAATATCTAGTTTATATATTAATTGTGTTTAGTTTATATTCTGCAATTAGTGGATAACGTAACTCAGAAGGTGAAGCTTGCTGATAGTTGACTCACATTACAATCTGCCCGTAAAAAGTCACTAATTTTCAGCATGGGGACAAAGTATGCAATGTGGGGTCGTCCTGTTGTCGCCGTTCCCCAATAGATGTTAAGTTCTCTAGTTTTAACGATTTCATCAAGTTTAGCTTCACCGAGCACCTATTAAAAAAAATACAAATAGAAGAATCTGTTATATGTAAAGCTAAAGTATAGGATATATAAAGACATAAATTGAAAAATTGGTAGAGGATATCGTGTTTAATCTGCTGGTGAAATAAATTTATAAGAACGTAGAAGATAGTAAGTCTGAGGATGCCTCTGAAAGAGGCGAAACACGTGTCACAGTTAGTAGCACAATACGTGGAATAATCAAAGTTATTTTAAATTTTATATTAAAATGAACTTCCACAAAGTTACCGCCGAAACCATTGAAAGTAGTATAAGAATACATTTCCAAATAGAAGTGAATATTTTAAAAATATATACTGAAAAGATTTGATTATAAAACTGAAATGTAAATTTCATCAAGCAACTTTAGTCGAAATCTAAACTTATATAATTCATCTATAAAAGTGTATTTTTTGGAATAATCCATTGTAAATGAAATAATCTTTTCGTGGTAGCATCTTTCGAGGAATCCTGATACGTGTGATGTGGATATAATGCAATGCCAGAGTTGAACAAATGAGTCCAGACTTAAGACCCTTTAATGGTTGATGAAAAAAATCAGTCTAAAATAATCTAATAAAAATAATAAAAGATTTTTAGTACTTTTTCCATTTAAAATTTTATTTGATCACGACCGGTTTCGCTCCTCGCGAGCATTATCAACTGATAATCACGATAAACGAAACCGGTCCTGATCAAATACAATTTTAAGTGGAAAAAGTACTAAAAATCTTTTATTATTTTTATTATAATGCCATTCCACCAAGTATTGACAGTGAACACCTTAAAAGTGACTAAAATAATCTAACAGAAAAATATTTAGTAAACATGATTTATGACAGTATTACTCAAATGCTGGAAATAATAACCGTTTCGGTCAGTGAGCAAATGAAAGACAGTCTTCGCTCAGTAATGTAAATAAGTTACCAATGTATTGTATTTAGATAATGAAGCCAGACCCCAGGTAACACCAAAGAATATATGTATACTAGTCAGCGCACTGAAAGAGTACGAGTGGCACTGCTTCACAACATTGTTTTTAGCGGCCTTTAGTAAATTTTCAGGTAGAGCGTAGCAAGTTGTAAAGCATTACATATTACCCTATTTTAATTTACTAAATAAACGTAGGGACCATACTGCTGCAACATACTAATTTCTTTACATGTGTGAGCCATTTGATTAAAACATGGATTAGGACAGCTATCATGATACATTATTGCAGCGGTTGGCAAAGTGTGGCCCGCGAGAAAATTTTGGTGGTCCACAGAGAAATCTGACATTATTTTATGAATTTGGTGCATTTTTAGACGCATTTGACCACTTTCAGCCACTTTTACCCACTCTTATTTGATCACTTTTATTTCAATATGTTATATTAAACACAAACGTCCAGTTAGTGGCCCGCTAGATTAAAGTTGTAAAGTGGCAACAATATGGTCCAACTAATTGTGCAAGTTTTCGATGTAAATAAAACAAGGAAAATGGCTTACTTCTTTTAAATTTCGTTTAATTAGACGTATTTTGTCTTGTTGCTCCAAAGTAAGCATGCTTTCAGTCATTTTAGCGATATCGGTGTCTGTCATACTGAAATTCAACACTTCCAACACATCCAATACTTCGACACACACTAAACTGAATGAACCGAATCTGACAGAGATCCTTACCGAGGTCAAATTATGACTCAGTATTGGAGGTAAAGTAAAAAATAAAAGTGCTCTGTGGTGTTTGAGAATGATGAAATAACGCTACGTTTTTCAACCGGCTGTACAAGACATGTGCAGGTACTGACAGATGACGTCTATATTATCTATGGTCTATATTGGTCAGAGACAATATACTAATATTGGTCTACGTTCACATGATGTTCAGGTTAGTGCATGGTGTAGTGATGTCCCGAAAGAATTAAGTATGCAATATACGGTTTAATATTTTAATAAAGTCATCCCACAAGATAAACCAGCTGCTTTCACAAAATCGCTTCCAAATGCGATCGAATAGTCGTGTATACTTTAAAGCTAAAGAGGTGCGTAAGTGGAGTTCTTTCTTCCATTGAGGACCTTTCTGCCTTTTTCCCTTTGTATGGAATCCTAAAGAAATTTATCTCAACGAGCTTTTTACCCAGTTGTTGCTCAATTCGGGGATGGAATGAGGCTGATAAGATAATTCAAATATTAAATTAGAAAAAAAAAATATTTTTTCATTATTTAATACATAAATACACCAATATTCAATATACACCAACGAATGTGTTGAAATTATTATATTGAAAATATGTTTGTTGTTAATTTTTACTCGGAAACACTTCTTGAGTACATCAAAAAACAATTACTGCTTTTATTAATTAAACTTTCCACATACCAGTTTGCAAACAAAAGAAAAAAGTACTTGGATCTTAAAACTATTCACCGTATTAGAGAATTTTCTATTTAAGGATTCAGTTTCGTGTTTTCTAAAAGTATTTTTTGTTTGTGAATATGCAATAATAAATAAATGAAATAGAATATTTTTAAGCCCCTTTTTCATATAAAAAGTAATAATATAGGTTTGTTATGTCTACTATGTTGACTTTCATACAGTACACAAAAGTTTGTGCTAGTAGAACAGTCCTGTAAGTTTATTTATTTATCAAATTTGAATCATTCTAATTAAATATCAAAAAACATGATTTAATATTAAGAGGTTTCAATTTCTAAATGCTTTGCATTATTTCATTTGTATGTTTAACATTGAAAACATATTATTATACAAATGAAAAATTATTTCATGTACAGATTTTTATTGGAAAAAAAAATTACAAAAAACATTATCGCATGGATTTTCACTTGACTTTAATTTTTATCTTGTCATAAGAATTATTTAGCACTCCTCGTATGTTCCAAATGTTTTCAACAGTGTCCGGCTGATTATTGTAATTTGAGTCAATTGCCTTCACCCAAATTTCAACCTAGAAAAACAAAAAAAATATTTTATAATTCTATAATGCATAGAAAATGATCGTAAGGTATGAATTTCTTGGCTTATTAACACCAGTAGTGCTACTCCCACGCACACAATACTTATTTTGGACTGTCTGAAATACTCAACATGTGATTGTGTTGAACTGTTTGTATACTAAAAATGTGATTATTTTGAGTATTTCAGATTGTTCAAAATAAGTGTATGCACGTGGGAATAGCACTGCAGGTTGCACTGCTAATATTTGGTCAATATTCATGTTTATATACGCACACTGACTCCTGCGCATGCTTATTGATAAATCAAATATTATATTATAATACTTGTTTTCAAGAGTGCTTTTTTGATGTTTTAGATTTATTAGATAAAAAATAAAACTTGGCAAACAAGTCAATTTTACGATTCTTACAAACCATCCAAAAAATTGTAAGAATTTTAGAATACATACATTTTTTTGTCCCTTTTTTATAGGCACTTTGGCAGTCCATAATGTCCAAGCCCAATGCCTGCCAGCTGGCATTTTGTCTTGCTCAACAATCAATCCATCGAACCAAGTTTTTCCTTCATCAACAGTAACATCGACTCTTAAGATTTTTTGCCCACCTCCCGCCCAGGCATAACCTAATTAAAAACAGTGAATATTATAAAATAATGCATGCGAATTTTGTAATAAATTAATTGCATTTGAAGGTATCAAAGATTGAATTTTCAATTGATTTATATATTTGTATTCAAAGGCATGTGATATTTTCATATCTTCCTTTCCATTCTACTAGATTGTGAAAAAAGGCCGGGGAGAGCAATTAGCTTACCCTCTTTGAGAGAAGATGTTAAACGATGAACTCACTAAAAGTATTTGTTAAAAATTCATAGCGGACATGACTTAGAAATATGCAAACAAGCAAGTATTTTTTTTTGTCAGAGAAAAGATAAAAGGAAGAAGTTATAAATTGTCAGTTGTTACTGTGGTTTGAAACCCAAAAAGTGAATGAGGGAAAAAGGATTGAAACCTTGACACCTGTAGTCTTGCATACAAACATATATAATTGTCTAAAAGAATTTTGAGTACTACATTATAGCAATTCACATAAGATTAATTTTTGACCTTTAACTTCAATGAAGCCATTTTCTGGTGACACTTCGCAGCCGTCTTCTGGATATAATATAGCAGAGTTAACAGGAAGGTTTTGTATCGATGTTGATTTAGAATAGTCTGAAGCAGTCGGGTCAATATCTGGGCGGAAACCTTTGTAGTCCAATTGTTGCCAGTGAGATGGACTTTCGTCTTTGCTAACTGTGATGCCATCTGTAAATTTTTTTTTGAATTTCAGTTTTAATTTCAATAAAAAATTGTGAACAGAAGTAGCATATTTTGAAAAACTCGATCTTTAATTAATTTTTTAGATTTTTTAGTTAATGCACCTTTTTTCCGATAGGTTTTTTTAAAAAAATTGTAACTATTGTAAAAAAATATTGCCAGACCTACCTTAGGACTGGCAATAATTTGAACACATGATTTATTTATTGTCCTATTATTTTATACTCTTACTTATAATGGGCAAAATTTTTATTTTTTATTTAATGTCATATTAGTGTTATTTTATAGTTCTTTTTGATGATTTGGACTTCCAATAAAAAGTTCCTCTGATATGTTATTATATAGCAGTGTTTCCCAAAGTGTGGTATGTGTATCCCCTGGGGTACGTGAATAGTTTGGTGGGGGTATGCGCTGCACCGGGCTTTGGTTGTGCCTGATGCAACAAGCGGGTTATATATTTTGATTGTTATTAAAGTATATGTATTTTCTTTGACAAGGGGTACTTGGTGTTATGAAAATTATAGAAGGGGAAAGTTTGGGAAACACTGTTATATAGAATGACGGCACTAAGGAGACTGGTTTTAGCCAAACCTAACCAAAAACTTTGCTCCTGTTATCTGGATGCGATAAATGCTAAAATATTATTGAATATATCAAACCAATATATATTTTCATTGATAACCAGTGTTTAAAAAAAAGTAAGAAAAAATTATTACTAAGCCATTTGACACATCTGGCTCCGACAGTTCCGGGAATGAATGCTCTCAACGGAAAACCGTGGTCTCGCGGTATTGGGTTGCCATTCATTTCGTATGCTAGAATCACATCCTTGCGTTCGTCCAGGGCCGTGGATAGAGGAATGGATGAGCCGTATGGTTTACCTGTGGCATCTAAATCCATACCTGTAAACTTGTGGAACATTTCTATATAATAATGAAAATAAAGGCTAAAGCAGATGCTACTGGTATTTAGAATACATTATTATCATTGGGTTACAACCAAAAGGTGGTACATATACAAACGTATAGTAATAAAGTAATTGTGGCTGCTTAGATCATCAGTGTTGCAGAAATTTGTTTTTTTATATTCTTGGTTTTAAAGACTGAAATAAAATTCTAATAAAGTCAAACATGTTTATTTTTGCAAGCTTTATATTGCTATAAATAACACTAATGGTGATTTTATTCATTGTCTAAAAAATTAAAAAGAAATGACAGTATTTAAACATTTTCAATCAATGGTATTTACGCAACAATTCATAACACCCATGATAAAAGTGTAGTTGTAAACTTATAGCAAAAACCTGATGAATAGCATAATTTATTTTGACTATATCAACACCTTTGGGTTTCATTTAGAACATTACAGTTGATAAATTACTATAAACAAAAAGATTGATTAAAAAAAAATACTAGTACTTGTGCTTGACAGCAACAAATAAAATTAATAATATTTGACCACAAGAAAACCGGTTAAAGATAATGGGAGTATTAATTTACCTGGACTTGTTTGTATTCATCTGGTTTAACACCTGCCGCTTCTAATATATCCTTTAGTCGCGCTCCAGCCCAGACTGCGGTTCCAATTGCTCCTGGTCCCCAATCTAATCCTTTAGTGGGCTTATGCTTTAAATAATATTAATGTTTAAATCAGTTAACATTTATTAGAATGAACAAAAAAAATAAAGTGGATGGCATTTAATTTTTCCATCAGAATTACAATGAGTGATAACTAATGTTGTCTATGAATAGTTATATGTTATGATTTTGGCTATTTTATCAGGACTTTAGTTACAAACGCTTTTGTATAATGGTTAGTTTTTCATATGAGGTGCATACACATTGCAAAATTCTTCTTATTTCAAACATTTGCTAAATACCAATAATATCTAGCTAATATTTATTGTAATCTACAACATATTTTCTCAACCTTTTTTGGTCCATGGGCCCTTTTGAGTCTCATATTTAGCATAATGAGATGTTGAAAGATTCGAAAATAATTTTCAATTCTTTGAAAATTTTGCTTGCTGGCAGATTTCACCCAGGAATTTACGGATTTCCCAAAAAGAAAAGACGTGAGACCTTTTTTTTAACTCTTTCAGAATTTTCTCATGGGCCCCAAAAATGTGCTAAGGCTCCCCTAAAATTGTTTTTTATTTGGGGCCTCCTTGGAACACGCTGTGGTCCCTGATTGAGAAACCGTGATCTACAATATTACATCAATAAATGCAATGCGAATATTACGCAAATTTGTCTAGGGTCACTTTGTACCTGTTGCTACTCGATCCTATTTTCAACATTTTGGTACTCAACTGTCAATAAATAAATACGATTTATAAGTAAAAACAAATATCTACTTTGAATTCATGTCTTGTATTACTGATAATGTTAGCTTTCAATTCATCATAAATGTGATAAGTATGGAAACCACAGAGTGTCATTATATATCACAAAATATCATTACTTAGCAAATAATATAAGCTTTCCATGGTACCTGATTTGAATCACTTTGCCGAGCTTTGAAAAGTTATGAAATAACCAATGAATGGATAACAAAATATTGGTGGAATAATTTTGCGAGTATCAGTGAGGAAAAAGTAAGAAGTTCTTGGTACAGAGCGTGGAGGGATAGCGATAAACTTGTACATAATTTCTTGATGATACAGGTATTTTTGTGTACCTTATTCATTTGTGATCTTCTATTTCCTGCGCACATAAGTGAAGCAGTGACGGTATGCTTAGGAAACTTTTTGATGTCATCTAAGCTCAGTTTTAATGTTTTTCCTTTACTGTCACCGGAAGAAACTACTAATTCATAATTGGCGAGATCGATTTCAGGAACGGGTAAATGATGCCTCACATAAAACAGATTACTAGAATCACAGGACAGATTAATTCACCGAATGAAATTAAAGTTATACAAATAAATTTATTAAATATAAGAAAACACTGACTTTGGTGTGATAAATGATGCTCCCAAGAACGCTTTCGGTGTTTCAGCGTTGCATGGTTTTTCAGACCTCATGATAAGTCGGGGATCCCTCTTGGGTTGGTTACCCCATAAATTGTCATTTTTATCACCTTTTCTTCCATCCCTGTAATTACCTAAAATTTCAACCAAAAGCATTACTTGAATTCAGATGCATTTAGTAATGTAGGGTTATAATTAGGGAATCCAATCCCAGGATCATCTTGAAACTTTCAGCATTGATTTTCTTATAAAACAGAAATGTGTTGGATTTATAAAAAATGGCACACTTGGCAGTTGTCAAATTCTTGGATAAACACCAAATCGTAATAAAACAATGCCCAATCAAAAACATTTTTGAAAAGAAATTCGCACGTAAAAGTATAGCTCATTTGTGGTAATAATGTTTAAATGGATATAATTTAAGATTTCGACTGAAGGTGCTAGGTGGAATTTCAATATTCAATTTGAATCGTTCAAATTATGTACATTCTCACAGATTTTGTCACTGACAGTTCAAGTTCATCCGTGCACTTGAACGCCTGAAGATGCCGAAAGGCGAAACCTGGGTCGTTAGTGACAAAATCCGTGAGAATGTACATAATTTGAATGATTCAAAAGTTTAAATGGATACTAAACATATTAAATTCTACAATATATTTTAGCAAACTGTAGCATTTGATGTTAATGTTAATTTTTTATGCTATTGTCGCTTTACTTTTTCCGAAACATTTAAACATCATTATGATGTATGTATATAACCATCTGTCATAGCCAGTGTACTTTATTATTCTATTGTTTTAAATACATTAATTCCATAGAAAAAAAACTCCTATCAGCTTTCATATGACCAGTATATTAAATACATTTCATAAGTTCTATGCACAATGCTACCCAGATTAAACGACAAAACAATTGATTTTTTGGTATTGCTTTCGGCATATTATCCAAATAATCTTAAATATATAAATTTATCAATTTCATTTTTGCACATAAAAATAGAAAGCATTGTAAAAAAACTCTCGTCTAAACCTTAACTAAAACTACAGTCCCGGAATCTCAGGATCAACATTTTGGCTTGCACCCATGAGGTGAACGCTTGTAGCCTCAAATCTAAGGAGCCTCAAAATAGCATATATTTTATGAAACCCATATAATATTTTAAATTCCATTTTAGTAATTCAAAAGACAGGGTCTCCCAATTTGATTGCGTCTGGGGCTTAATCCGTCACTATATATAAGCTATAACCCTGCTTGATTATGGGTATTTCAAAAATGTTTTTTCTCCAAAAATATAAGCAAAACTTTTTCTCATCGCTATTTTGGTATTTTTCTCGTTTCTTGTTAAGCCTGTTGGTTTCGTTTTTTCTTCTTTCTTCTTTGACCATATTCGCTCCCTATGTGGAGCATATGGCCGCCACGCAGCATCTCCATGTTTCCCTGTCTCTCGCCAATTGCTTTGCTTCCTCCCATGATATGCCAGCATCCCTTAGTTCCGCCGATTACATCCAATGGATAGTACCCGACGAACGTCTGGGGTGCCGGAATCCCACCGGTCAAAAGAAGAGGCAGGCAGGATTAAGGCTTTCAGGAGGCATTCGCAGCACGTGACCCAGCCAGTTCCAACATCTCTCCATAACCACAGACGTGACGGGGTACTGTATTGTACAGTTTCGTTTAACCAGGAAAATTATTAATGGAAATGTTTTTCATTATCTATTCTGGTAAAGTGAAAATCTGGCGATAATATAATTGACATCCATATTCAATGGTCTACAGAGAGCTCTAGATATCAAAGACATTGATATTGACATAATTAAATATTGACCTATCCGAAGATTTTCGAGCATTTCTTCAATTTCAAGAGTGTTATGTTGTTGATAAAGGTCCCAAAAAGGATCAATAGCTCCCCCGGCTGCTTCAATGATCTGCTGTCCTCCAGGATGTGTGGCAATAAATTCTGTTATATCGTAGACTCCGAATTTATACGTCACCCAAATTCTAGACTCACTGCAAAATAAAATTTCAGTAAAATATTATAAGATTATATTAAATTATTGATTATTATTTATTGTGCTCTGAGATATCTTTAGGGTTTGAAGAAGACTTTATTTTGCAGTTGTCCAACATAAAACATTTCAGGTGTGAAATTACTGTTAGAAGCGGCTGTTTCTTTGCTTTATTTAGATCAAGGTTTCCCAAATATTTTCTGCAGTGTAACAATCGACTTATTTTTTAGGTTGGGTGATTTAAAATAGTAAAAAAAATATATCAACACTTATTGAATTAATTGAAGCCATAAACATCAATGAAGATTGACCATCACTTTCCTTGCAATATGAAATATTTGAGTGTGTTGCAGTTGCGAGGAACAAACCCTGATTTAGACTTTTAAAAGTGTAAATTATGTCATATTATTGAAACAAAATAGTTCATCTATAATATAAAATAACTTAGATTATTCCACATATTGTGTTACAAACTGTGACACGTGTTTCGCCTCTTTCAGAGGTATCCTCAGACAACTACTTTTGCAAATTTATTTGCAAAGTTATTTTATTTTATATTAAAATGAACTTCCACAAAGTTACCGCTGAATCTATCGAAAGTAGCTCATCTATAGTTTTTTGATGCCAACAATAGAAATATACAAATAAAATATCTTATGTACCTAGAAGAATGTTTTTCAATATCTTCATATCCGTATGTTGGTAGGCCATCAAAGAACTCATTTGGATTTGATTTCTTTTTTAGAGATGATGAATGCTGTTTGATGGAAGCTGCATGGATTTTCTGTTTCCTATCTGAAACACCAAATCGAAACATATGTTTTTGAACCATGTTCACTCTCAATGTGAAGCATATGGACTTTTAATGGAGCTTATTCCATCAGAAGTTTATCAACGAGAATTACTTGTGACTCAATAGTTCAACCACGTTTTAGTTTATCAATGAAAGTAAGGATCGAAGGAGAGACCTAGGACCAACCAACCCTAGTGGTTATCTAATCGCTCCCCAATGCTCCGTTTTAGGATTGGATGGATGGGTGAGAATTTTTAAAGCAAATAAACACCAGATCCAAAATAAAATGCCCTCAAAAGTTGCTTAATTTGGAATGCTAGATCAAAATTTTCTACTTTATATTTTATGGAAAGAAACTGGCATATTAGAAGGGTTTTTTGTTGGTAGATTCGGCTGTACCTTTTTTTTACTTTGGCTTTTCCACTATTTGCCAAACCAGAGGTGCTATTTCCGCGTACACTGCACTTATATATAACGGTCTAAAATACTCATCATGTTTTGAGTTTACAGACGACGCCAACACAAGAGTTTTTCAGACCGTCCAAATAAATGTATGTGTGCTGGAATAGCATCGCAGAATAAATATATTACTGTATATTGGTGATAACGAGAGTGAGTAGCATCATGGGTATTAACGCTGCAGTCAGGACTTTGAATCCCTAGTACCTAGAGGATTTGATTAAAATTTCCTTTTTGTTCAAGTGTATGAATGAACTTGAAGTCAGTTCAAGTTCATTCATGTACTTGAACAACTGAAGATGCTTAAAGCCGAAGCCCGGGACATTGGTGATGAAACGTGTGGGAATGTACACAAATTAAAAGATTCAAGTTTTCTTTTTTATAATTAAAATGCGTATTCGTCCCGATGAAAATTGGGTGTTGATCGATTGGCTAACAATCAGTTTTCATAATATAATTATTCTATATTTTTTCTCTCCATAAGAGGAAGTGGACTGGTATCAAGTCTGTCAGTCAACCTTCTTTCTTAAAATATCTATAGTTGAAATTTTAAAATTATGTTTATAAGTTCAACATTGGTGTTTCCCAAACGCCGCAGAACATGTTTTTGTTCAAGAGGGCTGTGGATTATTTTTTTCAGATTTAGGGGGGCTGTCGCTTGAAGTTTGGGAAGCATTGCTCTACATTGGGAGTACACATAATTTTAATAAAATATTAAGATCAATAAACAGAATAAACGTTTACTTATATCAAAACTTCATACTAGATGTACAATAAAAAATTGTTTTTCGTTTACTGTTGTTGATAAGATCACATAGAAGATTGAGAAAGGTGGAATAATTCAGGTAAGTTTTGATAAGTTTATCATTATTACACTACATGAAAGATTTAAAGGCTTATGTTAATACCTACTATTCATCATGTCAACATTGTATTTTGTAAAGAAATTTATCATGAAATGCTACTCGTTAAAATAAATCTATTTATGTTAATTTTAAAACAAACAATGCAAGCAGTGCATTTACACTTGTCATTCAGGAAAGTTAAACTAAAATTAATAGAGTATTTAATTATAGTTTTAAATATTTAAATCTTACTATAAATTAAAAGGCATGCCGTTGCCCCAACGGTAACACCAATCAATGTTTTCCATTTAATATTTCTTGTATTATTCTCTTCAGATTGAGCAAAATTGTTTCCTTGGACACTGTATTGAGAATACGTTTGATGTATGTTTCTTGCAAGAATGGTAGATGTTTGATTCTGATACTCTAAGCCTTTAACACCGCAGAAGAATAGTCTACTGTTCCTGAAAATATTAAATACCTATTACTTAATTAACACTGCATATTTTCCCATGTTAAGTTATACACATTTTACATTTCAGGAGAAAAAAATGAAGGCATAACATTTTAAAATACATGTGGGTACAAAATGTGGTGCTCATCATATAGCGGCGTTTTTTTTTATTACTATTTTGAAATGTGCAAAATAAATTTGATTTATGCAAAGTAAACAGAAAACATACGACACATCATTTTTTGCACTGACGTAAGTACGTGCGCTGTAGGATTTGAATAAAGAGATGGAATAATCATTTGATAATGATACATGCTGTCATAACTATTGATTCCTATAAAAACGGTATTTTATTCTAAAATCTATGAAAAATAAGTAAACAATAATGTGAGGTTAGTAAATATTTTGAAATTAATGTGCAATTGTGTCGTACGCAATAATGTGAACTGTGAACTTATTGCCAATAAGTAATTACCTGGGTATAACTGTTTTTATGAAATTCATTTTATTAAAAAAGTCTCGTATTTTCTAATAAAATATTTTATCAACACTTTTGACGTAAACAAGACATATACTTATATTCGGGCGTTAAATTCTATGTAGGCATGTTGCTTACGTGCGAAGTCCATGGAAAATAATCATTATTATATGTAAAAAAAGATAATGAGGAATCAGCGCTGTAAAAACCACTTATAAATGTTTCGTTTTTTGTGAACATTAGCATAGTGGGAATGTTGTTTTTGACAGATTACGGTTTGACCTCTGACGTACGACTGTCAGCTGATTGGAATTATAGTAGGTGAAGTGTGTCGGCAGACTATTGTGATATTATTAACAACAAAGGTACCTACTCATCTTTAATTTATGAATCAACTAGATCAGTGCTACGTAACCATTGTGCCGCGACACACTAGTGTGCCGAACAGCATTACTTGGCATTACTTCATTAAAGAAAAGATCAAATAATTTGTTCAAACAGTGATCAAATCAGAGCTGCCTAGTTGTAGTAATGAGGTGGCAATATATATTACACAATTGAGAACAATGTCTAACGTTATTTTTTCATATACCCTTGTGTATAATATATACAGCAGTGTCTGCCAAGCTGTGTGCCGCAAGAAGTCTCAGGTGTGCCGCGAAGGAAGAAGCCTCAAAACTGTTAATTTTAAATAAAGCTTTAAATTTTTAAATAAAGCTTTAAATTTAAATTTTTCTAAATTTTCCATTAAAAATTCTTCCTTAGATCAATTTCATTATTTTCACTAGTAAAATAATTACCACCCATGGACATATATCGACTGTGGAAAGGAAAAAGAACGTAACCCTCAATTTTCCAAAAGAGCTTTTTTTCGATAATCACAATGTATCAAACTTGACACACATTCTATCAAAAGGATGGAAGCTGAAAATGCCGAATAAGTATCTAACATTAGCTTTAGAGTTTGAAAAAGATGACCTTGTAAAAAATTAAAACCAAGAAAAAACACTGAAATAAAGGTTTAATCTATACAATTTCTGTAATTAATATTAGGTTATGTCAATTAAACACTACTTTAGAAATATCCGTGCACATCAAGGTTGTGTATAATTCATAATTTGCATTTGTCACAAAATCATCAAAACACATTTTTAGCGCCTCCTGTAAAATTTTATATGTGTGGGTTACGTCCTTTTTCCTTTCCACAGTCGATATGTATGTTGATAAATATTTTTAAAAATGTTACCTTCACCAAAAATGTATATATTCATATTAATGTACCTTAAATTTCCTTTTTTAATGCATTTTTATTTGGTGTGCCGCGGAAAAAATCCAATTCATCAGTGTGCCGTGAAATAAAAAAGTTTGGCAGACACTGATATATAGGTATACATATATGCATATTTGAAGTGGGCTGCGGAAATCTAGATAAAATTTTGGTGTGCCATGGGAGAGAAAAGGTTTCGGAGCACTTAACTAGGTACATACATATTATATTATTTTACAGAGTGTTTACCGGGAAGTTTTGCTAAATTAAATGTTACATTGGCTGTATGTGAATTTGCACTGTCTTGTAGGAACCACATTTAAATCGAGCCCTAAGTATCCAATCTGATGTGAAAAAGTTATCAATAATGTTCAGGGCCGGTTCGTGGCGTGCGATAAGTGTGTGGCGCAAACAGGCGCCGCTATGATGTTTTTGCAATATCCACCAGTGGCGGTTCTAGGTACTGGGCTAGGTGGGCTAAGCCCGACCTGCATTTTTCACCCAAAACTTTAGATGGCTGAATAAAAATGAACAGCAATTCGGCCGCTGAACAAAATAAATACATTTATAAGCGTAACTAACCTTTCCCAAATGAATACAATATCTTTGTTTTAATTTTCCTCTGTCAATATAAAACAATTTTACGTCTACCTACAATCATATTCCCGATTGTGTTTTGTATTACAATTTTAAACTGAGCCGGCACAATAACCCTATAAATACTTTACAGGGAAAAGGCAACGTCACGTCAGTCTGGCAACACCACTCAGGGGTTATTAGATGTTTAGAACGTAACCACAGACAATATTTCTTTACACTGGGGCGCAATCAAGCACGATTAGATTTTTTTGTATTTGTATGTACGGAAACGTTATCAAACACAAAGGATTGTGTTTCAATCTGTCAAGCTTCTGTTGATCGTTGGGGGCTAAACACAATCTGCCCATTACGCATACTTATGCATTGAAACACAAAACCAATATCGTTGTATTGTATGAAAGTGACAGGTATTGACTTTCAGTGTGACAGTTCTGTATTGCTTTTAGTAGGTAGGAGACGAATTTAAGGATTCCGTGTTATTATTCTATTATTTCTTAGTTACATTAGCATTGATTTTATTATATAATAATTTATGCATTGCAGTAGTATCGTAGTATTTGTTAATTTGCTTGTAGATTAATGTATAAGGTGAAGTAGAAATATGCTTTTCTCTAGCCCACCCAAGATTTTAGGTCAGGAACCGCCACTGATATCCACTCATATAGTTTCAGTTTTGAGAAACGCCGAAAGCGCTCCGCACACAGGTGCAGAAATCCTCGAGCCGGCTCTGATCATGCTATGAGAACGTCGCATTCATCTTCAATAATGTAAGGACCAATGATTCTTCCATATATATATATATATAGCGCACCATATTGTCGCTTTTAATGGATGCAATGGTGACTGATGAATAATTTGAGAATATTATACTGCACAAAACCGACCATTAACTGTTCATTAACATATCCATTTAAATGGAAATAGGCCTCATCATTCATTATGTTTTTATGAAAATTACGGCGCCGTAACTAGTTTTGTGGAAGAAGGTAAGGTGACCAGATGTCCTCCTTTGAGGAAAATTATCCTCCTTTTGGAATGTTTGTCCTCCTTTGTGCTCCGCTAAGGAAAACTGTTCTCCTTGTCCTCCTTTTATCAAATTTCAATCAGTTAGGATTTGAAATCATCGGAAGAGCTAAAAAAAATGTCCCACATTGATTATTTGGGAAAATCCGCAAATTTGACCGCAAATCTAGAAGTGTCCTCCTTTGACATTTTCAAAACCTGTCACCTTAAAGAAGCTATTGTGTCAATTGAATTTTAAACGGAAACAAATGCATAATTTTCCATAAAGTTGTTGTCCTAAGTCCAATTTTTTGAGTTCAGTGTCGAATTGAGGTTGATAGATTGTTTTGAACACTTTCTTGGACAGCAGCAATGTTTTCAGCTGATCTTCTTGTACGTTGGGGCATGGGCTTGTGGTAATCTGCTACAGAGCCTCTTTCTTCCAAATCATTCACTAATGACTAAACGGTAAATAGTTGGTTTTGATGGCAAATTATTTCTACAATAATAATTGATGATTGACGTTGATAAAATGTTTCTACGATTAAAACACGTTAGTTTATCGAATATTTTCCATAATAAATTCGCCACACCATGAACTGTCAAATTCCATGTTTACCAAAATGGCGACCAAACTAAATAGTAAACCTTTCCGGCGAACACCCAGTAAATTCACCTGGCATGTTTTTGACATCTTCTTGGTAAGATTATGAGCATTTTAACTTTTATAAAAAAAATATATTTATAATGATCCCGGATTGTTTTTTTCATTATTTCAAAAAAATGGATTATAAGCTAAAAGGCGGCGTGCCAATAACCGTTGCATTGGGCGCCAAAAAACCTCGCGCCGGCAATGGGAATTATCAGTTATACCAGTATTAAACTAATGAATAATTTTGCAACTTTTTGTCGACTTCTTTCTATAACTGAGAAAAAGAGAAACTCTTATTTTTTTTACCAACTACAAGAAGACGGATTTTTTTTTGATGTATCGACTGTGGAAAGAAAAAAGGACGTAACCCACACATAGCAAATTTTACAGGAGGCACAAAAAACGTGTTTTGATGATTTTGGGCCATATGCAAATTATGTAATATACACAACCTTGAAGTGCACGGAGACTTCTAAAATGGTGTTTAATTGACATAATCTAATATTTATTAAAGAAATTGTCTAGGAAAAACCTTTTTTTCAGTGTTTATCTTGGTTTGAATTTTCAAAAGCTCATCTTTTTTCAAACGTATTAAAAAAAAGCTATATTAAGATACTAATTCGGCGTTTGCAGCTTACATCCTTTTGATAGAACGTGTATCAAGTTTGATACATTGTGATTATCGAAAAAAAGTTGTTTTGAAAAAACTGAGGGTTACGTCCTTTTTCCTTTCCACAGTCGATATGTATTTGCCATTAATAAAAAAAATCCATACATTATTGTGTATATACTTTTTATTTTGAAGTTAAATAAAATTCCAAGATACAATAAATTCCACTCATACTATGAAACACAAATAAATACATGTTTTTTTTTGCTACATGGTAAGTAATAATATTTTGTATTTTTAACAAAACGAATCTAACATTTGACTACTGAGCATAAAACGATTAATATATTTTTTAATTCATTAACAATCATTACAACAAACAGTACGCAAATAAAGATACCAAAGCATAGTAACATAGAATTTAATTATTCTATAATTATTACGAGCAACTATGTTTTATAAGTGTGAATTTCATATTTTTCTTTAATTTTGAGAAAAGAAATATTCAATCATTATTTTAACCATTGCGCTATTTAGTTCTCAGCTGTGATACATTGCTACATATTTAAAAACTTGATTTATTTTGATAATCAATCAATTTGCAGTATTATACGTGTTATTTTATTTGATGAAAGTTGCCGACAGTCTACGTCATTCACTCATTTTTTTTTTTAAATTGAAACCAAATTGGTTAATAAAAAAGAAATTGAAAACTAAAATATAGATGGACGTGTGTCCTGTCACTGCTCCATGACTTTTTATGTATTTTTTAAATGACTTTTGAGTAGGCTTAAGTATGGACCTTAGAATCTTTATTGTTTGTGATTAGCTAAGTAAATATTGGCCATACAAATCAAGATTAAAATGTTTACTCAAATTAGCTAGCGATGTCACCGCCAAGATAGTATAATTCAGTTATTTTTCACATCAAATTTACAATACACTAACAAGCAATTTAAAATGAAACATAATATAATATAATTGAGGAGATTTAAAGCATAGGCTTATATAAATAAAAGTAATATTTTACTAAATACATTGTTTCCAAAAAAATAATTGACATCTTATGAATACATAAGACAATAATGATATAATTTTATATTCGCTGATATTTACTGAAAGAAAAATTGATAATGATAGAGCCCATTATATTATATATTAGAGAGTTATATTATAGAGCCCATATACTTTTTGTTCAAATTTTTATTATTTTACATGGAATTTTTTGATGTTCTTATGTTATCCGAAAAATAGGGCCTCCAAATTTTATTGCGCCCAGAGTCTCTCATGTGCTTAATTTGCCACTGGTTAGTACTTATAATTTCTTACAAAATATAAAATGCCGTCGATCGTTACTGGTATAAATATATTTTTACTTTGTTGTGTCTAAACGGAAATATTAAAATAAATGATTCAGTAGCATACAACAACAATTTTCTAAATATCTATAGCAGTTTTCATAGTCTGTATAAACCAAATACAAATATTTAATATAATATTTTTTTTATATTATATGAAACCTTCATCAGCGTAATTATTATTGATTGTTTTTTTTCTACTGTTGAGTTGTATTTGGTGATTTTCAAATGACCAAATTCATTGATTTTAAAGTTTCCTGATAAACGATGAATCCGCTTCTACTGCTTTTCAATCAAATATATATTTATGTATACAAAAATTAAGATAATTATGTTCTAAAATGATATGAGTATTTAATAATATCAAATAGATATAAAATTATGTATCTAGAAGTTTCATTTAAAAATAGATATGTATTTTAAATAAGAGCCGTGTTTTTTAAATGTGATATGATTTTTACTTGTGTACTTTTTTTATTAAAGCAAAAGTCGGAATTAGTGTCTAAAAGAAAAATAAATAAATCTATACATGTATAATTAAATTATGGACCATGAAAATACAGGAGAAGGTGTATGTGTTAAGATTTACGAATGATCCTGGTTACTATGTTTTAATGATTGTGGAGCACTGCTTGAAATTAATGTGTTACTATTTATTTCAAGGAACAAAAACATATTTTAAAAAAAGTTAACATTTGGATTGAAAGAATATATATATGTAAATCATACGTCATAATATAATTTAAACCGATATTCTTTATTCGTAAATGTGACAGTTACCAACATAAAAAATATAATGTCTACATTCTTTGAATTCACTTTATTTAAACAACACGGCGCCCATTTTGTTCACTATATAGCCCTAAAAACTAAGCTGTGTTGTTTTATTGGATGAAAGTAAAGATTGATATTTTTATATTGTTTGGAATTAACGTTGTTAATTTGCATTTATTTCTGAAATAACTACCTTCATCGGTCAAAATTGTGAATATTTTCGAAATAATAAATATAAAGTGTAAGATTCTATGATGTAAATATCTGACATGCACTTTTGTATTTTTTAGTTATGAATACACATTTTATTGTGAAGCCAGCTGAAAAAGCTTTTGTCAATTATTATGAGCAGTAAAGTAACTGCATGGTAGAAAATTTTACATTTAAAATGCTCGCAATTATTCCTATAAGTTATGTAGTTCTATAAAATTATGCGTAACATTAATTTGTGCGTTGCTATGTCGCAGTTACAAAACTATCTATTATATTGATATTTTATAGGTGTATCACGATAGAATTGTTTTTTCAAAAATGAGCATCGATAAATTCTAATAATTAGATGTAGGTTATTCTAGCATTCGCACAGGAATTGATACGCGGGAAGAAACGAATATATTATAATATAAATTGTACCTGACATTCCTTTTTTTTATAAAGTTCTACAAACATCAAACGATTTTTCATTTCTACACAATGTTATAATATAATCCATTGATTTTTACAGAGAGTGTAAAATAACATTTATTTTTTTGTTTACATATAAAAGCATCTATTTTGCATATCAAGAAACTTCGTCTGATTCCAATTTTTATATTAAAAAAATAATAATTTTTATTCACGAATAGGTAGAGAAAAATATTAAATTTATGATACGTAGTATGAGAATATACATATTCGCCATTTTATTGATAAAAGAATTATAATTGATATGCAATGAGTCAATCAAATTCAAACCGATGTCTCACCTTTCGGAGATTTAATTACTTTATTAAATTAGAATTTCCACAAAGTTATATATGAATCCATCGAGAATTTTATTCATTAGCGTCCTATACACACAAGCGCTTTCACATGCGATACGGTGGTCGCGCATGCTTTAAAATAAAATGTGTGTATTAACAATATTAGCAAAGACAATTTTACAGAAAAATCTTTTTGGAATGTATAGTTCATTTTTTAAATTATGATCACACATATTGGAAAAAGTATATTTACGCTGTGTCACGATTTATGTGATTCGTAAAATGTTCATTAAGAGTAAGTAGTTTGAATCTGATCGAAAAGAATCTCAATAATGAAAACAGTTATTTTGAGATAAGCTGGTACAAGTTTACACAAACTAAATAGTTTAAATGTAATACACACCATCAAACACATAACAGTTGATATAGAAAAGTCTAACAATACTAAATCGGGTGAGAATATAGCCAAATGTGGATAAATATGTTCTCGTTATAATTTATTGTCAAAGTACCCAAAGAAAATGCGAGTCATTCCCTCGCACGTGTTATTGTCGTATTCATTACACGTAAAAACATCAATAAATTTACTATTTCGCTCATCACAACATATAATTTTTTCACTTGTACATTTTCCGAAGAATACCAAATTAAAAAAATACATTTACAATCTTCTCCCCCTATTATAATGCCTAGGTATAGATTTTCAATACATACACATTTTTAAAAATATTTTTCTAAATTATTATCTGTCTTAGACTATTTACACTGCATATTTTAAAAATACTTTCCGTTTTAACATTATTGTCAATTAATTTTTCATTTATATTGAATATAATAATTTAAACATCACATTCATGTTATAATATAATAATTATATTCAGACTAATTTAGCAACGTAACAAGAGTTGTCACGTTTACTGTGATAATAATATTTTATAATATCAACTGAAATCGAAACACCAAATATCTACGAGTTTCCATTACATACAGCCTACGTGCTAATTATCTATGGTAGGTACTTATATACTTATTTAGTACATATAAAAATTAGTGTCTTAAATATGTATTTTGATTGATACATCGCCACATAGACAGGTCTATGTATAAAAGCTGGATGTTGGAACATGTATTATGGTCTAATAAAGCCAAATACCAATGCATTTTTACTTTGTTCATGTTGGGAACGAGAATGCAACGATTGACGAATTATAAACATACCATAAACACACTCCACAATATATAAATATCAAGCAGAATTACAACTGTTTAAGTTAACAGATCAGAAGAAACAAGAAATGATTTTACACCAATCAATACTTAAAAGTATAAGATTAAATTTAAAGAAATAAAGTTATATTGAAGTATTTAAACCTATGTATTGTGACCAATTCATTTCTATGCTTGAAAACAAATGATACGTTTCCATTATCTTCATTCATTTCTGTCACTTTTAATACAATAAATGCATCACATATAAAACTCATATTCTAGCAATTCCACTGAAAGTATCCGAGAAAGGATATGCATGAAATTACTCGCTATGGTTATAAAGCACTACCATTGCAACTCGTCCCCAAAATGAAGGTTAACTTTAACATATTTAACTATTCTATTGTCTGTTATCTATTAACCAGATAATTGTCATATATTATTTACTCATAGCCAATATTACCACATAAATTTCCATTGTACAAATGTTACAAATTAGAATAATAAGTATGTGGGTCGCTAATAATATTTATCGTTTTGTATAAAGAGCTTTTACTACTTACAATAACTACTTATTAGATTCTAGTTGGGTATAAAAATAAGTCACGAGATTGGGACTAAGGTAAAGGAGTCTTGTTACTAGAGGAGACGGTTAGTCCACAGTCTATAAAGTCTACTTGCGAGTACAACTATTAAACATCATGCGAATTGCACCCACAAGCTTATTCTTATGAGCGATAGCAGTTGCGAAGTGCGCTCATAGGGAAAAATATAAACGACTGTTCATTTTTGCTATCGAGAGAACATGCGCGCGCATCGGTAAATTGCAGCTTTAACTGCCATGACATCCATCAGAATAAGCCCGCTGTAAGGTTATCTAACATTCAACACCCGAAAGCCCAACTTTTTGTGTAAAATTAATCTAATTTTTTATGAACAATGTAAAGCGATTCGTGGTATTGACAATCTCGTACCATAATTTATTTATCAGACACGAAATATATGAAAAACAGATGTTTCCACGTTCTTACTATTGATACTCAAATGAATATTTTCGTTTAACCCATTTTTGCACCAATTTGCAAGAAATTGATGTGAATAAAAAAAAACACTGCTCACTCCGAAAATACTACACGAAACGATCCGCACGCTTGCTAGCTGTAGACTGATTGAGACCGATGTAATCTCAACTTGCATTGTGTCATGCATAATGGAGTGGAAAAATACTAAATGTTCCAATATTGGAACACTGGGCAAAAATGGGTTAATACTGGGGCCATTGTGGACTTCTGTTATCAATAAAAAATGGATCAACTGGATAGAGTTTGTTGTAATATAAGAAAGGTACTTTTGTCGAATTTTAAAGTTTTGAAACATGATAATTAAAAAAACGTTTTGATCTTGATGAAACAATTTTCATCAAAACCAAATGGATAGGTAAGTTGAATTTAAACATGGTAATTTAATATTGTTTTGTGCGTGTCGTGACTAATCTTCCTGACCCGAAGCTACCATCAGTGGTGGATTAAGCACTTTGGAGACCCCAAGCGCAATACATTTTGGAGGCCCTGTTTTTCGAATGACATAAAAGTGCTGCAAACCTCTTCCTAAATATTAATGAATTTTGAAAACTGAAATAAAAATATAAGAGTGATGCTATCTTTGAGGTCACCAAAATTTGGAGGCCCCAAGCACGCGCCTCTTGCGTTTATGGAGTAATCCGCCACTGGCTACCATATAAATATCAAATGTGTCAAATACCGAGCAATTTGCAATTTACAAAAAGGTAAACATTGCGTATCTAAGAATACTTAAAGCTTCTTATTGTATGATTCTAAGAATAAATGTTAAACATTAGTCTAATATTTCCAATTGAACACATTTCTATTTTACTACATACTTACAGCGAAACTAAAAATGCTTGATGCTTTACTATCCCAATATATATATTTATCTTTAATATGATAACTATTCAATCGCTTATTAAAAAGTGAGAATTAAAAAAAAAACAAAACTGAAAGCTTCTGTACTGATATTTAAGAAATTAAAAAAAGCGATGATTTTTTAATCAACCTAAGAAGCAAACCAAACAGAAGCCTAAAAATATTTTATCTATACTTATCGCGACCGAAAATATCGATTGATTTTATTTGAATACGGATTTTAGAATATCATTAACGAGTATACGTTATATTAGTCTGCTATCAAATCTTTTCATTTTAAGATATTTTTTGCTTTAATTTAAGATTTCGACTGAAGGTGTAATTTTAATCTCAATCAAGGTCAGTTCAAGTTAATCTGAGCACTTGAATGCCCGAAGATGCCGAAAGGCGAAACTTGGGTCGTTAGTGACGGAACCTGTGTGAATGTACATAAATTGAACGATTCAAATGTAATATTCTTTGCTATCATTGAAAAATACAGGGGAAATATTTTTATGAGTGTATTTGCTTCCCTTTTTTACAGTAGTCTAAAAATTAAGTGAGGACCAATCTCCGACTCTAGATTTTGCATTTGAATGTAATACTACACATAGTATAGAGGAACCCCCAATTACACTACCCCGAATTATGTGCTGGCTTGAAATATTCGCCGCAAATCCCCCAATTGCACTGTCGCATTCCATAGTCGTTGCTACGAGACGGTCGTCTGTGCGACGCATACAGGCAAATGTTGGCTGGCGTCTGTGTATTCAACACGTGACAGGCTATACACGTATAGCCGGGCGACTTTCTACGTTTTGGATTTTGGCGCGCTTTGCATTTTATCACTTAGTAACTACATATTTCGTCAATATTTTTTTTTTACAAAACTAAGGGAAGTCTTAGTTTTGCATTTTTTGTGGAAAAAAACAAATCCCTAATTTTGTATGAGATTCACTCCCCCAATTACACTACTCCGAATTACGCCGTCCCGACTTTAGTGTAAATGGGGGCTTTATTATATTTATATTCATCATCCAAGGGCGGGTAGAAATTCTGTTCAAATTAACCACATAAATGGGAATGGCGATAATTATTCGAAAGTTTAAACTACATTATTGTCTTGTGACACAATATATTTATATAAAACAGAATAGATACACAGGTAAGGAATGTATTGTCTTTTACCTACGCATTATGTATAAGTTAAATATATGGTGAGAGTTGTTTATCTACTACATTAATGTTACATCGACTTAATTCTTGAACTACGTTTGTTAATTGGCATTAGGATTTATATAAAAAAGACACCCAACAAAAAACATCATATCAATATTTCAAGGCTATTTACATGTATATTTAGTCTACCACGTCAATATAAGTATATCACATGATAAAAACCAATATTTAATTTATTGTCAAATATATATTCCACGCACCCTTCTGTCGTAATTGAATTTCAATTCTAGACATGGTTAGACATAAAATATCAACATAAAATTATTTTTAACTAATCACACGTATAAAAAAAAGTATCTACAATAGTAATAATTGAAATATAAATACGTATTGATTATTTTAAAAATCAATTTAAGCTCTCAATGTATGTGTAACAGCTGATATATTAGATAAATAATTATTTACAATTTTTAATTGAGTAGATGTTGTACTTTAATAAGTTCCAATATTAATAAGCATCAAACTTTAAAAGATATAACGAAATAAATAAATTAATGCATACTATGTATCTTTATTCATATATTGTTTTAATAATCTTGAATATATTCTTCTTTTTGGCATGATTTTATATTATTGTAAAACATAAATACATTTTGTCAATATTATTTTACTTATTATTACAGAACCAATTGAAAATCTTTTAATAATCTTCAGAAGTTAGGGTTTTATAGATTTTTAAGTCCTGTTTTGTGTCAATCTTCACACAATAAACATTATAAAAACTGCATCCTTTTAGCCTTATAATAATAGAATACAAAATTCATCAAACCTCAGCATACCGCACAACTATCTAAGGGTTCAAAAGCTAGTTTTTTTGTATGATTAATACTATGTAAAAACATACTTCTTTGATTTATCACAATTTACGCAGAGAAGTTTCTCGCTTAAACCATACAAACGATTTCACCAAACAATGCTATATTCTAACATTCACTTTTGGGAATTAAATTGATTAGAAAAAACGCAGGTTTCTTATTCCTTTAATTAATTAGGGATCAAGACCTTCTGCGGAATTTACCATGTTCATTGGCCGCGTTTGTGTTTTGTATAATGATCTGTAATATTACGGCGGTCTTGCGTTTTCCCTCCTTAATTTGTCACTTTTCACTCCGGAGAAAGCTTTGCGTAAGGCGTCTCTTCAGGTGTCTATTGGATCTGCAGAAGGTGTGGTGGATCCCGAAGACGCATCGGGGATTGACTGTCAGTCGGAGTGAAGCTCCAGCATCTGTCGAATCCACGGGACGTAGCGCGGAACAAAAGCGTAGACTCCCGGAAGACGGGGATGGGCACACTTGATTCCCCAGCTAACGATGCCTCCGACAAACCAGCGGTCTTTGTCGTCAGGGTCTCTGCACAGTAGAGGTCCACCGGAATCACCCTTGAAGAAAATGTAATTTACAATTACAGCAATTGTTTGTCAAGTTTTATTGAAGTGAATATTGAAATAATGATGTAAACAATAATAATGAAATAAAACTGGGTAGTCGATGTAACGGGTTTCCCCTTAGAACAACTGGTTGAGATGCTTCCATGAGAACGAAATTTGATCCACACTAATAACAGACAAAGTAAATGATAGAAAAACTTCAATTTACTAATCCTTTCAATTTATTAATCCTAACTACTAATTAGTATTTTTTATTGTACTAAACTCACATTACTAATTATGTATAGATCGCTCATCTCGAGAATTATCACCTTATGCTCGCAATGAGTGAAATAATAAATAATGTAACGGAAATAGCGAGATCTCGAATGTAATGAGGAAACATTCGTTGACATTTTAGTTTATTGGTTTCTCCATACATTCATTCACTTTTAAAACGAGCTACTTGTAAATAAATTCTTATTGTGCATTTTTATTTGAATTAAGACTTTTTGTGTTATGTGACCGCTCCAGATACTTCATGTCTCCATGTGATGGGTATGTTTGTAAGCATTTAAAAATACCCATTCTCTTTTATATCGATTAATGCTTAAAACGAGAAAATTCAATCGGTCCCATCTACCTCGTAATAATCAAGTTCGACTTACCAACAATTGACACGTTTAAGTACTAAATAATTCAAATTATAACTACCCCACTGTATACTATTTATTATTTCTGTTTTATTTTTATTTTGTAAGAATCTAGAAAAGAGCTTGTTTAGAGAGTAAGTATCATCACATCGGATACCATATCGAATTCGCTTAAAATTAATTGCACAATAAACAAGTATAAATACCTGGCATGCATCTTTACCGCCTTGAGGATAACCAGCGCAGATCATGCCCTCTGTTACGTTAAGGTCTCGATGTTCCAGCCAAGAGTTGCATAGATCTCGATTTAGTACTGGAACCTCTACTTCGTTTACTGCTGGCTCGTATTCAGACACTGAAAGATGTCATATATATTTTATCTCGAAATATTTCAATCAAGTAAAAGAAATAGTCTCTGATTGAGTATTTTGTATTCAGTTGAACAACGTTTCTATAATTTATTTATTCATACGACTCATCTGAATTAAATTAACGCACTGAAATGAAAACTACAAAAACCACATGCTCATGATGGAATGTTTTACTTTTGGGTTTCTTTGTGTGTCAAATTGAAATCGTTCTATTTTTTATATATCCTCAACTTTGAAAAATATAATGTATGCTATAGCATATTTATAAAATTTAACTATTACCATGTGTTCTCTGTTACAGAATTATTCCGATTTATTGGTGTTTCGATGGTGAGTATTTTCCACGAGAGTGGGAAACAAATCGATCACCATGCGTTGGTAAATGAGCCTAGAATAATTCTCAATCACTTTACGGTAATATTTAAAACGAAAGAAACGAAAGCTTTATTATAAAAAAGAATATATTATAAAAAAAATAGCAAATCTCTTGCGTTTAAATCAAAAAAGGTTCCGACTATAGTGTAAATGTGGGTTTTACTGTACAATACATAGAAAAAAGCTTTCAAAGTATGTTTCATAAAACCGAAATAAAATGTTATAGGTACAAGAAAAAATTTAAAGCATTACAATTGGTATAAATGTTCAAGCATATGGCGACAAAATAAACTAGCGGTACGTGTAGTAGTAATTTTGAAGAGCTTACTGTCTTTATCCTCGCGTTTTCCCCATCCTATGACGGTGCAGAACGTCCCCTCGGGTAGTTGCCTGTTGGCCGGAGGTAGGCACACAGGTAAAAGCTGCTCGTGGAAAGTCACTCGGGATGCCAGCTGCGGGAAAGCATATAAATGCAAATCTTTGGCAGATTCTCTTCGACCATATTTTACTTAAGACTATAGAGCTTAGAATTAATGATATAAGTTTGCATAAAGTACACTATTTGCTTTTCAGACAAACGAAGTAAGAAGATTGGAGATCCAGTTTTAAAACGCGCAGATGCTACGAGAAAATTATACGAGGCTTGAGTTAGTGTTTAAAATATTTTTTAACGGTGAGACGATATCACTAAAGATAAGAATTATGTACACACAAAAGCGCATAAAACATAGTTTGACTGTTATCATTATGCGTTAAAATTAATGCTTAAAAGCTTAGAAACCCTATTTTATTAGGCATTTTTGTATAGTTGATAAAAATCACTTCTTTATAAATTGTGTGTATTGAAAACTACAGAATACCTGGTGAAATTTAGCGAGAAATATTTTATGATAATTTTCCATTTTTTTTTTTTATAAATTTTAAAATTAAAGAACATATTTGACATTACAGTTTTCGACAATGCGTCAAATATTTTTTAAGTTGAAAGATCATACGAGATATACTCGATGAGAATTTTTTAAAGTCACATGAGTTTAACCATAGCAGTCTTAAGTTCCAAGCAGTGCTGTAGAAAATCATCAAATTCTGAGCTGGCCGTTGAATCCCTGCCTTTACTAACAAATTGTATGGCGGTTATACGTAGATCAAATCTAAATTCCAATTTATGAGCTTATTTTTCGTTAAATGTAACATGTATGTTTGAAAGATTTCTCGTATGGATATTCTGTGATTCGTTGGTGTTATTAATTTACAATTTACGATACATCGGAAGGGCCATATATGCAAATTAAGTAATGATTGTAAGAAATATAGCGAATGGCAAGTTATGCGACGTGTGGTAAAAACCAATAAAATTTAACTTACCACTGTAAAGTATCACAATTATATAGAATATAAATTATAAATTACATAAACGACGGTAACAAGCGGAATTCATATAATATTATATAAGATTTTGACGCCTATTGTGGTATAATGAAATACATGCTGCGCTCCCTTTATCTATAATAATGCAATAAACCAAGTAAATGGATGATTTAATCAATAACAAATATAAAAATAATAATGATGGATGTCTATCCTAGTTGACTTACGATTTTGATTACTGAATACTTGAGAAATCGTATGGAAAGATTGAGTGAGGAACCAGTGTGCACAAATAATAAATTTTCGAGATTAATATTAAATTGATTAAAATCCCAATACGAAGTTGTGTTTTTTAAGGACCTATCCAACCTATATTCTGTATTGAAATATGTAAAAAAAATAATTTAATAAAATGATTTGGCATCTTTGTTTGATTTTGTTCTCCCAGAGATTTTATTCAAAAACTTAGAAAATGTGATTTTTTCTTATTTAAAAAATGATTTAATTGAAAAGATATATAATTACAATATATATATGTATTTGCTTCAAAATAACAGTAATCAATGGTTTCATAATGATGTGATATTACTTTGAAAATTATGACGCCGGCCTGCTCATCTGAAAAAAGTACCTGTTTTCAACTCAATAGCATGGCTTTCACTATAGGGGGCTTTGGTTTAACTCGAGGAGAATTGACTTCACAAACACCCATGTCTTAGATCTCAAATCAAAATTGAAAAAATCCAATTTGACATTGACCTTACCGGGAATCGAACCCAGACCCACCTGATCGGTAGAGCAAGCTCTTACCAACTAGACGAAAGCGGGCAAAATTTTATTAATCCAAATCGCCAATTGTATTTATTTCATATAAAATTGATAATTCAGAAATAAAATTTAAATTTCTGATTAACATGAACATATTATGTGAAAGAAGGGCGTTCTAAGTAAAGTAAAAACTGTGTTTAAATTATCCATATTTAAAAAAAAAAATAAGTATACATAATTACAGTAGTAGATTATGTATTTTGGTATAACTACTTGACTGTATTTCATTCTAAATGTTCCTGATTATTTTTTGAGAAATCGCGGACATAAATTGTTGTTATCCCAAGGTGTAGAACCAGCCTGCCAATGGGGATGATACTGGGGAGAGCTTTAAGAGCTTTTAGAATATGCTTTTAAATATTACCCATCTCATACATACGTCAGCTATAAAAAAAATAAATACAGAATATGACAGTATGTCGTTGTTGTGTTTTTATGGATGCTGAGTAAAATAGACTACACTCGCTTTATGGAAAGCGAGAATATTTACCTGGAAAAGTGCCACGTCATTGTCGTGAGCGACTCCTAAGTTGTAAAGAGGATGAGGTAAAACTCGGCGGACTTTCATCTTCTGGCCATAGTAAGAGTGTGCGTGGCGTCGAGTGATTCCCAGCTGAATCGTCCAACCAGTTACATCAGAATGACTAAAAAATAAGCAGATACTTGTGCTAATTACTGCAATTTTTTTTTTAATCATTGTATTTCAGCTATTCTAAAAGGGTAAAAGAACATAGCATTTTTGAAGACTTAATTAATTTTAACTTATTTAAAAAAGGCTTTAAAAAAATCATTATAAAAGATAATAATCGTTTGTGTTGAAAGTCGTATGCATATTGATTCTTAATGAAGGTGTCTTACTAGAAGTTTTTTTTACGCGAAACGCTTGTAAGAGTAAAGATGGAAGAATAGGGCTACGGCAGGACTAATTATTAATTAATCGCTCTCCCTTTGCTCCGTTAATTTTAGGATTGGAAGTGTAGTAGGGATTTTTTTAGATATTACAAACAACTTCGAACAAAAATCGATTTAAAAAAATGCTGTTCGTACTAGAACTTGAACCTATGAGATTTGTCACAGAAGCTTTTTCTTCGAAAATTGTCAAAGATGCTCCGATGAGTTTGATGAACAAAACTTACGAACATGTTGCGAATTACACAAACAGTAAAGAATTAAACTCCTGATTCTGATCATAGAAAAGTCTATAGACCTGTTATTGTTTTCTATTATTACATTAATTTACGAGTGTTACATTAATCATTACATTACATTAAAAAACACACAATCGGTACAAATAAAACGCTTTGCTTAAATTTATAATTTAAAATGAACTATAAGTTTTACTGAAACTGGCTGCGTTGAGAATAATAGAGCCATAAAATGCCAGGAAACAGATTTTCATAATAATGTAGTCTTATTTTATTTTTGTTTACGCCGCCTTCTCGATGAAAAAGGCCCTTTTCTAAACAGCACGCATGTTTCATTTGCGAAAGCCATCTTGCTACCCTAGCACTTTACAAAATGTAATAAAAGTGACCCTATTCTTTAAAAATGCTTTCATTTTTTTAAATGAAATTTTATATTTGTGTTTCATACAATTCCGTAGTCAGTTTACGTCGAGCTCATTACAACAATTCAAAAACTCAGCAGTGAAGTTCGTTATAATGAACGTGGATGCCTTGGGGTAAAAAAATATTTTCCATTTAAACAACGAGTCTATAATGAGAAAAATGTTCGTATCTGGGTTTCGATTTACTAAACCGAATAAACGTAAATCACATTTTTGAGCTAAAATTTCTTTGAATGCTATTTTCAGCTAATAGTCAAAATACAAGATGCGATCTCGAACATATTATATTATATAAAATCAAAATTGATATGCTGATGTATGATATTAACTATTCCTTTATTATTTCAAACAAAAGTAATAATGGAAAAATAACAGGTAGACAATAATTCATCAACATTACTTAAGTAAAGCTAAGGTTTGACAATTTCGATAACAACTTTTCATAACAATGTTGGCATCTTTTAAACAAATCTCATTACAAGCTCTTTTTTTAAGTAGTAAACAATGATATTTATTATCCATTGAGTAATCAATCGTCATAACGTAGTTGTCACTCTATTTGGTTTCAAGTGGTTATTAAAATAAATTGGTATTTCAACTGCAATTAAATTGATAACTTGGATTTTCTGTTCTCTTCAGCTGTTTTGTTTCTAGATGTCGTGTTACTAAGAATAGATGTGTTGTTTGTTTCATAATTATCGTAGTAAAAAAATATAAACCTTAAGTTACTATTCATAGTACAATACAACTAAATTGGGAAAGAATAAGTGCTGATAAAATAAAGAAATTTACTCACGGATTAAATTAGAAAATATTATATTTCAACAGAAACTGATATGTGTATATAAAAGGGTAGTAATGTGCTTCACAATTAAAATATAATAGTATGATCTAAATAATTAATAATATAAATATTCATAAACAGTCTTTATATATTTTGTATCATAGACGCAAAACACATTAACACTAAAATACATAAATTTAATTTGTAAAAAATAATTTCCATAAAATAGCCGCTGAAGACATTGAGCATAATACTATGTTTGTAAATATTTTATGTATTGAACATGTCATAGATATTCCTGAACGTAGATGGCATCAATATTTTAAATGTAAAATGATTAAGTTACACAATTTACGGCAAAATTGTCGTTTAAGCAGCGTTCGCTTAGAAACTTGGATATTATATTAAAATATGAAAAGAAACGTTATAATGAACAGCTGTCAGTTGGTTTGGAAACGAGTTTTCCGAGCTTTCATTCTTAATAATATGAGTACCTACAGTAACTAAAGATTCTATATTATACAAAAGATATTTATGCAATTTTCAACAACGGTGAACTCGAATGAAATACGAAGACCAACGAAAATGTAACGCTCACCAACGCAAATTGTTAAAAACTAGCGAGAATCTCAAGAAAGAAAATACTTTCATACTTTGCACGATAGTTTGCTGAAGACAGTCAAACTTTTCCCTTAACTGTATCATACACACTTCTTTCCACGTTTATAAAAAAATAAATAGTCTATGATTTAGATAAAAGCTCGGGAGACCGTCTAAAAATATATTCCTTGCGTAGTAATAAATTAGTAAGACTCTTAAGAGCTATTTTTGAAAATAACACAGAATACTATATATTGTCAAAGTCTAAATTATAACTACTGGAAAGAACTCGGATAAGAAACTTATATTTTTAATGCTTATTCAGACTTTTACCGATTGATATTTTTCATGTGTTAATTATTCCAAGTTTCAGTTTCAGTATGTAAAGTGTAGTTTAATTAATCAATAAATAATGTTATCAATTGCCGATTTTCGACATGCGTATTGTGATTCTAATACTATGAGCATAATAGGTAAAATACTATAAATTAAGTATAAATTTGTGCTATTTTAACTTTTAGTAAAATAAGCATTCATGATTATTAACAAAAACGTATGTTAGCTTTTGATTTTCAAAATTTGCGCATATTTTTTGGGTTGCCATTTCTAGTTCATCTGGTATATTTTAAATATTTAACGTTATATCGCATCTATCTCAGGCGAATACGGCTATAAATATAAGGCATAACATAAAAGTAGCTTGTGTAAATTATTCACTATTCTCCGATCCTTACTCTTTTTGAAAAAGAGAGGCCAAGAAACTGAGTTCTCGCAGAAAATAACTTCGGTTGAGATACCTTCATCAGGCGACCATATTTTACACATTGAGAGCGGTCGTGGATTCAAATATATGTTTATATAAAATATTACTGAAGCTTTAGTGGACGTTATAAATCAGCCTTGTATATAGGTTGCGAGATATGTAACATTATTTACTTACTTTCCAACGCAATGAGAAGCCGTGAGCACCCACTGGTCAGCAATAAGGACACCTGCGCAGTAAAAGACTTCCTCAGGTCCTCCTAAAATGGCAGCTATGAAAGGCCAGTCGCCAGGAGATGCTTCAACACCTCCAATGATACGGTTGCTGGGCTTGGCGTATACTTGGCGGCGTTTTCCGCACACTAGAAAAGATTTTATATGAAAGCAATCAATAACTAGAGATGTCAAATTGGAATAGTATCGTTGTTATCAAGTACGTTTCATTAAACGCTTCAAGCTTATTTTTTATTTATGAATGAATACTTACTTTAGTCAGCCTTTTATTGATTGAATTGACTTTTACTTGATATACAGTGTTTTAGTTTTACAAATATTAATTTATAAAAAGAAAATAACTGCTATGGCAGCTTAGTCAACTCTTAATTTGAATCGTTCAAATTATTCGGTTAAAAAAAGACACGTCGATTTTTGCTAACCACCTGATTTCTGAGAACCACTCGTTCAACGCGGATAAAGGGATTACAATGTTACTTACACCCCAAACACGGATGGGCATAAATTATTTTTCCAAGAAATTTTAGAAATAAATAGGGCACAGTTAAATAGCTTACTAATTTTTATTGTGCAGGTGAGATGTAAACTCAGTGATATGTACATTTATTTACTAAACGTCAGTTCAAGTTCATCCGTGCACTTGAACGCCTAAAGATGCCAAAAGGCGAAACCAGAAAGAGTCGTTAGTGACAAAACTTGTGTGAGTTTACATAATTTGGACGATTCAAATTTAATATTGAAATTCCACCAGGCAAAAATCAGGCGATTCTATATATTTTTCCACTTTATTGCAATAAAGTTCTAACAAATAAATGTTAATTAAATCAATAAATTGAAAATAACTGCCATGGCAACTCAGTCAATTCTTTTTAAAAGAAAATAATACATAATTTGTGTATGTCAATTGAGAAATTTATATGTTATAAATAAAAAGTAATAGTGCAAAAAGTTAACGTAGACAATGTGATGTAATTACCGTAGTCTGTGCAGATAAGGTCGACGTTGGAAGAAGTGGCTCCACAAGTCCTGAACTCCTTGAGCATGTTCGTTTCACGTTCTCTGTACATCCTCCAAAGGGTGTTATCTCGCTGCCTTGCTGCTATAGTCAGCTCGTTACCGTCGGATGTCGTCAGGCGGCTGAAGTTTGCCGACCTATTCAATAGAACGAAAAACATAGCGATATTAAACAACAAAACGCAACTATCATATTTAAAATGTTAATGTCAGAAGGTTGAAGACAAAGCTGTGGTGTCGGACTCGTGAAATCAAACTGTTTTAACAAGAGTCGTGTTTGAAAAAACTAATGACTTCGAGCTCTTTTGCATGTTCCTAAGCCTATAAAAATAATTAAAGTCGTGTTTTAAGCTATGGTCGTAGTCGAGAGCAGGATTCGTCATATTTATTAACCACTCCACAATCCTGGTTGAAGGCTCAAAATGGATAACTTATTTTTGTATTTAATACTAAACATGATTAATCGAATTTTTATTTTCTTTGTAGAACTCTATTACAATCAGGGCCGGCGTGAGGTTATTTGACACCCTAAGCAACGGTTATTGGCGCGCCCCCTTTTTAACCAATCGTCCCATTTTTCACGCTCCTCTTTCCGAAACCAATACGGTGAATGAAAACATCAAAGATGTCCATGTATTATATTATCATTGAAAACTCAATTTCTAAAAGTGTCCATTCAATTATAAAACCGTTGATGTTGCAACCGAATAAGATTTGAGACTTAGACCACTCGGGTACAGAGTTGGCTAGAAACACTAAACGATATTACTGGTTTATTATTATATCGACTGTGGAAAGGAAAAAGGACATAACCCTCAGTTTTTCTAAAACAGCTTTTTTTCGATAATCACAATGTATAAAACCTGACACACGTTCTATCAAAAGGATGGAAGCTAAAAATGTCGAATTGGTATCTAAATTTAGCTTTTAAGTTTGAAAAAGATGACCTTGTAAAAAATTAAAACCAAGAAAAACGACTGAAATAAAGGTTTAACCAAGACAATTTCTCTAATCAATATTAGGTTATGTCAATTAAACACTCGTTTAGAAGTCTCCGTGCACTTCAAGGTTGTGTATAATTCATAATTTGCATATGGCCCAAAATCATCAAAACACGTTTTTTGCGCCTCCTGTAAAATTTGATATGTGTGGGTTACGTCCTTTTTCCTTTACACAGTCGATATGTTAATGGTAAAATGATGTGTTTCCAATTTTCTTGTTTGCCAGTAGTTAAGTCTAAGGTAAATAATGTTTCTTTCAACAATTATAAGATATTAAAGAAATGTGATTTTATTCGATTTTAAATTTGCTGAGCATAATGATACAAATGCTTTGTCGCATTTTCTTCTTTACGACATTTACTTATTATGTATTTATTTTTGAGCGATACGATCTCCCCATTGGTTCAGAATTTTTTGTACGCGCACTCACCAAACAATAAAGTAAGTATTGACTTTCCGTTCCCCAATTTAGAAATTAATCATTGCTCTCCCAACGGGAAGTGCTTGAGAAAGGATTGCTTTATATAAATAGACATCTTGGAATATTCGCTCAAGTATTTTCCACCAAGTTGAACATTGAATGTAGTCTCCTGTTTTGCTCTTCCAATATGCAATGTCAAATACATTTTTGACGAGTTGTAAAAAGATTGATAAACAAAAATATTAAATTCTTAGAAAGTGTCTTGTCACTTCGCGAACACCGTTTCAATAAATAATTTTATTCTTAAAATTTTCGACGGAATCAGTGGTAAATTGGTGAAAGTTTTTTAAAACATAAAATCGTTCAAATTTTGTGCGCTGCCACTTGTCTTGTCACGTACGACCAGGGTTTCACCTTTTGGCGTCTTCAGGCTTTGTCTGAAGATACTTCTTAAAAAGGCCAAACACGTGTCACAAATTTTTATACAACGTATGCTCTACATAATGAACGGACATACTTGAAAAAAATCGTGGAGGAAATAACAACACTGAAAAATTGGTAATAGTGATATATTGATTGATTGATAGTTACTTGATAGGAATTCATTAAAATTGTATTTAAGAATTTTTAAATATTTTTGTAGCTTTTTTATATATTTTTAGTGCTAAATGAACTACATATTATAATTGAAATATCTATTATTGTTTGTGATTAAAATTTTAATGGTCTAAATTCATTAGGATATTTTTTACAGTATTTTTTGTTTATATGTACCTAACTTCAAATACGATAAAAAATACTTAAAAAAAGATATGCATACTTAAAAAAATCAACGAAATATACACTGTCATTTGTGTAAATTTATAATTCATATTTTTTCTCACTAAAAGATCAATACCACAAACGTTACATTTGATCTTCTTCAGCATTTACAGAATTTTAAGTAGAGGTATCTTCAATTATATTTGATTCTAGGTAAATTGCTTGAACACGTTTGAAGCAAATTTCTCGAAAGGAAAACGCTCAAAGTACAAGTTCATAGAAAAACAATATAAACTCGAATATAATATTATTTGGAATATAATGAGCTCAAATAAATGTTATGAAATTGGATATTCAATTTTATATGAAACTATTTATATTTTTATAGTTAATGCTGTTAAAAGAATTTATGTCGAGCCAAAAATACTTATGAAATCATTCAATAGTAAAAAACAGATTCCAAATTTGCAAATCATCTCATAAAGGAATCGCATAGAATAACTTTAATTAAACTCAATACCAACATGTTTGTATATTTGTAGTACAAGCCCTAAGCTTAATGCATTGAAGCAATTATAGATTAATAGATATCATAAATCCAATGACATTCTCAATGAGCAAACTAATATAAATCCATCACCTTTACTCAGACCATTACGAAAAATGAATGCAATTTTAAATACATCAAAACAATTCTAATTTACGTTTATAAATACTAAATTTACTAAATAAAAACCAGATTAACTTTCACTTTAAGAAATACTTAAAATCAATTTGCCAAATTTGTTAATTAATAATCATAATATAAATTAGGATTTTAGAAAGGAAGAGTAGATGTATTGTGTACCTTTACTTTGTCACATAGTGCATGTTTAGACATAGTGCTGATGAAGGCGTCAAGCCGAAATAGCTATCAACAATAATAAAAAAAAATTGCAGAGCTAAAATACATTGTTATTTTTTCACCGTGTTAAACAGTAGTCTTTATAATAAACGTAGAATTAGTAAATGAGAGTGTTTTGTTTTTAAAAATAATAAGATGTATCCAACTACCAAGTTGACTGCGTCTGACTAATTTTTGGCTGTGGCGGTTTAAATTATTAGATGGTATATAATCGAGAGATGCTTATACTTTGATTATTCAGCTTAATTTAGTCAGACAGATATAATGGGATACTTCAACTGAATTAATAATCCCTTTAGTCCTTTCAACGTTGAAACACATTGTAATCTAACCATGTGATAATTAGTTACTATTATTGAATAGCGTAAATCCATTTTGTGGCAGTGACTACATATCGACTGTGAAAAGGAAAAAGGACGTAATCCACACATAGAAAATTTTACAAGAGGTACAAAAAACTTGTTTTGATGATTTTGGGCCATATGAAAATTATGAAATATACACTACCTTGAAGTGAACGGAGACTTCTAAACTGGTGTTTAATTGACATAATCTAATATTAACAAAAGAAATTGTAAAAGAAAAACATTTTTTTTTCAATTTTTTGTCTTGGTTTAAATTTTCACAAGCTCATCTTTTTCAAACATAAAAGTTAAATTTAGATACTAATTCGGCATTTGCAGCTTATATCCTTTTGATAGAACGTTAATAATGTTTGATACATTGTAATTATCGAAAAAAGCTTTTTTTTAAAAACTGTGGGTTACGTCACTTTCCATAGTCGATATTATACTTACACAAGGTTGATAAAATACCGAAGACAAACGTTAACAAAAGGTTTATTTGATATTATTACAGATTTCTACTTACGAATAGCCAAGCATTGCGCAGACTGCACCGGGGGAGGTGTACGGGTCCCAGTGTGCGACACACGCAGGCTGCCATTTTTGTTCCTGGGGTCTGAACAGCTGAAGCTGCCCTTTCGCGATGTCTCCGTTATTATCACTTAACCGTACTGTAAACAAATATTTGGTATACAATAACAATACAAACTAATTTAATTTGAAATATGGGATTAAATAAAATATCATTTTAATTTACGAGAAAGTGGAAAAAAAACACTGAGTCACCAGCAACTACCGGCAAAGGTTTCATCTAATCGTTTAGTCAGTGTGCACACAATTATAATGTAACATTGTTGTTTTCAGTTTCTCCGAGAGGCTTGAAATTGTACATAGTAATTTTCCCTCCAGGATTATCTTTTCCACTCGAAAAGAGTGATGGTGTATGAGAAGCTAATACGTTTGTGTTGGCCAAACATATTTATCTTTATATTTCATATAAAAGCGATTATCCACAAATGATTGAATACCAGAACTTCCAATAAAAAGTTTTATTATTACTCAATTAAAAAGTTTATGGCATAAACCGTCAGCAGGCAATGTTTGCATTTAAAGTTAAATTCGTGTCCACAGATTTGTATTTTATTATAATTTAATTAAACAAACATATTATTTGACAAAATCTATATGCCTTCTTAGCAATCGCACCGTCTTTTTTATTACCATACGAGCCGGTTCCCGACAAGCGTTGCAATGCCACTCAACGAAAGAAAGTGCATGTTTTCTTTTTCTGTCTGTTTGACGTTTGCTGCCGATTGTCTATGGTACGATACACGTGCCACCTACTGTAAGTTGATTGTACCATAACCTTCACGCAAGTGCAAGCATACGTTGTCAAAATGAACTGTATGGCAAACATACAATAATTGATTTTTATATTTGAGACATAATGTAAGTTATTTTTACTATAACCTTTCTCGAAGTGAAAGCAAAAAGTTTGTCAAAGTTTTATTGCAATCGGATGAACGGTGTGGCAACGCATACAATACGAACAAACAAACATTTTTATATATTAGATTAATGTAACAAAATTATCAAGAATGTAACCGGCAATGGTTTTGAAACTTTAGGAGATTGATAAAAATCATATTAAAAACCTTCTCAAATTAATGATTATACTATTATGGAGTAATTTGTAAGAAAAAAACCATTTTGTTGGTTTTTAACTGATCTCATTTTCATTATTAATTAATTGTAAATAATTTTACTTATGCAGATGTTTGATGAGATCAATTATCTTTAAAGGGCTTAAAACACCTGGTTTTATCATTGAAATTGTAAACTTCGTAATACTATATCAAATGTATCTGTGGCTTAGTGGCAAATGTCGTAAAGATACAGTGCTTAATAGCTCGAATCCCAATACAGAGTTTTTAATGTTTAGATGTTAACGGAAATTAATTGATTTTAAATATGGCTTACAGCTACTTTTGACTTAAGACGGCTTAATCTATTTTATTATGCCAATTCTCATTAACTTCGTGAATCGATTAATTTGATTAACGACATTATAATTTATAATGAATATTAATCGTCAGGACCCTTACCAAATTGCAAAAATTCGAACTCTCAACAAAACTGTTAGCAAATTGTTTTTCGCCTTGTTCGCTCTTTTAATTTAAGAGATGGATGATTCAAGAGGGAAGGTTTAACGAGGGATGATTTAAAAATGCGATCACATCAAAGGGCGAGGATAAATGTAAAAGAATTCGAAAGATTTCGATATGGGATTAAATTCGAAAAGTAAGTTAAATTGTGATTGTTTAATACAGAAAAAAATACTTATTTTGCAAGATTGATGTTTGTGTTGTAGCTTAACTTAGGAAAATACCAGAAATGCAATTGTTTTCACGTATATTTTTTTGTATATTATTTATGGTTGTTGTAGCCGAGTGGTTAGTGGCCTTCGTAAAACATGAGTTCTCGCCTTACTGGAATGTTACGTTCAACTTCTGAATACAAAAGCCTTCATAATATATTGATTGATTTATGGGTTTGTATGCGACATAAATGAATATTCTAATTTTCCGTTTTAAACCGTGCCTACCAATTTCCTATTAAGCCCTGTAAAATGGGTGTAGAAAGAACCTTTAGTTCACTAATATTCCATGCCTGGCCACACCTTTGCCTTTCATAAAGAAAGAGGGTGGAGGGGGGAGTTGAGCAATTCACAGCAAGGCACGGTTAAAAATATATATATTTTTTTATTTTGTTAAATTAAAAAAAGCGCAGCAATGCCTACCTAAAAGGTGAATATTACATGATCATAGGAAAGTTGACTTGCTCTTGCTTAGAGGCTAATCCAAAGTGATTTATGAAGTGCTTAAAACTAAACTTATCTTTACTGATAGTCAGATGGTATGAATTATGCCACGGTTACCAGCTATAAGACAAAGGCATCCATGTAAATCAGTTCTTAAAAACATTGATATTTAATTATTGGTGAATTAGTGGGAGTTCTAGTTCTAGAACATATAAACCACTAAGTATTATTATAAGAAACAACTTTCGGTATGTTTCAATAAATGTAACAATGTTGATTTAAGCTAAACATAAATTACTAGCGATGTCACGCAAACATATGTAATAAATTATCCTTCCTTAAGTTATCAAAGCTTATAATATACTTACAGCAATTTCGTTCATCCTGTCCTAAAGGACAGTCAACTTTGCCGTCGCAGACGTGACTCTGCGCCATGCATCGTCTGTCTCCACAATGGATGGTTCCTCTCCCGCAGCTCTTGCAGTTCAGTTCGTCAGACTGATCCAGACAATCTACGTGGCCGTCGCATCTCCAGTCAGCAGGGATGCACCTCTTTGTGTCACACTGGAAGCCCGTTGGACAGACTAAGAGAAAGAAAGCATTGGCGATTAAAACATGATAAAATTAAAATTAGTTCAAATTGTCATAAAACAAACTTTTTATAGTGTGTTAATATATCAAAAGTAATGGCTTCGAACACCGGTTAGATTAAAATGAAATTATGAAAAGTTTGAATGCATAACTAGTAAAATTGAAAACTATGGAAATTTATGATTCCTTTTATATCTAACTTATAAGAATATTATTATAAATACTTCGAAAAATGTAAATAAACGTTTATTCTTGGAAGTTGTAATGAGCTTGAAAAATAAAGTACCTTTCAGAAAATATCTTTTTAAGTGGTATTTATTTGCTTGTTAATTCCTAGAACGAACCAAGCATGCAAAACAACGATCGGTCAATATTATTTTCACTTGAATTATGTATATTGAAAAGAGAAATTCAACAGGAAGCAAATGTATTTAAAAATAAAACATAATTGGTAGCACATGTTTCAACAATTTTATGGTAAATGATTTCTATTAATGAGTAATAAATTTTAAAAAATCAAAAGAATGTTGATTTCATTAAAAAATTTGTAAAGTCATATTTTTTTATAATAACATTAATTTATTAATGAATTAAAGTTTATATACAAACGTATTTATAAATAAAGAATTAAGATATCAAAGAAACATAACATTTCAATGGGTATTACCAACGTAAATGTAACAATATAAAAGATTGATAAAAGATGATTCTTAGAAGGTTCTAGAAGATCCACTCATACTTGTAATTCATTACGTAGAAGTATACACATGAAATATTGACGATTAACCTCATGTTAAATAATAGGCGTTTGAAGATAATGTTAATTTATTATTTGAAAGTTATTTATGTATATACGACTTACGTAGAATTGTTAAAAATTATTTAATATGTAGCCTAACTTATAACAATTTTATGCAGTAAACATTTACATTGAAATCGAAAAATTCTCGGAGTATAACAGTATATTATTCTCATAAGTTCAACAGAAAACTTATGAAAAACATTCTCGGTGGCAAATATGTATCAAATTGCAGTCAGACGTATTGAATCACTGAGCTTTTGTGCACACAAAAACGAATACTGAAACTTTACAATGCAGATTCTTACACTTACTACACAACAATTGATTCGATAAAGTGTTATCAGTTTCAATAGAATATTTAAGGTGTATTTATGGTGATGAACAAGTTATTAAAACGATTTCGTCATCTCTTCAATCAACAGAATCGGGGTTTATATCAACAGAAAAATTGGATGGAATCAATTAATTTTCGTTATTTTTTTCCTCTAAATATTTTCTAGAATGTTACTTACGCAACTTAGAAGTTAATACGGTGAAGAAATGACTTTTAATTGATTTATGGACATAAATATATAATATTCTCTCATAGTTTTGAAATATAATAGATTCGATTGAAGACCCAGACAGTTATTTCCAATCATTTGTACATAATCAAAAATGAAGGTATTGCTTGCAAATCCGGCTCATTTCAAAGTTGTTGAAACATGAACCATGAATGTTATTTAGTAGATAAAATAAATTTTGAAAGTATTTTTAGGAATCAGTCTCAAACATGGCTTGACAGCATCCAACGTATCATTTCAAAGTAATCTAAGACTAAAAATACTTTTAAAATGTACATTGTTTTTCAAAATGAAATTCATGTTTCATTTTTTAACCATTTTGGAATAAGCATTTTTTGCAAGTAATACTCTCAAATATATCATACACGATCAGCATAATTTATAGAAAATCATCATAATTCATTCTATTATTTAGAACTAGTTTTGAAAGCTGTCGGTTAGATGTGATTTTTAATTTATCTTCTATTACCTCAAATATCTCAAAACCAGTAAGTTGCGGATATGACCTATTTTGCGTTTATATTGTCCACGTGTTGCTCTGTATTTATTTTAAAGTATGTCGCCTGCTGTAGCCCAGTTGGTTAGAGCTTGCTCTACCGATCACGCAGGTCTGGGTTCGATTCCCGGTAAGATCACAGTGAATTCGAGAATTATTCAATTCAAAGTTGTGACCGAAGACTGATCCATCCTTCAGATCTTTTAATAAATAGGTCTAGCAAAAGCGATTAGTTAACCACAAGTCCTGTTCTAGTTTTTTACTTTTTTCCTTACTACTCACTTTGAAAAAAGTGAAGCTGAGCGAATGATAAATAAACAGTTGTCGTAGAAAAAAACTTTTGTTGAGATACCTCCATTAGGAAGGCATATGCTCCACATTGGGAGCGGACATGGATAAAAAAGCGATAAATTCAATTATAGCAGAAGATCAATACGAAAATGCGGCGTTCAAACTTTTTGTTGGTTCTATGGAATGTGACTGATAGAATTGTTAACGTCTGTTGATGATAATGATAAGCCAAAATAAGCTTTGTTGTTTTTAGGGAGGATTATTTTGAAAATGCTTGTGTAAAAACAATATGTTTGTTTTTGAATACGGCATTCGTGGATAAATCAAACTCGTCTATTGAACCGGAAGAGATTAATGTGAGCGTGGGCTGAATATTTGAAAAAAGAAAGCTTTTTAACTACCGGAGTAGAATTTACGATATTATACAACTCAATCACTGAACGATAGTCAACAAAGCCTTAAACCGGTGGATGTGTTGACATATTTAAAAAATGCATCCGTTTTATAAATAACTGTATTTTATTCTCGCATATGTTTGTAGTGGTGTGGTGCTAATTAAAAAAGTCTGGGAGCACTGATTAATTATAATTTTTGAATGCGCTCTAACCACAGTGATCGAATTTCCACACCAATAATTTTCTATCAAAAATTTCTTCCATTACATTATTATAAAAATTATATTTATTGCAAAATTTCCAAATCGTCAAAAAAAAAAGTGTGGGAGCGCCGACCCCACGAGCTCCGTCCCACTACACTAATATTTACATATTCGTGAAGACAGTTTGAAAATATCAACAAAAATAATTTACAATGTATTCATATTAAATAAGTTGTTTGTATAGCAATTTATAAAAAAAAAACTGATTATTTTGATCTGATCTATTTTTTTCACCTGTAGATGAAGAAGTAGATTAATGCTAAGACAATTAAGTTGTATAGTTATTAACTTACCATCCAACAAAATATTTATGTAGTGGTATGCTTTTTTATTCTGTGCTAAATAGTTCTGTCCAAACCACACACACCCTATAGTTTAAATGTATAATTAATTCATGTGGTGCGTCTATTTCTACAAAAAAGAGAATTTAAAAGATCGTATAAACAACGATAGTTTCCAACAATTGTTAAGGTAAAAAAAGCTTTGTACTGCATCTTTAGAATATCAGTATCTTTCTCTTTAATCAACTGCTCGAGGTTCGTAAGGGAACCCCATACGATAAAAATGACAATATACGATTTGCAGAACGTCAAAAATTATTGTGATGACGGAAAAAAAAATCTTTGGTTCAAATTGCAAGCAACATCGTATCATAAAAGACATTGATTTTTTTAAAACTGCATGTTAAGTAATAAATTTTAAAAAATACAGTTCGCTGAAGTTTTGCTAAAAAGCTGTAGTTAGTGCGTGGAATGATCTAAGTTATTATATATTTTATAACTAAATACGTTGCTATTTTTACCCTATTATTCTACCCAGTAAATGCCAAGTCAATCGCTTAAGTTTTTTTACATTAAGGATTAACAGAAAACAAAACAACACAATAGAATGACATTATATAAAAAAAATAAAGCTCTTTTTGTTCTAACTACACATTATTTATTAAAGTTAAACTCATCGTGAGCATTATCAATTGATTGAAAATGAAAGCAAAACCAGTTTTGATTTTTAATAAATAATGTGGAATTAGTAAAATAAGTATTTAATTTTTTAATGTAATAATAACTAAAAGAATTGGAAAATGGTCACTCGTTGAGTAAATAAATATCTGGTCATGAAAATATAAAGGATAATATGCAATATTTTTTTAAAAGAAGAAATCAATGCTACATCAGTTCGTAGTAGTAGTGTACAAATACACTTGCGAAGGGGAGTATTAAAAATAACAGCCCTAATTCATTGAACGTAAGAATAAAACAGTAAGTTAGTATATAAATCTTTAACATATTAATAACGGACATATAATTATAGTTTTACAAGTTTCCGTTATTTACGAAAGTTCAGGGATATGAAAACTTAGAGAGAAATAATTTTTCAATGTTATCGTATCGAAGTTATGAGTGGATAAAGTTATTTCGAGCATCGGTTTGGTGTCCGAGATAGTAACATTCAATTGAAAGTAATTTAATTTGACGAGAAATATTTATATAAGATTTGACTGGCAGCACTTTTTAAGCGTGCAAGAAAATGGCGTCTGGTGATGGCACGTAACTATTTAATTTGTTTGCCAAGCCAAAGATACATTATTGGCTTATTTAATGAGGAAATCAAGTTATGAAATTAATTAATTTAAATTAGAAGAGACAGGGAGAAACAAGATTGGAAAAATCTGATTAATATTTTATAATTGAGTCATTCAAAATACCACCGTTTTTAATCTTCTAAATCAGTGTTCTTAACCGTATTGATAGAATCGCCCCTTTTTGCAGAAATAAATTATCCAAAATTATCTAACGACCCCCTTCACCGAGGCATTTGAAATCCTCAATTCCGTATACATTTACGCAAAGTATCTCCGAAACTCGTTTTTTTTACCCCACCGACGAATTCCTCAATCGCCCCCTCGCAATCCTACAGCGCCCCACCCAAACTTCTAAACGCCCCCGTTAAGAACCACTGTTCTAAATGAACATCGCAATTCATTGCGAGTTTGCTTAGTGTTTAAATCAATTTAAATATACATTTAAAATATGGACTTTTTCAGTATGAAATATACAATAATAAAAACTGATCAAAACGAAATCTGTATATCGAGCTTTAGCGAGAACTATTGTTGATACTTTTAAACAGGTTTTATTTGAATTTATTCACATCCACACGTAATGTTTTAATACTCACATCAGTATAGATTTAAAATTTCTTTCCAATAGTATCGCCTCTATCAACTTATACTGTTATAAATATTATGGCATATCAAGAAAGCATACAGAGTGGGGTAAGGTGGTAATTCATTCACGACTATTCGAATAGATTTTCATTCATATGAGAAAGAATCCTGATTCGATAAAACACAAATTCAAATGAATAGTAAAAACAAAAGAATATGAATCAAAATAGTACTGAACGTGCTAAAAGAATTGTTTGAAATATTAACTCTATTGAGTTATGCCTCAAGAAATTACAGCGTACTAGCTTGTAAGATAATTTTAACTACATTGAGAGTTATTGATTTCTTCGTAAAACTAAATTATATAATACGAAGAATAGTAAAAGAATGATTTAAATAAAAAAATATAAAATAAAGTTCTCTTCCATTGTTCTGACGATGGCATCGTGCTAAGATACTATTTTGTGATAATTCAGTATCAGAATAATTGAAATATATGTACTTTAAAAAGTAAAAAAAATATATAAATTCAGATCGGAAGGCCAACTTTTCAAAAAAAATTCTCCCGTCGATTTATTCAACGCATGCTAATTAATCATGTAAACGTAAAGTATTACGCAAATATCGTAAACTATTCAATTTTATTGTTTCAGTATAGAAAATAATTGGATTTAAAAACTTATCATTAAATTGTAGGCAGGGCCATACTTAGAGGAAATTATGTTACAAGGGTCCCTAGATTTCAACGACGTAAAATAAAGGGTTGCTGAATTTAATATTTAAAATATTTGTTTATTTTTATACTTTGCTACCCTCAAATATTTTGGATGTTCCATTCTATTGTTCGAAAAAAGGATTCTAGGTCTAAATTTAATTGGCCAACGCTCTCTAAAGATTTTTCATATATGAATATTTTGCAATCGCAGCATTTTCTATTGTAATAAAACAACGCACTTAGTAGTTGGCCCAAATCTAAATGGTAAAATAATTTTTATCTGCGTAGTAAAAAACCTTGCATATTTTTTATTATTTTTTTCCGGGTTGATATTAAAAAAGGTTTGTTTTTTCTTACCAAGCATCACGTCTTCAACAAATAAGGCTCGTAAGTTATCGTAATACGCTTTTTGTGGGCAGTAAAAAGGAGACCCGAATAAAGTAGGTAGTTCGGTAGACTTTTGACGTCTCTGTCGCATTTGCTAATAATATATTTCTGATACGAATATCAAATCGTCAAATGGTGTCAGAACAGTTATGAAAGTGTAACGTTTAATGATGAGTATATTTCCCTGACAATGTGGGGTAAGTAGGTTTTAACAATCTCACATTTATACAACTTTAATGGGAATAGATTAAAAGAGAACAAATAGAAAAAAAAAATAGTTCACTCTAAAGATTTTTTAATACGTTATTCAACTAATGGCAATCATGATACCAAATATAGCTTTAATGGTTTATAATACTATGCAGTCAAAAGTGTGGTTAGCAAGATTTGATTAATATCAACGATTTATGTTGATCACCATGACCTTAAGTTACGGCTGTGTACTAACTTTCTATATCCAAAATTATATTTTTGTTGTGATTTCATAATAATTTGATGTTTTGTTGTTGCAATTTTCCCGTCCTTCTCGTCCTGTTTACTTTGACATCCATAAACCGAAAATTGAAGTAAACGTTCAATAATGAAGAGATTATTATCCTATTCCTATTATGAAAATATCTTTTAAGCCCCCAAAGAATTGTGAAGGTACTTTTGACCATGTCAAAATTAGGCTAAAAATAAATTAAATAACTACGTAATCAATTTTCATATAAATTTGTGAAAGAACTTAGAAAGCATATAACATTTTGAAATTGAAAGATCGTTCGAAATAAACTCTTTTTTGTAGGTCACTTGAGATCACCTTGAAGAGAATTGATATCACAAACAATCATGTTGTAGAAATCAAATTAAAACAAAAATAACTAAATTTGATATTGTACCATACCGGAAATATAACCCAGACCCACATGATAAGTAAAGCCAAGCTCTTACCAAGTAAACCACAGCAAGCTAGAAACCCAATTCAATTAACAGAGTAAAATCTTATTTTCTCCCCCGAAAGCACGATAATGATTAAATTGGTTTTAATGTTGAAATTTATTTGAGTAGTTCAGTGATTGATAGTTTATTTGGTGTATAGAAAACAGCGACAATCAATAAAAAAAGAAAATTATTCACGTAAGAAATAGTCACCTGGTTTCTGAGCTCTTAGTTTCGCCTCTCTGACCTCGCGATGTCCAATGCAGACGTCAGTGTCAGCTGATTCCGGGAAGTAATCACACTGCAGGTACTCGGGCATTGTCAGTCCAAATACATCCAGGAAAAATCCACATCTTCGCATTGTTTCTGTCAAAAAACAAAGATATTATGATATTAAATTATCTAGATATGAGTATTTTTTATTAATTAAAAAAATCGGTGAAAACACAAATCGTTCACAAGAATAAATTATCTAATTTTGTTAATACAATTTCCTGAAATGGAAAATGCTTTTTTGCTGAGTAATGAAATAGTAATGAGTAAGGTTTTTATTGTATTCAATAGAAGATCAAAATTTATTGTTTTTAACTCGTTAAATTCGACCTACAGTGTTTTTAAGTTTGATCTAGTACTAATAAACTGTGTAGAAGTAAAAATCCACAGTTAATGAACAATCCTGTCAATATTTATTGATTAAATTTATATTAAATGAATACTTGCCAAATTTGAATCGTTAAAATTATGTACATTCAGAAAAAAATTGTCACTAACGACCCGGGTGTTGCCTTTCGGGATCTTCAGGGTTTCAAGTGCACGGATGAACTTGAACAGACGCTTAGTAAATGAATGCTATATAAGAAATAATTGTATCATTGAGTTTAAAGCCATTGCTGGCGATAAGGATTAGCCCATGGGAATGCCCATAGATTTTAATGGTGAGTTGTTTTAAGAATTAAATTTATTTTGTTTGTCGGAAAAGGTTTTATGATTATATTAATATAGGGTATAAAAGTGGAGAACCGTCGCCAATTTATTTAACAACTATACAATGATTTTTAAAAGGGCATTTTTCCCAGTTGTTTTTTTTCTGTTTTTGTTATAACCTGTCTTGGAAATAAGTTCTTTTTGTGCGAAAAATATGTTTTCATCTTAACTTTTGCAAATAAATAAAGCCTATTCTGCAATGTTTTGTAAAGCATAAATATGCGTTTTAGTATTAGAAAAGAGATTCCATGAAATATGCTTCACGGTCAAAAGAGGTTATGAGACCTTTTGAAAAATCATTCCTCAATTATAAAAGGTTTGAATTCATTTTGCGAATACCAAGCTTGGCATTATTTGACAAATGTAAAAATAAATCGTCGAAAATAATGTTTTTGAGTAAATTGATGTTGATTTTTTCGTACTCAAACATTTTGTTTAAATATTGTATTTATCTTTTGCGCAGTGAATTTATTTAAATTAAGTATTTGAATCATATATAATTCAAATAAAAAATGTTTTTATTTTATTTATACTAGCGTGTCCGCATATTTTTTACAGTGTTTTAAAATATAAACTAAATTAAAATTCCGGCCTCTGTATCACATATTCACTGAAGTAACGCTACTAGTAATTTATTTATTTGCGGTAGTTTGACCCCATATGGAAACTATAGGTTATGCCGGTATTAGAATATAGAATAATTTTGCGACTTTTGGTCAATCTCTATCAATAAACAAGCGAAAAATTTTGTCTTTATTTTTTAACCAACTACAAGAAGACATATGCGCATGGCGCAGTGATTTTCGTTGTTGGTTTCTGTGCTAGATATCACGGGTATGAGTCCCAGCACGAACAGCATTTTTTACGATCGATTTATCGATTTCTGTTCCAAGGTATGGGTATTTGTGATGTCTGAAAATTCCCTCTCACCCTTCCGATCCTTCAATAACTGAGCGTAGCGTAAGCAATTCGTTAAACACTAGTCCTGTCCTAGCCTTATTTTTTTTATCCCTGCTTCTCTCTTTGGAGAAGAGAAGTTGAGTGACTGACTAAATAACAGTGCTCGTAAAAAAGTTCTATTAAGACACCTCCATTCGGAGGCCATATGCTTTATATTGGGAACGTACATGGATTAAAAAAAAAATTAATGCTTTGCTTGACATCCAAGCTTGAAAAAATGAAAAATTGTGAAAAAAGTGCACACTTTGGTGGAACGGAGAAAATACAAAATGCTGTATAAATTAAAATTTGTCTAGTATTGTGAAATGATCGGAAGAATGAAAGCTGTCTGGCTCTTGCTTAGTGATTTTAAATGTGCATGTAAATGTATTTAGGGGTAAAGGGAAATATTTGACTGTTATATTTAAATTATCAATAAAAATAGCTAAACAAATACTACGCTCATTTCCAAATAAACAGTTCCCAAGTTTAAATTTAATTAAATGTAAAAAGATTAGGCGTTCGTTTACATTTAAAATACATTTATTTTTTTATATAAACATGATACATTCATTTACTAAGCGTCAGTTTAAGTTCATCTACGCATTTGAACACCTGAATATGCCGAAAAGAGAAACCCGGGTCGTTAGTGAAAAAACTTGTGTGAATGTACATAATTTGAATAATTTAATTTTAATTAAGTGTTTCGTTTAAAAAGAGCGAAAGTAATAGTTTATACGTTTTCATATTGTCCAATAAAATTGACAAAATATCGACTGTGGAAAGGAAAAAGGACGTAACAGCTTTTTTAAAAAAAATAATTACAATGTATACAACTTGATACACGTTCTATCAAAAGGATGTCAACTGCAAATGCCAAATTAGTATCTAAATTTAGCTTTTAGTTTGAAAAAAGATAGACTTGTGAAAATTGAAACCAAGAAAAAAGACTGAAATAAAGGTTTTTCCTAGACAATTTTTAAAAATGAATGTTAGATTATGTCCGTGTGTGGGTGATGTCCTTTTTTCTTTCCACAGTCGATATGCATTTGCTGCGCGGCAATTACTGCAATGGCAAATGTTTCCTCAAATTAAAGAACGTAAATTTATCGATTCGAATTTCACAAATAAAATGTAAGTGAGTAGTTTGATATGATTTTTTTCGCGTACATTTGGTGAAAATTGCTCAAGAAGTGTAAAATTTTCCGGGCGGCTGCAATATTGCCCGCCAGCTAGTCGCCCGGTCGTGAGCTTCCCCGGGCTGGGCAACTCCTGACTAAGCTGCCAACCCGGCCGACACGTGCTCCTCGCTCAACTTGATGCTTATTGAGAAACATAAACAAGAATGCTGCTAATCTTCTTTGAAATATTGTGCAAACTTAATTTCGCTTCTCAGGAACGGGATAAGTGTTTGCGGTCGGGCCTAAAGACTGATTTAATAAAGTTTTCTGTATCGGCCGGATTAAAATGTATTGTATATTTACTTAGGTAATACAATATTTAAGATGTCTCTGTTTTGTAATAAACTGCTGTAAAATATGCTGAAAGTTTTCTTGTGAGTAACTTTTAGTAATTCGATCAAAGGTTTTATTAGACAGCAATTTATGGTTGTTTTAAATTTTGCGGTTGTTCTTAATTACCGGAGAAGTTACTTTGACAAAGTATCAACGTATACTTTTCGTATTGACACAGAGTTAATAAATTTCATAAGTTATTTTAGTTAATATCAACATTGAAATTGTGTATAAATTAACAATATTAAACATCTAAAGTGTTTATTTAACTCGCTGTATACAATTTAGCAAATATACCATTCAATATGTCTGTCTGTCCTTACGTTTAGTGTCAAAGTTGGACTTATATACCATAGTTAAAAATTCAAGTTACTGCAAATTGTGGGGCGAAACTATTTTTAATATGAGCGATATTGAGTTAGGTATGCGGATAGAGTAATTCAAGCCTAAGGACTCAACTGGTCCTATTAGTTTTAATATAAAATGTCTAAAAGACTGTCATTTTCAAATTGGAAATTATATTCTTAGGCAAATATTATTTTCTTTGTGTTATTCGTTATATTTTATGATCCTACTCAAAAGTTCCAGTTTTGGAAATAGTTATAGATTATAACCCCACAATTGTATTTTTTTAATGTAGGTCAGTAGTATATCAATAGTAAGACTAGGAATAGCTTATGTAAGCCATTAAACCTTTCAAATGTGGCTTAGTAATAAAAGAGTTTGTAATTTTTGTAGAGGCATTTTGCAAGTTGTAATGCCTTCCCTCTAGGGATTCCAACTATTTGTCATCATCAACAATTTGAATATCGAATAGTAAAATAGAAACTATCCCGACGTATTCGGATATCCGGATAGTTTTTAGTATAGACATACATTATATGTTTAAACTAAAATATTACATTAAATAGTACCTACATGAAAAACTAGTTCATTTGTAATAAAAGTAATTTATTAAAATTTCAAAAATACACATTTTAAAAATAATGTTTCATATTATTAATTTGTTTTTAACTTAGTTTTTAACTGTTCCTGCCGTTGAAAATACTAGTTTAGTAGCAGTTGACGTTGGCTTTATTGTTAGAAGTGTTTTAAACAACACGTCTAACTTTTCTGTTATTTTTTTTAATTGATATTTAATAATATACAAAATATTTTTAAAACTATGATTTAAATAAACATATTTTGAAAAACAAGGAATAACCGGCTGTTTTTGCTAGTAGACAGTGGTCTCGATTTCTGAGTTTTTACTAAGTAATCGTATAAATCGCGCGCAAAAAGAGATGTTGTACGATCAAAGTTTCTGTGTTCACTGATATACATTTTATAATAATTTAAGACTAAATATTTTATTTAATTTAAGACTAATATTTTCAATGTTTTAGATAAAGACACAACATATAAATACATATTTTAATATCGTTCTATTGTATTACAATATTTAAAATTTGCAGTTGCATCGGATTATTTCAACCGTATTTCTTAAATTAATCAAATTACGGCATTGAAGGTTTTTTTATAGCCCTGAATTCGAACCAATTCGTCAAACTCAAGTATTATGATAATATATTGATAACACCTGAGTTGAGTGAAGGCGAAAACACCACTAACTGAGGAATTCATAATTATTCTTTAAATGTAGAGAAATTGTGATGTAGATTTTCTAACATATTTCATTAAAAAACATTACGAATACTATTCGGATATTTCCTCAAATATCCGAATATCGAATAGTTGAAAAAGGGCCGAATATATCCGGATATCGAATATTCGAATATCCGGATTGGAATCCCTACTTCCCACCAAGTATTGACAGTGAACATCCTAAAAGTGATTTTTCGTATTTTATGTGTTTTTCTTTTGTATCCCTAAATTTGTAGGCCTGCATATATTTTACTAAGTGAAAAAAATCTGTATTTATATATTTTTTTTTTTTTTTTTTTTCCATGTCCGCTCCCAATATGGATCATATGGACTCCTAATGGAGTTTATCTCAACAGAAATGTTTCTACGAGAACTGCTTGTTACTCAGTTGCTCAACCTCTCTTTTTCCAAAGAGAGTAGGAATAGAAGGAAAGGGACAGTAATAGTGGTTAGCTAATCGCTCTCCATACGCCCCGGTCTGAGGATAGTTTGAGTGGGAGGGGGGAATTAAATACAGCACATATATACATGCCTTTGAACAGATATTCATAAATTGATTGAAAAATCAATTTATAAAACTGCCCGTACCAGGATTCGAACCCGTGCCTACCGTAGCGGTAGCCAACGATGTTAACCACTCGACCACACAGGCGGCTAATTTTTTTATGCAAATCTCAAAGAATTTCACAGAAAATATTTTTCCCGGATAAACAAAAAGACATATATATGTTCGAAATGTACATTCATGGTTGTGGATTTGTTCTGTTGGCAAGGTTTAGAAAAATATGAAATCTGAAATAATATCATAGAACGCATTTTGTATCGGATTGTGATACGTGTTCGCGTCGCTTCTCGACATGACAGTTTTATTTTATTATGAACACGTCTCCATTGGGAGCTGCGCTGCGGCCTGGCCACAGCGCCGGAAAACCTTTGAAACTGTAAATTGAAATGTACTGCAAGTCATGTAGAAACTCAATATTTGCGACGCCATTGTGGCGATATTACGTAAAATATCTCTTTGACACTTCCCTACACAACACGACAGGGAATTTATTTATGAATATTGAACAACGTGAAGTTTTACAGATATTTAAAGTATCATATGAGTTTTTTTTTAAATTTTACCTTTGCCTACTTTTTTGATGTTGTATTTTCTTCACAATGTCTGTGAAGCATAAATACTTACATATCGACTGAAAAAAGACGTAATCCACACATAGCAAATTTTACAGGAGGCACACAAACGTATTTTGATGATTTTACGCCATATATAAATTATGAAATATACACAACCTGGAAGTGCACGGAGATTTCTAAACTGGTGTTAAATTGACATAATCTAATATTAATTAAAAAAATTGTCTAGGGAAAATCTTTTTTTCTTAGTTTCAATTTTCACAAGCTCATCTTTTTTCAAACTTAAAAGCTTAATTTAGATACTAATTCCTATATCCTTTTGATAGAACGTGAATCAAGTTTGATACATTATGATTATCGAAAAAAGCTGGTTTGAAAAAACTGTGGAATGCGTCCTTTTTCCTTTCCACAGTCGATATCATATGACTCTAATGAGGCATTTTAGCAGAAGTTGTACTGTGAAAACTGGTTATAATTCAATCAGAAACCATCTTTTTTAACGAAGACGTGAAATATACATATGTGATTTTGATGTATTATGTAGTTTTATTTTATATTTTGTCTCTTTATATTTGTCAAGTACATGGTGAATTGGCGTCAGCTGTTATGTCATGTACTATAATTTTTAAAAATAAATAAATATAACGATATGGCTCGGATGGTACTGTCAATGACGTTCCTAGGCTATGTGCCACCCCTAAGTAGAGCTCTAAAATAGCGCCCGATTTTTTCGTTATTTCCCATTATTCTAAGAATACGTATACACATATAGAAATTTGGGAGAAAAGTCCCAATGTGAGGTAATATATTATTTGACGTCTAATTCAAAATGGCAGTCTTATCAGTGCCGCCAACACATAAACGAAAAAGCAGAAATCTTTCGTGAATTCTTTTTTTGAATTATTTATATATATTTAAAAAAAAAGTAATTATCTCTAATTACCGTAAAAAAATACTCCGAACACATTTCCGCAGGAGTGACACGCATTGCAAAACACAAATTCGTCCAAATAAGTCGCGAACATGTCGTCACTTGTCCCGAATTGGTGTTTCAATTTACGTTTCGCTCGCATCCACATATTCTCCACGTTATTGGTTATGGTTATTTATTATTTCTTTCACTTCCACTATAACATTGCGAGCTCGCAGTCTACCTGACATGGCGATTTTGCAGAGATATCACTTATTTGAAACAAGAAGTAGTTCAGCAGGGAAATGTTATTTATTTGAAGCGTTGGCGGCACTGACAAGACGGCCATTTTGAATTATACGTCAAATAGTATATTACCTTGCATTGGGATTTTACCGAAATTTGAATCCTCTAATCACCTGTTTTGATTTCACGTGATTCATAATATATATGTGTACCTTATTGACAAAGATCCTCACGAATAAATGTGATCCAAAAGTCCATATTATTTTTCAATAATTATGAAAAAATAACTATCCCTTCAATATTCATCATAAAAAATAATTTTAATTTAAAATACACTTACATTTTATAAGTATCGTTTCTTGATTTAGTATTTCATTAATTAAAGCCATTGACTCATCATATAGAAAATTATTTAAAAATCGTGTCAAAAATATTTAATCATTTAAAATATCTGTGATCATTTGCCGCTCACTAGGATTTGCCGCCTCTAGGCAACTGCCTACTCGCCAATGCCCTCGGGACGTCCCTGGGTACTGTTATTAAACTCATTTTTTTCGCCACGACACATTTAAAAGATCGAATAGATGCAAGGAAATGAAAACATCATACACATCATTGCTTTTGAATTAAAAAAATATAAAAATAAAATAAAACATTGAAATTTATATGTTTATAGTGTGTGGTATATCCAAAGGCGAGACAAACATTCGTTCATATTGATTTCAATGCATATATCGATATCAAATATAAAACTAAAAAAATATTTATATTTGAACTGAACATTTGAATACGGAGGCCGGAGACACAGTTCGTCGTTTCCTTAAAGTAATTTCTTCACTTATATCAAAAGTAATCTGTCATTAAGAAAAGTACGCTGGAAAGGTCACATAAGGGATTACATATTTCAACACCGCACAAAGACGTATAAATCTTCTCATGTTTATGTTTTCCAATAAGCATTAACTTCTAACAAGGGCTCGGCTGAGGGTGCCTCAACAGTCAAGCGACTTGCTAAGTTATGCTCTTATATAAGTTCTCTTATAAGACAGTAGCGTAACCAAGGCAGCTTTAAAAATTACTTTCGTAATACAAGAGAAAGTCACAACAGATTTTTTTATACAATTTGTCAATTACTGGTAATTTTTAACAGTCTATGAGTTATATCGCAGTATTTGTACAGTTTTCTGTTAGTTATCTTATTCTGAATACACAATAATATATGTCAAATGTGAAAAAGAAAAAGTATGTAACCCACATACAACAAATTTTAAAGAAGGCAAAAAAACGTGTTTTATTGATTTTAGGCCAAAGACGAATTATAAAATATACACAACCTTGAAGTGCATTGAGACTTGTAGGTAGGGTGATGTTAAATTGACTTTTTAAGCCCTTTTTCTTTATTGCAACACTCACAGGCCCTTATTTTTTGAAGCTTAAAAACTAAATTTAGATACTTATTCGGCTTTTGCAACTTACATCTTTTTGATATAATGTTTTCCAAGTTGTATACACTATGATTATCGAACAAAAGCTGTTTTGGAAAAACTGTAGCTTATATCGTCTTTTTATAAATTTCGGACAGCATTTTTTGTTCTTTCACTTTGAAATATCTATCAAAGTTTATGACAATATTATATTTTGATAAGTGTTATCGATACACCGAAAAGTAATATCAAGCAAGTGAGAGACGAGAGAGAAACTAACTAATTTGAGTAAGATGATCACTATTTTTTTTAATAACTGATGATATCCTATGTCAGCCTGAAGGCAGTATAAAAATGTTATCACGTTAGTGGTAGAGAGCTGAAAAAGTGTCCATGAAAATTGTAAGCATACATATTTCTTAATCGTATTTTTTTATTATTATGAAGTGTGAAAAAAAAAAGTGTACCCCACAGAAAAAATGGCGCGGCCCGGCGCTGGTGGCGGCATGTTGCGACGAAGTATGGTTTGCCACTGACAAATTATTTGCGAACCTCGAGTGAAAAGTTTGACACGAAGATGGTATTCGCGTCACATTCTTCACTCACAAAACAGCCACAAAAAGTAACTGCGTATTTATTTACTTTTGTAGTGATATTTCATGAAGCGAGAGTGCTGAATGTATTCAACTATCCCCTTCATATAAATTTACGCGCCAGAAAACAAACAGTTTGTACGATTTCCTTAAGAATTTTAGAGTTGAAATTTTCTAGTAAAAAAACCTTTTTTAAAGTTAGAATAACAATACTTGTAGAGATTTTTTCAAAGAATGAAATATTATGCCAAAATAAGTAATACGTGGATCATATAGACTGTGTAAAGGAAAAAGGACGTAACCCATACAAAGCAAATTTTACAGGAGGCACAAAAAACGTGTTTTGATGATTTTGGACTATATGCAAATTATGAAATATACACAACCTTGAAGTGCACAGAGACTTCAAAACTGGTGTTTAATTGACATATTCTAATATTAATTAAAGAAATTGTCTAGGAAAATCCTTTTTTTCAGTTTTTTTTTGGCTTCAATTTTTACAAACTCATCTTTTTTCAAACATAAAAGTTAAATTTAGATACTAATTCGGTATTTGCAGCTTGCATCCTTTTGATAGAACGTGTATCAAATTTATTACATTATGATTTTTGAAAAAAAGCTGCTTTGAAAAAACTGTGGGATACGTCTTTTTTCCTTTCCATAGTCGATATACATTTTAGTCTATTTTTCATAGATATACAGTCGAACTTGGTTATTACGAGAAATATGGGACCGACTGAATTTGCTTGTTAAAAGCATTATTCATTATATGAGATAGTAGGTATTTTTAAATGCTTACAAACATACCCATCACATGAAGACATTAAGTATCTGGAGCGGTCTCATAACACAAAAAATCGCAATTGAATAAAAAATACACATATTACATTTTTCTGTCAATCCACTTTTCTTATAAAATTAAAAATTGATGCTTGTTTCATTGTTTTCACTCTTCTTGGCGATATTTTTCCTCGGTTTGCCAGAGAAGTAGCTCGCTATAAAAGTGAATAAATGTATGGAGAAAACCATAAACTTAAATGTCAACGAATGTTTCCTCATAACATCCGAAATCTCGCTATTTCCGTGATCATATTAACCGAATTCATATGCATGTTGATTGTTAGTTAACTGTATTTTTTAGTTTTATTCTCAACACGTTTTTAGATCAGCGCGTTCAACTACGACTTATTTTACGGATTATATAAATATATATTTTTTTGTCCTCTAACGTGTATTACCACTTTACATATTTTTATTTTGAATATTTTTTAAAAGTTGATGGCAAATTGGCTTCAGTTCTACGTACTGTCTTTTTTATTTGAAACAATAAATAAATAAAATAAAATAAATGAGTCAGTTCAAGTTCATCCGTGCACTTGAACGCCTGAAAATGCTGAAAAGCGAAGCCCGGGTCGTTAGTGAAAAAATCTGTGTGAATGTACATAATTTGAACGATTCAAATTTAATATTCAAATTCCACCAAGCACTTTCAGTTGAAATCTTAAATTATAAAATAAATGAGTTACGCAAGGTGATTAAACTATTGCATAGCATAATTTATTGCTTGTAGCAGGGCTTGCCTTACCGGGCAGTGAAAGCAATTATTTACCGTTTATAGGTAATTTATTAAAAGTTAAAAATAAATTACAAGTCTTAGTTTTTAGTGTATTTAACTTACCATAGCAGAGACTTCGACACGGCCGAACCATGTGTCCAACAGGGCCGCATTTGGGTACAAACACAGAGCACAAAAAAAGGGCGGCTAATTCGTAGCATCTCACATCCACGACAGCGTCATATACTTCCAATTCCTAATATTAAAAAAAACAACAAATGAATTATCGAGTAGAGAAACTTACAAATCTGCTGTATCGCACAATCAAATATGACAACATACATTTATAATTTTATCTACTAAGCTGAAATGCTGTTTTTGGTCCAGTCATTAGATTTTTTTTTTTTGTAAGTTTAAAAATCGACTGTGGAAAGAAAAAATAACGTAACCCACACATAGAAAATTTTATAGGAGGCACAAAAAACGTGTTTTGATGATTTTGGAACTTTAAAGTGCTTGGAGACTTCTAAACTGGCTTTTAATTGACATAATCAAATATCAAATAAAGAAATTGCCTAGAAAAAACATTTTTTTCAATCTTTTTTCTTGTTTTAAATTTTCACAATCTTTGATACATTTCATACGTGTATCAAGTTTGATACATTGTGATTATCAAAAAAAAGCTGTTTTAAAAAAACTGTGGGTTACGTCTTTTTTATTTCCACAGTCAATATCATATATTTTTTTGACCAAATGTGGAGAAAATAAAATCACATCAAAATAACACAATATAAGTTCTTCTATAAAAGTTTATTTTGATCCCGACACTCAATCATTATTTATTGGAGAAGTTAATGATACTAAAATACTAGATATAAAATATAATCAAATTTACGTTTTCCTTTTTTGTGTGATTGTGATTTTTTTAAAATCCATGTTTGCTACCAATGTGGAGCATATGATCTCCTGATAAAGGTATCTCAACCGAAGTTGTTTTTTTGAGAACTGTATGTTACGTAGTTGCTAAGTTTTTTTCGAAAAGTGTAGGGAAAGAACGCATAAGGCGATAAGATGACAAAACTAGTGGATAACTAAAAACTCTCGCCACGCCACATGCCCTCGCACAAAAATCCATGCCTTCGAACGGGAATATATAAATCGATTGAAAAAATTTGTTTGTACTGGGATTCAAGCCCGTGAGATCTGTCAAGTAAGCCAGCAACGTTGACTGTTGCGCTTTGGACCCAAAATAATATAATCATAATTGAGCAAATCTTATATTCATAAATATAATTACATTTTGTGCTTCTCTCTGACCAAAGTGTCCGATGTAGTTTGGAAAGATTGTGAAGTTGTAGGGCACTCTGTGGAATTGACAGAAGCTGACTATGACTGGTAAGCAAACTCCTGGTGCAGGATTCCTTGGCATTGGAGCAACCGTCAGCGTTGTGCTGGTGGTTATTGTTTTGTTCACGACCTGCTGAACAAAGAGAAATTTCATTATGCTTTCAAAACATATCGCCGGCTCTGAACGAAAAAAATCAACTCAAATAATCTGAAAAGATTGTCAAATTTGAAAAATTACAACATTTGTTTTATCCACTTGGATAAAAACAATATAAAGTAAAGAAAACATGATAACATATGTTATGGAAAGGCCTCAAGATTATAAGTTTTCTTAATCATTTTTTTTTATAATTAAATAATTCTTTAAAAAAAAATATAATAAAACCTATATCTCGCGGTTGGAACAAATAATTTATTATATGGATAAAAATTTGGAAAGATAAACAGGATAACCATCATAAAATTATACGGACATGAACATAAATTTGCAAAAATAAATGTATAATATTAAAAAAAAAAATACTACTATTATCATGTGAATAAAAACTGTTTTATTTTTAATTTGAAAAAAAAATATATTTGATATTACAGCTAATGCCAAAGCGTCAAATATATTGAAGTTGAAAGATATATCTTTAGACCATTTCAAAGTCGATGTGTTGATATTCCATAAAACATCGTAGCCATTTATAGATAGTTACTAATATAAGATCTATTTTATTAGCTTATTAAATATGTCTTTCATTTAACATGAGCTGATAACGTTAATTTGTCAAAGTGTCATTGTACTTACACTGATTTGTACAGCCGGATATGCTCTGAAGTAGGCAGCGAGTCCACCGGCGATCGCCATCAGAGCCACAGCGTTTACCAGAACTTGGACGAAGCGGAACTTCTGCCGGCCCTGTGTCACGTAAGGGTTGGACGATCGTCGCATGTCACGTATGATCTGAATTTTTTTCGCATCATCACTTTTTCTCATCATAATAATCTCCAACTTAATCATTCTCTGTTATAACTCACGTTATAAATACAAATCAATCTAATTTTAAAACAACCAAACTCCTTCCGCGTTTTTTGATACATGTATTATAAAATACAACAATTATATAGAAATGAAATTATTGCAATTTTAGAGACATTGGACGGACAGAATAGATATTAGAGTAAAAGTAAGTATCAGAAAAGAACAATTGTTATAAAAACGAAAGATTTAGAATGAGAAGTCATCAGATATAGCGAAAAAAATTAGATAGTATATACGCCATATGACAAACATGTTTTAATTATAATATAATATTATATGTAAAGTAAACCTCGAAAGTACGTGTACGAATACACAACTAATGTTCGTAAAATAAAAGTATTATGCACAATTGGCAATTATTTAAAATAAGATATAATGTTTAACCCATTTTTGCCCAGTGTTCCAATATTGGAACATTTAGTATTTTTACTTCCACTCCATTATGCATGACGCAATAAAAGTTGAGATTGCATCAGTCTATAGCTAGCAAGCGTGGGGATCGTTTCGTGTAGTATTTTTCAGGTTTGAACCTGTCGGAGTGAGCAGTGCTTTTTTATTTGCATGAATTACTGGAAAAAATTGGTTAATGAAAAGTGCAAGCTCTAACAAAAAATACCATGTCATTTGTGCAGGTAAATAAATGCCAGCATTTTGATTTGTTTCTACTGTAGAAAAATAATAGAAAATTTAATATGAAATATGTACATTGGGTACAAATTAACAATTTTGGAAAAACGTGAGCTTCGCCGACGTAATTTCGAGGCTTATAGGTAAGTTTGTGTATGAAGTATTAAATGTAATGATAGGGAAATTATTACAATGTAGTTAAAATTATTTACTAAGTTGAGAATTCAAATGTATTGTTAGAAATTCGTGAAAATATTGATGCAAAAAAAGAACAACAAAAATAAAGTATTTGAATCTACAGGGTTTTTTGTTGAAAAATAATAAAAATTGAAATTTATCATTTTAAGTGATCTTTTTTACTAACAATTTCTCGATAAGTTTTGAATGGATGCATTTGGGTATGAGTTGAGGTACACTGGTTGTTAATTGATGAATGCAGCCAATATTGTAACATTAACAACTAACCTTGTGATGGAGTGACATGTTGGATCCATTGTGAAATCTTACGATAGTCTGAAGACTGGCTGGCGTTGAAGCACTTTTGGTAAGAGGTGAACTGCCACCAGCTTCTTCGCAAGGCTGCGGCACTGGAGGGACGACGCTCAATCTGCCACTTAATCTGCTCGTCTTAGTGCTATGATGATGCGGCAGTAAAGGCGCTTCCATGGTTTTTGTCGTATAACTCGGAGACGACGTCTGACTGAAGCTATCGCTCGACACACTGGAGTCTTGTCTCAATGAGACTTTTCCTCCATTTCCACCGGAAGTTTGATTGTTCCCTTGAACTGAAGTTAAAGGCGGTGGAACGTTAGCAATTTTTTTGTTAGAGTTCATATTATTATCTTGCATTGTTTGGCTGATATTTTTTTGGGTCGTTGGACCGTTTTTCTTGAAGTTATTTCCTTGTTGTGTTTTTTGAACATTTTGGTTATGATCTTGATCATTGGTTTTATTGTCTGTCATATTGTTGTTGCAGTTTTCCTGTATATAATTATTGTCGTTCCTGCACTGGTTTGTCATATTCTGGTCTTGGTGCTTTCGCTGAGCTGGTTGAGTTTCTCTGGGTCTATTCTGGGACTTGGGGGAGTACATTGAATACAGATGACTATTTTTGTCTGGCGGTGGGATACTTCTCGCTGGAGGTGGCGGAGGAGGCGGTGTCGGCGGAGGTATCCTGGGAGCTGTAGGTGGTTGAGGACTATTGCGTCGCGGTAATGGTGGCACTACGGGCGGTGGCTGCTGGTTGACTGGTGATCTTTTAGGGACTGCTGGTGCTCTCTGCGGAATTGGAGGTGGAGGTCGTTGCACGACAACCTAAACATTTTTGCATTTATTTAGTAATGATTTATTATTGTTCAAATTGGACAAACACCAAATGAAATACTGTAAAAGTTCCGCTAATGTACGTTGTATTGGTTTTTTAACAACAAAACGATCAGTAAAGATCGTTATTCGATAAACTATAACTTTGTAGGATAGGAGGACACAAACCATCTTCGGTAATTTTATTTAATTGATTTTATTTTAAACCAAGATATTGTGCGTACTGCGTGTGCAATGGTTGACAGAATATGTAATCATGATTTATATTTTTGTGTATGTAAATAATTGTAAACTTTATTAGGATTTTTATTCTACAAGAAGTATTTTAGTTCTACAAATACAGAACCCAATGGAGTTTTACCAAGTCAATGAAACTTCACTCAATATGAGTTTTATACGATAGTCCAACAATATAAGTATTTGATTATCAACAATTTGGTTATAATAAACTGGTATTATGTTTTTTATCACGCATGCATAATTAATAATTAGTAAATTATTTTTTTGGTATCCTCATAACCTGGATCGGTTTGTTTTGCGGAGGCCGCGACGGCGGGCAGTAGGGCAGTGCATCCGATGGGCAGTATTTGAACCCCGATCCTGATGAAGGGACGATGCCTGGCGGCGGAGGGTGGTTTCCTTGGCCGCCGACGCAGTAACCTGCCGAGTGTCGGCGAATAGGGGCTGCAGGTCTCAGCAGCGACAGCAAGCTGCGGTCGGTGCGCTCGCTGCCTGCCAGACTCGCCGCCCGCGCACATCTACCGCGTTCAAAGTGTTAGTTTGTTAGTAGCAAGCAAAAAGCTGAGATATAAAGCAATATAAATTATTATTTCTTAAAGTAAGTTTAATAAAAGAAAAAGTGGTTTGTTTAAACGTGTCTCTTGCAACTATTATAATAAAAACTGACAAACTAATTTAATAAATAGCTGATATTGAAAATACATAGATGTAATTTTGTCATTAATTGGAGAAATCAATGACGAAATGAGTTTCATATTATTTTGTAATCTTTGATCGGTAAATGTGATTGAAAGCTTTTTGATCGCTGAATACCTTCACATCACATCAAAGCTACGTTGCGTGCAGCTTAATGCGAACATACTGGCTGAAAGCTTTCATCGACATAAATGCCATGGAATATGTATACAATATATATAATATTATAGGCGATTAAATTTTTGAAATTATTCTTTACGATGTTTTCAAAAGGATTCTAATGGTATTACTTCAAGTAGTTTATAAAAAAATTGGGTTGCAAAAACACTTTTCTTCTGATTATATAATAATTGAAAAATGAATATCTACATATTTTCTAAAATTTAAGATTTTTTTTTTTTTATAACCTTATGTTAATAATATATTATAATACAAAATGTTATGACTACCATTTGACGGATTTGAAGGAAGGACGATAAAAACCAAAGGGAGGCAAAATGAGATTTTAAAAATAACACAGTACATATTTTGTGCCGTGAGTCTTTAATATTTTTTTTTTGTTTAAATTATTAGATTAAAAAAATATACATAACAATAAAACGTACTTTGAGTTCTTTTTGACGTAAATACGTCTTTAAAATTGCTTCCATAGGGAGCCAATTCAAAAAAACAAATGATAACGAAATCGGGGGATACAGTTTGGTGTTGCAGCTTCATATCTATCATTGCTATTCAAAATTCAATTACACCACTAGATAGCTAAAGAATCAAAGAATTTATTATGTAAAGACTGTGATACATCGCGCGGGGCGGAGGGGGAAGCGCCGCCATTTTGAGGTCATTTTGCTGCGTATAGAGATTTCTATTTACTATAACTTTTGACTCAAAGAAGTTACGATGTTTGTTCAAGTTTCAATCGTTAGATCTTAACAAAATCTATCGATTATAGATACAACATTAGTGTAACATTGTGACTGTGACTATAATTAGCTGTTAAAATATAAAAAAATATATAATATCGGGCTATACGCGTCAAAAAGGCAAATCGAAATACAAAGATCGTATACAGTTGGAAAGGACTTCTCAAGAGCAATCAAATGGTACCATTAAAACACCATATGACCGAGTCAAGCAGTGCCGGGAACGTAAAAATGAGGCGTAATATCACCTATTACGAGACGTATTCACATACAACACACTGCCGTGTCCATGACACAGCCACACCCCATTTTTTTTAATTTTAGAAATAAATCAGGAAAAAAACCCATTGCAAACCTCTTCTATTTTTTATCCACATTTGCTAAAGCAAGTTTAACTCTCATATTGGTCGCTTCGTAAAAAAACTCAAACTTCACTGTAGGAAAAAGCTGGACCAGCGAAAAATAAATAGTACACGAAAAAAGATTGTGTGAAAGTCATTATATTTGACTAAACAGCTCAAAACGTACAGTTAATTCCTGTGGTTAGTCAAAACCGATCCTGACCTCTTGATACAGTTTATTACAATTAGTGCCAAATGTTTTGTTTTGATTTAACATATCGACTGTGGAAAGGAAAACGGACGTATCCCACAGTTTTTGAAAACAGCTTTTTTTCGATAATTACAATATATCAAACTTGATACACGTTCTATCAAAAGGATGTAAGCTGTAAATGCCGAATTACTATCTAAATTTAGGTTTATGTTTGAAAAAAGATGAGCGTGTGAAAATTGAAACCAAGAAAAAATACGGAAAAAAAGGATTTTCCTAGACAATTTCTTTAATTAGTATTAGATTATGTCAATTAAACACCAGTTTTGAAGTCTCCGTGCACTTCAAGGCACCGTCCTTTTTCCTTTCCACAGTCCATATATAATATTGTTTATGTGCCAAAAATTGACTGTTGAATATATGAAAGTAGCTTAAAATTAAAAAAAAAAACAAATATTCACATTTTGAAAAATGAGAAATATTTTCCAATAATAAATCTTATATTTAATAAATCCATTCATGTCGTCTTCCATTCTATAATTTGACACGTGTACAGATAAGATCACGTTCGAGTTTTTTGGGATGAACTTGTAAATATAATACAATATCTACATAAAAAACCCTCGTCAAAGATATAATACATTTTACGAGCTAAATTTACATTATGCTATCTTACATTTATGTCGCTTGATCTGGATACCATGTGATTTAAAATATCTTTCGAATTATATTCACAAAATCGCAAAAGATATTTACATACCCTATTTAACCCTTGTTATAATGTGAATTCAATATAAGAATAGTATCGGTGAACGATATATTATATTATAGAGTATATATTATATAATCTCGTATCAATTTTATTTTTTAAAAAATAATTAAGTGATTTAAAAAAAAATTGTACACTGTGTACAAATAATTTAAAAATATATACATTTTGGGATTTGTATACTTGGATATTTAAAAAAAATATTTTTAATAATATTTAACGAAAATATTGTTTGTAAAACATCTTTAATATCATCGCCTCATGTCGGATTTAAAATGTAAAACTAGAACATTGAGATTAGTTTTTATTTTATATAAATACAATAGAATTTATTTCACAATTTTACAGTATAAGTAAGACTAGTGCTATTGTTAGAGTGAGCTATGTTGAATTATTTGCTTACGTGGTTAAGCATGCAAATTGGTTTAAGGTATTTTGGAATAAATGCTTAATGTGTGATTTATCCTAATTCTTTCAACGTTTGTACAAATGAAAAAGATTTACTTAAAAAGTAAAGACATTCTTTCTACATTTTTGTATTTTTATGTTTTATAATAAAACACCTAGTAATACAATTTTACATTCGTCGCTGTCACATCAAAAAGTACGATTATTTCCGAAGAATATTATTAATAGGTATCTGAGATATAAAACAAATGGCTGCACGTAAAATATTTAATGATTGCCATATTTAATAATAGAACGTTCAGTATAATTATGTTTATGCTCGATTGCTTATATCGAGTGTCATGAAATGTTAACGGAGACAAATAAATATTATACCTTAATGCTACGCTGCTACGGCGTAGCTATAAATACTTTGATTCGTAATCGTAATTATTACAGGCAGGTATTTACGGAAACAATTCAAAAGATATTCAGATGGCATTTGGTGACAATATTCATGGAATAAATGAATCGAAATATTTATGGATTGTATTCAATAATTCGAGTAAAAGAAATAATTGAAGAAATAAAAGGAATTTATATGATGAGGTGAAAATTTAGAACTATAGAAATTTAAACTGGAGTTGAAATAGACATAAACTAAATGCTGTAATAATAAAAAGCTGAAAATAAAAAAAAGCTTAGCTCTGACGATGGCGTGAAGCCAAAAAGCTACCACAAAAATATTATTATTTGTGCGAATTTAAATATTTAACTATGTATTCATTGTACCAATGGGGTAAGTTGAAGATAATTATACCAGTTAAATCATTATTTATATAATAATGAAATATATTTTATTCATTAAAGATACTAAAGGGTGCTTGATGTAATTTAAATAAAAAAATGAACCGTTCAAAACCTGAACACTGAGTTAAAATAACTAAGATTTTTTTCTCTTCATATTATGTGATCTCATTAGTTATTTCACAACAGCCAAATTTTGTTTGAATGACAGTTTGAAGAATACTGTTATTTCGTTAGTGACTTTCAGTGAATATATATTTATATCTATAGTAGAAATATATATCATTAGTTGGAATATAGTTAGTGCATATGTAATGAACATTTAATTTAAAATACACTTTCGCTGTAACATAAATAAGCTATTGTACACCATTTCCTCAGAAATTCAGTCTCTTGAATTTTCTTTCAGAAGAGAGTAATGATGGGGATCAGGAAGGAGTAATTAGTTAGTTATTTGAAGGTCAAAACATTTCAAAAACATCCATGCTTTTGGATTCAATAAATCGTAGTGTTCGTTCGGGAATCCCAACACGTGGATATCGGTATCGAATAAAGACATGTGAATATATCTAAATGTATATTTTAGATTATAGCATATATAGTTTAGACATGCAATGATAGATTGTCATATTATTTTATATATTTACCGTGCTCTGTTGGATTCAAAGTTATGGTCTGCTCCACTGGTATCAGATGTGATATTGTCTGGATGGAGTTGCTGCCCCATCATATTGCCACCCTGCGCCCATGCTACCGTCAGCCAATCTATCAAAAAATAAATAGGTGTTTATTGAGTTAAGGTTCGTACGGCACCTAATTAAAAAAGTAATTAATTAAGTTTTTCTAAAACAGCTTTTTTCGACAATCACAATGTATACAACTTCACACACGTTCTATCAAAAGGATGAAAGCTGAAAATGCCGAATTAGTATCTAAATTTAGCTTTTATTGTTGAAAAAAGAAAGGCTTGTGAAAATTGCAACCAGGAAAAGGGACTTAAAACAAGTTTTTCCTGAACAATTTGTTAAATTTTATTAAAAACCAGTTTATCAGTCACCGTGTACTTCAGGGTTGTGTATATTTCATAATTTGCTTTTAGCCTAAGATCATCAAAAAAAGTTTGATGTGTCTTCTGTAAAATTTGATATGTGTGGGTTACGTCCTTTTTCTTTTCTACAGTCGATATGTATAAAGGAAAAACGTAATATTTTTTTGTATTCTTGCTCTTAATATTAACTTCAATTTCTTTCGTTTTTTATGCAACTGTGTTTATTTGGGTTGAATTATACAAAAAAGAACCAACTACAAATTTGCTGAATGAAGACACTGAGCTTCAAAGGCATGTTTTTAGATACTTAATGTATATGTTGTGAACGCACATGGTTCTATTTAAATATTATCCATTTTTATATCAGTTGTTATTTAAGAATAAGGGATACTTTGTACTTGGTTCCTTTTTTGTAACATAAAATAACTTTTAGAAAATTTGTCTGCTACAAAAAAAGGAAATAATGCATTATTTAAGATTTCGACTAGAGATGCTTGGTGTCATTTTAATATTAATTTTGAATCGTTAAAATTATGTACATTCACACACGTTTTGTTACTAACGACCCAGGTTTCGTCTTTCGGCATCTTCAGCCGTTCAAGTGCACGGATGAACTTGAACTGACGCGTGTTAAATGACTGTATCGTGTTTATATAAGAAATAAATGTATCACTGAAATAATGCAAATAAAATAGAAAATATCACGAACTTCAGATTGCTTTACTTATCAAATTGAAATTTTGAATATTTTGAACTACAACTTAAAGTATCAAAGTTCGTTTCCGCTTGACTCTATCTATTTAAAAACTCCTGATAGAGTTTATCACAACAGTAGTTATTCTAAAAGAACTGCTTGTCAGTCAGTTGCTCAACCTCTCTTTTTTTTTGCAGAGATATAAGAATATAACTAAAATAAGACTGGTGGTTAGCTTATCGCATTCGCTTCGCCCGTTTTTTAGATACGAAAGGTAGGAATTTGGAAAGCAATCCACGAACTAATTGAAAATTAATTGTTAAAAACTGGTTGTACTAGGATTCGAACCCGTGACGATATAATAACTTTTTAATGTGGTTTATGGATTTATTTTTGAAGGCATGTATATTTGCGATGTCTAAAACTTCCTCCCTCTCATTCTATTCTAATAGTAGAGAGTAGCGGTAACGATTAATTAGCTCACCACTAGTTCTTACATATACAGTATTTTATTACCTAAACGTCAGTTAAAACTCACTTTTAGAGTGTTCACTGTCAATACTTGGTGGAAAGGCATTATATTAATTTAAGCACAATATTCCTTTGTACTTTATTTCACTTTATTTAACTTGGAATTTTACTGACAATGCTCGCAATGAGCGAAACCGGTCCGGGCCTTTAAATAAAGTTAAATAAAGTAAAAAGAAATATTGTGTTTTCAGTTTAAACTATTTAAAACTAAGTTGACAACGTGATTCCTGCGCTTTCTCGAGTCAACAACAAAGATTACTATTTTAGCTTTTGTTCACATGTTTTTATTTTTGGCAATCTTGTAACATTATCATTTCGTGTTATTTCTATATGAGCTTCGAAGGACCGGTATCAAACTTTTGTGATCTTTCAGTTCTGTTCAAAGGAAAAGATTTCCGGATAAAGCAAAACATTTCCAATGTCTGCGTACAACATTTCAAGATATTAAGGCATCTAATGTCATTGTCAGATGACGAGATTTCTCAACAAAGATTGTGTTTATTTTTGGAAGCAGATATTTTAAATATACATTTAAGTCAAGTTATTACGAGTGTTATTGGAACTACAGTTTAATGAAAATATATCATAATTTTTTTTCATTAATAATATAACATCTTTCATAAAACATTAAAATTAAAAAAATAAACGAAAACAGTTATTGACGATCGTTTTGACCAAGCAAAATATTGGATTTTTTTACAATGGTGACCATAACTGCTTCTTGTTAAAAATATTGATTGTGGAAAGGAAAAAGGACGTAACATACACATATCAAATTTTATGATTTTGAGCCGTATGCAAATTGTGAAATATACGCTAACTTGAAATATACGGAGACTTCTAAACTAGTGTTAAAATGACATAATCTAATATTAATTGAAGAAATTGTTTGGGAAAAACCTTTTTTTCAGTCTTTTTTCTTGATTTCAATTTACACAAGCTCAAACTAATTCGACATTTGTAGCTTACATCCTTTTGATGGAACGTGTATCAATATGTTTATGAATTGTGATTATCGAAAAAACCTGTTTTTTTTCAAAGTATGGGTTACGTCCTTTTTTCTTTCCACAGTTGATATGTTATTAGAGTTGTACAATTTTTCTTTTCAAACGTGAAAATTGTGTAGACTTTTGTAAAATCATTTTTTTAATCGAATAATTATTTTTTGTTTTTATGTATTCAAAAATTTCATCACATGACATATGTAATGTAATACAAAGAGCAACACTAGAAAACACAATTCTAATTGTTTCCATTAAACTCTCCATGCAAAATTGTATACAAATGATTCCCATTTTTTATCGTAAAGCTAATAACAAATTACGTTTCTCACAATGCTCATTGTTTCAAAAAGCAATCGCTATATAAAAAACAATTGGGTAAATAAATGTTTGCTCCTTACAATATCGACGTAAAATTTTGTATAACTTTTTATCAAAAATAACCTTTCCTTACGGATTCACACAATATTTTGCTCGGCTATTATGTGACCAAAAGAAAAAAAATCCGCTAAAAGGTGGCGCTCATTTTCACGCGAATAAAAAAATAACGAGAAAAGTTGACAACTTTTCTCGCCCAACAATGAACGACCGTTTTAAAAATCTTCGAAACGCCATACTCCAGCCGATACAATGTCGCTTTGCAGAATCGTAACTCGACACACATATTTTAAGACATGTGGCAAAAAAATGAGCATCAGCGGAGGTTATTAAGTTTTCTCTAATGAGCGTGAACGATGTTTTCTGTTGTTATATATTGTTTTTTATTTTAAATCCATGTCCTTCAAATGGAAGCATATCAACTTACAGTTCGATAAATTTGTAACTTTTCATTATCCTTCAGCATGGTGTAATATCAACATAAAGCAAAAACTAACTATATATTTATACAAAATACTTCTTGAAGGAATAAATAATTTCATTTTATTATAATAGAGTCTAATAATTAAATTAAAATCATAAAATATTTGTAAAATAAAATACAAACTTTCGCTTCTTTACTTTTATAAAAATGTCTGCCGAATACGTTTTAATTCCGCTATGATTGATTCGGCAGTAACTTTGCGGATGACCTTTTTTAATTTAAAACTAAATTTGATAACATTGTTATTTCACTTGCTGTGTTACAATTTGTGACACGTGTTTCGCCTCATTGAGAAGCATCATTAAACTATCGCAAAGTTTGCGAATAAACTAAAATGATTTTAATAGAGGTGAACCATGTTTAATTAATTGTAACACAACGAGTAGAATAACAAAGTTATCAAATTTGATTTTATATTTAATTCAACTGTACATTAACTATGTTATTTTATCTAAATATACAAGTATGTTATACTTAATTTGATGTGTTTTAAAAGAAGTCAAATCAAGTATAGCATCTTTTTTACAGGGTTACAATAATTGTATGACATTTTTAAGATACAAAAATAAAGATGAAACGTAAAATTTGAAGAGTTTATTATTGATTTGAGTAGTCAACCGCTGGTTAATCTGAAACAGGGTGAAGTTTTGCAAAAGGTGCTACGAAAGGATGCTCTACGTGTAAGAACGATAGATTGAAAATGGAGAAGGAAAAAAAAGTTTTCTTAGTAAAAACATTCTCGAGCGGTGTTTATACGCGCACAGTACACACACATAAATATTTCTTTTATAAGCTCTACCTTCTGATTTATATTCTGTTCACTATTGATTTAAAACTAATCAAAAAACATAAGAATGCAAAGTGACTAAATTTCGGTCAAAAATTTTCAACGAGATAGATCGCTTAAATTTTCTCACATTATTTGTCATTTTTTTTTTTTAACCATGTTTGCTCCCAATGTGGAGCATATGGACTCCTAATGGAGTTTATCTCAACAGAAGTGTTTCTACGAGAACTGCTTGTTACTCAGTTGCTCAACCTCTCTTTTTCCAAAGATAGTAGGGAATATAAGGAAAGGGCTAGGACAGGACTAGTGGTTAACTAATCGCTATCGATACGCCCCGTTCATAGGATAGAATGGGTGGGAGGGGGGAATTTAAGACATCACATACATCCATGCCTTTGAACAGAAATTCATAAATCAATTGAAAAATCAATTTATAAAACTGCCCATACTGGGATTCGAACCCGTGACCTCCGTAGCGGTAGCCAACGACGTTGACCACTCGACCACACAGGCGGCAAATTTGTCATTTACAAATACAATTGTCAAGCTTCTAAGATAAGTGTTTATTTTAACACATTAAAAACTTACGTTGAAAACTGAGACTGCGTGGAAATAAAATTTGATTACATGGAGTGAAGCACGTGTAATAACTGAAAGTAATAATTCCAAATTATGTTAAGAATATAAAATACTCGATTGTACAAATTTTATTTTCAATCATCTAAACTGGTTTAACTAGTGACTAGTATTATCAACTGATAAGAGAATACAATTTTACACTGCTATTTATACAAACTAAAATAAAATTATTTGCGTGTAACAACCAATTGGTAATAAAAGAAGCCCAGCTACAGAATATGTTGTTGCTCTCAAGAATATATAAACTGTATAGAAACTTTACAAATATAAATCAAACTTTATGTTATATAATAAATGACACCCTTTTCATTAGATGAAAAACAAAAGAACAATTTATAATATAGATTTTTTCTAATTTTACTCGCAAAAAAATGTTAACTTTTCATTAGCAAAAGTATACAAATCTGTCAGTCAGAAAATAACGGGCAGCTAGCCGAAGAAATGAAATGGAAGTTCTGGAAAATGAATAATCTCACAATAAAAAAAGTAATATCAGTATTACCGATTCTAAATCATTGTAGTAAGAAAATGAAACGAAAACTGGCAATAAAGTTTTTATGCACCGTCCCGATTTTTCTTTTGGAGAATCATTGATTGCGACTCGATTTTGACTGTATTTTTTTTTGTTTGGAAGAAAAAATTCTAAGCTGAAAGGAAAATAAATACTTTTTCGTATTAAAGGAGCAAGATTGAAACAATACTGTCAACACAGGCTATTTATTTTTGCTGAGAGAAGCGGTTTTTCTTTATTAAATACCAAAATGTGCTATCTATGTTTATCTTATGTAAAAATAATCGAAAATATTGAGTGCGCGTAAAACAATGTATTTATTAAATTGTTTATAACTTCAACAAAAGTATACTTATATCTATATGAAAAGAAATATCCGACATTTTATTGTTGCTTGTCATTTAGGTTATTTAAAGATGTTTAATGCACAAATTCCTACACTATAGTCTATGTGAAATATACAGAACACATATTTTTTCTTGCGTGCTTGTGAGATCGAAATTCCGTCTCGCACATACAATCCTAAAAACGACACGGTCGATAGTAATATAGTAACCACTTTTCCTACTCTCTTGGAAAAAGAGTGGTTTAGCAATTGAATAACGAGCAGTTCTCGTAAAAAAAACTGCCGTTTTGGAGCTTTATTTGTTCATATTATCCACATTGCAGGCGAAAATAGTTTTAAAAAGCTTTTGTCAATAAATATGTTATTTTTAAAAAATTATGCTGCGCGTATCAAAATATTTTAGTGAGTAAATTTGTTTTCTTATCATCGTCTTTATTTGTTACATAAAAAAAACAATTAATAAAAACAAATGAATATACTCCCTGACGTTTTTGGTTAATTACAATAAATTGCAAAATAGGCATGAACAATTCTGCTTATGGAGATAGAAAAAGTTACATTTTTAACCGCTGTGTTAAAGTGACGAAGAGTCTCCATGTTTCTACTATAATGTATGTATCAAAACATATTTGCTGTTCAAAGAATAAAAAAACTCATTTGTACAACTTTAAATTTTATTTTATATGACCGTGACCGATTTTACTAATGAAAATCATCATCAACTGACGATATAGTGTTTTATTGTTTGAATATAATGACTTTCCACCATGTATTTATTGACAGTGAACACATTAAAAGAAATATTTATTTGTCACAATAAAAAAATAAGAGAAATCAAATAAAAATAAAATATAATTAAGCACTCCACGTTTCATACAGAGACGACTGCTATTCTTTATTTAGATCTGGCTAGAAAGCATATTATTCATTGTTAAATATTTTGTATTGTTACATACCCGCTTGGATATTAAGAAAGTTTTCAGCAGATATAAGGTACAATGAACGGCAAATTAATATTTATTTTGGAGTTGGATACAGAACTCAACCTATTATATTACGAAGAATTTTATATTGTATTTTGATTAGAAATTCGATTGAAAGTATTGTGTTTATCTTCGTTAATTTATAATAAAAACTGTTTTTTAAAAATCTTCAATTAAGAAAGTACGATTTGAGTATGTAAATCAATTTCTAGTTTCGATGTATCGACTGTGGAAAGGAAAAAGGACGTAACCCACAGCTTTTTTCGATAATCACAATGTATCAAACTTGAAAACCGTTCTATCAAAAGGACGTAAGCTGGAAATGTCGAATTAGTATCTAAATTTTGCTTTTAAGATTGAAAAAAGATAATCTTGTGAAAATTGAAACCAAAAAAAAAAGACTGAAAAAAAGTTTTTCCTAGAAAATTTCATTAATTAATATTAGATTATGTCAATTAAACACCGTCTCCGTGCACCTAAGGTTGTGTATATTTCGTTATTTCCATATGGCCCAAAATCATAAAAACACGTTTTTTTGCCTCCTGTAAAATTTGCTATGTGTGGGCTAGGTCTTTTTTCCTTTCCACAGTCGATATATATTTTCATCGATTGCTTATCCTATCATAAAATATATAAAGTTGGCAGGCGCGCACTAAGAAAGATAAAAACAAAATGACATTTTAATTGCAGATTAAACGATGTTTCTTGATGAGTTTTTATAAGTACAGTACGCTAATTATATGCGTAAATTTTACGATATCATCGTTACAAAATCACCATTTTTTGTTTTTATATACCTTTCGTGTTTTTGATGCCCTTATCTAGAGGTCCTGAAATTTATTACGTGGAATCTCAAAGGACAAAAGGTTGACAGATTCAATTTATTTAACGATTATTTTAATCGAATACTGCTTCGAAGGTTTTAACGCGAGATTTCTGCCATCAAACATTTTTATAGCCTGTAATATCTGTCCGCGAAAGGTTTTCTCTAATAAAAAACGCTTATTGTTGAACTGAAAAAAAACACTTTAACCTATGCCAGATGTTGAAATATATTTTCAGCTTTAGGAAATATATTGCACAGCAAATAGTAATGCATAACGTATTAAAATTTAAAATTATTTTCTCGCAAAAGAGGTTATAAGATGAACATTTGAATAATATTTGGGATTAGCATTATACATTTTAACCATTTAAAACAATGATGTATTTTTAATTAGGGTAAAAAACAATACATAATTTTTACTTTTAAGGTGTTCACTGTCAATACTTGGTAAAAGATTTTAAGTACTTTTTCCACTTAAAATTTATTTGATCAGGACCGGTTTCGCTCTTCGCTTGCATTATCAACTGATAAGAAAAAATAATAAACAGTGCTATTTATACAAGTTAAATTGAAATAAAAAGGTGTAAGCAACTACTAACAATGAAAAGGATTTACAAGTTACATTATAATTACACAAAATTAAAATGCTTAACACCTTAAAAGTTAAAAGTAAATTGTATGTTATAGGTGTTAAGCATTTTAATTTTGTAAATTATTTAATTTTGTAATTTGATTATTTATTGAGAAACCACGTATTTTTATAAAAAAAGTATATGGGGAATGATGCAGAGAGATATTTTAAAGCCCTTAGACTATTTTCTTTTTTAAATTCATAAGAATAAGGCCAATAATGAGGAAACCACTGGGGTCTTTAAACGATCCCCATCGGATGAGAAGTATTTTTCTAGTCTCCGAGCCGCGAGAGTTAATCAAGCATTAAATTGTATCACAAATATTTGTCATGAAAACTCTGTAAGACACTAAGTTGACGGATCCAATTTATTTATTGATCTTTCCCAATGGAATATTTTAATAGGACAACTTGCCACGGCTTTTGAAGCAGCCTTAGCTTTTCTGACAGTGAAAGCTTTTCGAAAGCTCGCTCTTTCGCGTCGAGCTTTTTGCTCACTCTGCATATTCCCGTCAAACTTTATTCTGCGTGATGTTTACTTAAGTAAATCAAAAATTTCTGCAGACATAGTGTATACTTTTATGCTCCATATACACAGGAATACGAAGTGTTTCTTTAAACTATTACAAACTTTACATAATGAAACTTCAATGCCGATAGAAATCAGTATTATGTTCAACTTTTTGTATTTTTTTTTAAAAGATTTTTTTATTTGTTGTCAGCTGATTAAAAATTTACTCGTTTACCTGAAATATGGTGAAAATCACGATGGTGACCAGCCAATCTTTGAAGTAAGTAACTATCAAGAGTGAGTGAAAGATTGGTAACTTACAACAGTATTGTATAAATTACACTTGACCAGCGAGGCGAATCCTTTAAACTAAACGATTATATGAAATCAAGTTTTTATAGTTAAAAAATCTGATGGTTAGAAGAACAGCTAAATGGAGATTTTTATTATTATGAAGACTTGTTTTTTTAAATTTAAATAATTTGTTAAATTTTCTTGAATACAATTTAATTTATAAATGTTATATTTCTTATTTTTTATCTATAATGTGACAATATTGGAAAAGAGTCGTCAAATACGTTTTTTAAACTGAATTGCGATTCCGAGTGTAAAATTGAAAACTAACATAAGAAAAAAATACAATTATTAACATTGCTAGGTTGGGTCCTATGCCGAACGGGTTCGAGTCCCAGTACGAACCGCATTTTTTTCAATCGATTTATTGGTTCCTTTTCGAAGGTATGGGTGTTTGTGATGTCTTATTTTCCCTCCCACTCTTCATATCCTTCAATAACTGGGCGTTGCGAGAGCGATTAGTTTATCACTAGTTCTGTAATAGCTTTACCCTTCTATCCCAACTACTCTCTTTGGAAAAGAGAGGTTGAGCAACTGAGTAACAAACAGTATTCTTAGAAAACACTTCTGTTGAGATACCTCCATTAAGAGGCAATATGCTCCACATTGGGAGTGAACATGGATACAAAAAAGAAAGAAAACTTTGCAACATAGTTTTTTTTATTGAAACTTATAATTTTAAAGTGTAAAATTGTAAACCAATAAAAGCGTATATTTTAAAGAATATAGCAGTATCACCAAAATTTTAATTTTGAAGTGTATTTTCCACTTATTCTTCAGGGTAATAATAGTATTTAAAGTTATATATTTGAATTAATTTACACTTCAGTATGTTAATGTGTTGATGATGTAGCAAAAGGCGTCACGTTTAAACTGGTAACATCGAAGAGATACGAAGCGCTCTAAATTGTAGAATGTGTTACTGACATGCATCATGTTTTCACTTCACACTTCACACTTTCAGCTACAACCCTTCACGCAGAAGTACTGAACAACTGTAAAAAACTTGAGCGATACAAATAAACTCATTATTTATATAAAATTGATAACTTTGTTATTCCTCTCGTCGATTGACTATGTTTGACGCACATGTCGCTTTATTGAGAAACGTCTTGAAAATCATTGAGCTAAAACCTTGTTTATTCTTAACCAAATACATGGACAAGGAAGGCTAGACAGATTTTTCTTTTACTTGCCTCGGAGAGAATAAGTATATTTTTTTTTGATTAGATAGACACTTTTACTTAGTAGAACTCCATTATACAGGCATAATAAAGACAACGCCATCTTAAATGAACAAAAAATCAAATTTGAATCGTTCAAATTATGTACACTCCCACAGATTTTGTCACTAACGACCCGGGTTTCGCCTTTCGGCATCTTCAGGCGTTCAAGCGCACGGATGAACTTGAACTGAGCAGCTGATTCAGTCGAAATCTTAAATTAGAACAAAAAATCATCAATCCATCACCGTTACTAAAACTTCTAATGTAACTAATAATAAATACCAGCTTAATTTAAGCTAATTTACCTTGAATAACTGCATAGTCGACTGCTGACATAGCTGACTGTTAGTCGTTCTTAGAAACACTTTAGTCATGTTTAATAAATGTTATAATTGTAATATAAATTAGAATGCTAGAGCGAATAACAAGATGTATTGTGTATCTCTTCTAGGGCAGTATAAATAGCTGAGTATGTGTAGGTTTATTCATAGTTCTGACGATGGCGCAGGTCGAAATAGCTATAAACTCATTTTATATGAGTATAACATTAATCAATAAATAATAATTTCAATAAAACTTAAAGAATCAATCAATAATCACAATAAAATTTATTCCGTTGTTTGAATACACAAAAATAATGAACTTACACCAATTCCTTGTTTATTGTGCTTCAATTTAATGCTGGTTTACTTCATTGAATATTTGCATTTGTTTTTAATAGTGACAATTTCTATTTCTATACAAAGGGAATTTGTAAATTGCGTTACATTTTATGCTTAGTTAATAATTATAAATGGGCTTACTTAAAATGAAAATATTATTAAAAAATCAACAAGGAACTGTATTGATATTCAAAACGTTAATTAAAATTATTTATCCAAACAATTTTTTTCTATTTTTTATAGTGAATTAATTTAATTTTCTTATGAAACGAAGACGTCTTTAAAATTCTAGAAAATTTGATTTTGTCAATTATTATTATATAAAAATATCCGTGTAAAGTATAATAACAAATTTTGATCATTAAGTCACGATCGCATAATATTCAAAAAGGAAATAAATGCTACAAAGAATAAAAATAACGTATTTGGTAGGCATATGTTTCATTTTAATTTTTAGTCATAATGATGTATAAAAAAAGTTTACTGCAACAAGCGTTTTGACTGAAATTAGTAATTTTGTTTCAAACACTATGTTGATTGACGATCAATTGCAAAAAACCAATTTAAAATAAAAACTCAGCCCCACCCCTCTCGTCCAGTTATTTTAGTAACAAAATTCGAATAAATTAAATACTAAATCACTTCCGAGCATATTAATGTTTGAGGTAAAGTCATTTTAAATGTTTTGAGATAGAGTTTGTTGACGTTTCGTATAGCCGAACTAATAAATTTTGTCGACCGCTGTTTCTAAGGAAATATGTGACTAAATTCGTAATGTGGTATATCCTATAAGTCATATGTATGTATTTGCTCGTGTATATAATTTGTACGTTTGAACTATCAAGTTAGTAGTCAGAAGTGTTGCAGAGCAACTTCTCAAAGATGTTGATTACGGCGCCTTATACTACAATTATATGCCAATCCACGTAAGAAGAAAGATTATGATTTTTAGTATAATTTCAAGATAAAATACTATTTTTTGGATGGAAAGCTAATTCGTTAACATCTCTCCAGTAAAACATCTTGTGCTTTATCTATTTTTGAATTTCGTTGGTTTCTAACATAAACCATAATTCCCCAGATTCAAAACTTTCCAATCCATCGACTTTCATCTTTTTCGGCTTACGTCTGGTCGGCTGTATCTAAAGTTTCTACTTATGATAACATTATTTTAGGATTTTTGTCAGCTTGACCTATTGTTCTAAAAAACAGTATTTGAAAAGTATGCTAATCTATTTGAGGATTATTATTAACTCAATTGCTCACTAGAATCAATAAGTTCGTCTATAACGACGATCTCTCAGTATACGGATTATACACAGGATACTTAGTATTAACTTGAATGAGTAGCTGAGCTAGTGAAATTTTTATTGATATTCCTCAAGCACGCTAGTGCACAGTTCAAAATCATTCCCGTGCAGATCTGCTGGGGACATGAATGTGAGGAGTAGACTCCTTTTTTGTTGGTAGCGTTGACATAAAACGTTGGCTGTATATACATATCGGATGGTGGCAGGAAATTACTTTTCTTAGCCTTTTGGCTGCCGTAGAAAAGAATATGTCTTTACCTAGCACTTCGGCTATAATTTGCAATTATCAATTTAATTAGTTGTCGACGAGATGACTTGTCAGTTCAAGTTCATCCGTGCACTTGAACGCCTGAAGATGCCGAAGGGCAAAACCCGGGTCGTTAGTGACAAAATCTGTGAGAATGTACATAATTTGAACGATTCAAATTTAAGATATACTTCAGTATTCTTAAAGTGTTCGAAATAAGCTTTGATTATTTAAAAAAAAAACTTTTGATAATAATACGCGTGCTTACTACATAATTATCTTACTGAATATTAAATTTTCTTTAATACTCACGAATTAAAATATTTTTAAAATATCGCTCATTTCTTGTAAGGAGGATTTGTGCCTCCTCAAATTAACTTGACTGAGTAAAGTTTCTCGTACAACGCTGAAAAATATTTACTCACCAGTGTTTGTACAATAATATAACTAGTAAAATATCATTCAGGGAAAAAAATACCCATTATTTATTCTATCATAGCTATTTTTGATTTATTAGCTCTTGGGATCTTTATTATAATATTATAAACTAAGTATATATGTGTGTACGAATTGAGTGTAGCATTTGTAATACCTATGATTTGATGTAAAACGAATCATTTAGTAATAGTCCTTCCCTTAATTTTCAAACTGTGGCGTCCTTCTTCTACGTGGCACATCTCCACGCAGTTTAAAATAATCAAACATGGTATCTAATTAATTGATAATCAATTTCATGGTTTAAAGCTTAGGTTACAAGCACACTCGATCATTTTCAAATATCAAACAGTCGGTTAACCATTGTTTTGTTTGTAACCACATTTTTCTACCACTATTAACTTTAACACGTCTATAATTCAAAACAGTCAATTAAATATTGTTTACCGTGAAAGAAAATATAGAGAAGCTTTTTGAAAAACGTTCACGTATACTTTGTGCAAGCTCGAGTTGATTTCGTTGGTGGCGTGTCACGTTCAAGTAAGAAGCAAAAGCATGCTGCCGCTTGGCTGGAGAATATCTGATACAAATTTTAGAGTCTACGCCATTTCTGCTCATGAAATATCATGTCGTAACATAAGGAAAATGTGAGTATTATTCTGCCCAACACATAACCCAGTAAAACGTTTTTCTGTGACTTATTTTTATTCTTACGTGAGAGACTTACTTATAGTGTGCTAAGATATAAAATTTCTTTGTTTTTCATTAAAAGCGTAATGAAGATTAATATTCTTTACCGTCTTTTAGTCAAATATATATAATTCATTACTATTTTAAGTTATTTCAACGAAGCTCAATTATAATCAATCGATCTAAAAGCTTTGTTAATATACAAGTAAATTTAAATATTTGATATGAATTTAAGTTCAAGGTCAGTTCAAATTCATCAGTGAACGCCTGAAGATGCCAAAAGACGAAACCCGGGTCGTTAGTGACAAAGCTTGTGTGAATGTATGTACATAATTTGAACGATTCAAATTTAAATATTTGAAAAATATTAAGCCTATTTAAAACTATTCATAGACTTAGCTCCCTGTAAAAAATACCCTCGTAAAGTGTTTCTAAAAAAAGAAACATGTTTCACATATAGCTTTAAATACGTAGAATAACTCCACTATCAAAACAACACAACTTTAAAAATTATTTTACGACAACAAAATATTATTCAAAATCAATTAGGTCAATTTGTTTGTATTTCCACTCTTTTTTAATAATTAAAATATTATAACTATTTGTCTATCATTTATACAAAATATGATATACAAACGATACAAATTGAGCTCTTGTGCCACGTAATCGGCTCAGAATTGAGTTATTCCAATTAGCGATAAAATTTTGAAAGCTATCGTGAAATGTTTCGCTAAGTGCCACAATTGATTTCATTTATTTTGACCTTGTGTTACACATATCTACATAGGCTATGATATTAATTGAATGCTCAATGATCCACACAAACAGTAATACGTAGCAAAAGGCAATTAAAGACATTTGAATTTCAGTTATTTAAATTTACTAGCTGTAAGCCCGTTGACATCAACGGGGGGATTTTTGTTGCATTTTTAAGTAGTCAGAAAATTACAAACCTATTTATTGAATAAGCCAGAGATTCTAAAAATAAAATAAATATATCGGGGCATATATCGACAGCCCTGCAGTTTTTAAATTGTAAATTATTAAATTTTTGGAATAATGTTCAAGGTTGCTAACAATCATTTTTCGTAGTATATATATTTTATTCAACTAATTTTCAAGTACGCTAACAAAAATATTTCGTAGAAAAAGAAAAAGACCCGAGGACATCAGTACGCACACATTTGTGAATTGTGAATTGTTAATTGTGATTTGTGAAAAGTGATTATTTTATCGACTATTAATATATAGATTTTGGAATTTTTAGAATAATCTAATATTCTAATTTTTAGAATAATTTAATATCTATTGAACTTTTTTTTCACTTCAATGGAATGTGAGAAAAAAGTCGGAAAATAAATGGGCAAAGAATTAAATTATATTTATATAAAAAATGCAATTTTCACATGCAAAATATTATAAATTAATTGGACATTTTATCAAAACAAAATTATCAAAATTTTGATTTATTCTCCAAATAGAACTTGTTTTTTAGAATATATATAATGATTTTTACTGACGTTATTTTACTAAACATACTGAAACTATGCTTTCGCCAACAACTAACTATACCACGTATGTATCTAGATTAAAAACAAATCTTGAAATAATTGCGTCTTATATTTATTTTTTGAAAAACTTATTTCGCTAGTCAATCGGATTTTGTTATTTTGATAGCATTTATTTTCATACGATCAAGATGTAATGTGATTTAAAAAGAAAGTTTTCAAAAAAAAAAATGTTATAAACCAAAAAAAAAACGTTCAAGGCTAGATTTGAACCACTACCTTCAGGTTTTTAGCTTTTTTTACCTTTTCCAAAGCATATTCTCGTTTACTCGTTATTTAAAACAAAATATACAAAATTATTAAATTATCGGGATAAATTCTAAATACCCTCTGTTAAAACGTAAAATATTTAATAGCCGTCAGCATACATATGACACACATGGAATATTTGCATTTAACTGTCGAAACTATATTATGTAAAATATACTACATTCATTATTTGACAGGTGTTCCATTTTTGAATCTTGAATACAAACAATCGAAGTCAGTAGGAATCGCAAATATCGTTCCATTTTCAAAAAAAAATTTATATACACTATTTTTATCGCCTTGATATTTATGACGTTAGCTCAGTTGATAGAGAGCTCGACTGGTAATCCAGAGTTCTGTGTTCGATCCACGGTCGCGGCGTTGTTTTGTATGAAATTTTTTCAGCGATTTGATTTGTTTCGTCAAATAATAAACAGTGTATTGGGAAAATATGTCTTTAGTATGAATAAAAAAAATAATTAATGGCGACAGCGGGGCAGGATGGGGGGGGGGGAGGAGGACCGTCTTTCTTGACGTCATCGAAAAGGCGAAATCGCGACCATATACAAACGAAAAAAGTATGTATTTGGTATGAATAAAAAAATGGTGACAGCGGGGCTGGGGCGGAGGAGGGGGAGGGAAAATCGGGGACAATTTACAGACGGACGGACGGACGGACGGACATTATCGACTATTAATATATAGATTAATAAAATAAACAAAAGAACATTATCACGATACAAATTAAATGTGATAATGTGCCTAAAATAGAACCTAATACAATTATTCAACTATTATTTTCTTCAATAAACAGTAAACGAATGACAACTCATATCGTCATTTTTACTCTCTGCTATTTCCTGAAAAATTTAGATTTAGCTTTAAGATATGAAAACATATGTAAATTTTTCACTCTTCTATAATCATTAAATCCTTCTTAACACTTCCCCTACGGTGCTAAAAATACTTCCGATATGTTACTGGCCCTTAAAGAACCAATTGAAAAACATATATTTTTTAAATATACGTCTTGGGTTTTTACCGTCCATCAAAGGGCGGTAAGTGTTAAAACATGTTTTTTCACTCGGTTCAAACAATCGGCCAGCGTATCAGAAGTATTATTTAGCACTGTAGCGAAAGTGTTAAGGACAATATGTTTTTTTTGTTTGCTGAAACAGACTGCAGTAAAACAAAAGTAAAATGCCAGTTAAAAGGTATCAATGTGAGAGAATCGATATATTAAAAAAAAACAGTAAAAACAAGAGGAAAAATATGAAATGGCAATCTAACTTAATTTTAAACATTTTACTGATACGAGTAAAACTATTTTTAATATTCAGATATGAAAAGAACGGGTTAGTTAAATGTATATATAATGTAGTATGATATTTTATGATATAACACTGCTCATCAAAGTTTTCAGCAGATGTGTTCTAACATCAGTTGATAATGCTCGCCATGAGTGAAACTGGTCCTGATCTTGGTAAATAAAGTGGAAATAATTACAATAGATTATTGTGTTTTTCTTAATATAATGCGTTTCCAACGAGTATCGAATGTGAAAAACCTAAAAGTGATAACGAACAAAGAATCGAACGAACGAAGAAGATGAAAGACGACTCTGACCCCAAAGAAATTTTTAAATCATTTAATTTTAACTTGTATGTTTATATGTAAGCTATCTGATAATCTTTAGTAAGTCTAAAATGCAGTGGTTACACTGTGGACTCTTGTCGATTGAAAACACAATTGAATTGTCAGATTTTTCCGACTACGACTCCACAGCCCTGATTTATATATTCCCAACAACATTATATCTTAACAGTCAAAACGTTATGGTAATAATTTCGCGACAAATTACAGTTTATACGATAAACATAATAAACAAGCTGCCGAATCTCATGCTTAACAAATAATTGCATGAGTTTTGTATTTATGGAAATCTATTTGTCTGAAAAATATTCCAGGAAAAATATAGAATGCTCATTTTATAATCCTCTTGCGTCCGTTTTGATTGTTTTAATCTTTGCTTCCAGATGTTGAGTACATCGAATAGAAGCTTTTCATGGAGAGTAGGAACAATTTGCCCGCTAAAAGTCCGATAAAATAAACGTATTTTTGTTAGTTAAAGCTCTCAAACAAAAAGAATACCTTCGTAAGTGCATGAAGAGATTATAAAATTCAGTATGTAAAATGTTGTTACAAGAACATTTACGCGTTAAATGGATGTTCGTATTGTTTTTGTTCAGTTTTTTTTTTGATATCTGATTTATGGAGCTTTAAGTACTAGGGTTTGTTAGCGTTAGAGTTCTTCGAGTCTCCTTCATCGCTAATGTTTTGAAAACTTGCATTCCATTACCATCGTTGCCGACAGAAAGGCGTGATCGCTGCAGAGGTGAGAAATCCTTAGTGAAGCCAGTTCACGGGGACTCCATGTGCATTCATTTGCAAATCACATTATATATGCGTCCCTTCATACTAATATATCCATACATGTACACACACATGCGCATACATACATATACATAAACAAGTCAACCAAAGAGTGTCATTTCTATGAGGCTAAGTTCGTTCTTACATAGTTTATTAATTAATTTTAGCTGCTCTCGGTCTAAAGCGATTCTCTGGCATAGTCTCATCAAGGTTATAGATCGTTGGGTTATAATATTTTCCTATCTCGCTGTGAAACTTTTGAGATATTTCACGAACAAACTCGCGGATGGTAGGTATTTTCAAGTCTCTGCGAAGTAGCAAGTTACGCACATACCACAGGGCGTTATATATATGTCTCAGTGGTTTATTTTGAACAATCTGGAGAGTCTTGAGGTACCAGCGTGACAAATTTTTTTAGCTCTTCCAAATATTTTAAAACCCAAAATCCTAAGAATTTATGGATTTGCTAAAAAACAATATATTCGGTGTATCATTTTCTCAATCCCAAAATTGGTACGGTTGCAATCCTGGGGTTTCGGGATCTTAGGATTGAAAACCCTATTACCCATTCTAGTAGCCAATTGAATACAGGAATGGCTAATAATAATATATAAATCAAATTAAGAGCTTAACAATATATATTTAATAATTATATTTTCCGTTGCTTCAATAAAAATCTGAAATTTCTCCATCAAGCAGGTCTTTAATGGTGCTTTTTGTCTTTTTCCTCTTAAATGTGGTTTGAAGAATATCATAATTTATTATTCATAATCTAAGATCTTCGGCATGTTTTATCGCTGGTCAGGGTCGATTGGGTGCCGACGACTTTGTCAAAACTTTTACAAACCTCTGTTCAAGTCGACTCACCTCTTCTTTAACCGCTTAAGTGGTCGTTTGGATAATTTGAAGTGGGAAAGGGCTGTCTAACTAATTAATACAAGCCCGATAAAAATATAATTTAACTTTGATGCTTGAAAAGTTTAAGTTTATTTACTTAAAAAACAATGTAATTAATCAAATTAAAACATTCATAAAATTTTATTTTATATTATCGACTTAATTATTTCATCAATTAGCGGCATATGTTTAATTAATTGAGGGTCATAATTATGTTTCATATAAACTTGATTGATAAATGTGGAAAATATTACACTGGCAAAAATCGCAAAGATTACAAAAAAATATTTAATGCTAAAAAGTCTGCACGACTTTCTAACTTGACAAACAGAATAACGATAAAGTGCTTTAATCTGCATGCGTAGTAACAAAAGCTTTTAGTCAAACATAATGTAAAAAAACAATGTTAGTCAAAAGTGTAGCGACAAAAAACAACAGTCATGGTGCTTAAGGGTATTAAAGTCCAACGATGTAAGATGTAAGACATTTGGTATGAGAAGTGAGGAATTGGTGACAAAGTAGGGTGCGGCTTACTAGAAAAGGTGAAGAAACGATCAAGGAGCCAAAGCTCGGCGAGGCTCGAGTGGATTCATCTGCGACAGCTTATCGGATAATCTCTAAGCTCGAATTGTGCAAGTGGTCGCCTCACAAAACCTTTTTTAAATTTCTTGAATAAGTTTTCAATTTGAGTAAATGTTTGTCACTGAATCATCATCAAATTAATGAGCATCATTTAAATAATAACTCCGATTTTTAATAAGCATATTAACCCATTGCCATAAATAGATTGATGGACACTTTTCTCGGTAAATTCCTGGGTTTTTGATGCGGAAATTCTTGGAAGAGCTGAACATGAAATGACATTGTTTGAAAATAGACTGAAAAAAAACTCATTGCTATTAAGTTTCATTCTTTTTCTCTATGCTAACCGCTGGTTGTATACTGTTGAGCCATGTGATATATGAATTTAATTCATTTGTACTTATTATATGTCCAGTGTTTCGGTTTGCATGACAACACAAAGCTGGAATGCGATGGTAACCGTTAATACTAATTAAAAGATTTAAAAACAAAAAATACAATACACCAAACACGGATAATGTATATTCTGGAACTCTAAGTATTTTTTATCATCCCAGTAGATTAGCTCGGTAGTGGTTCGTGTTATCTTAAATGAATATTTGAAATTAAAACACACGAATAAGATGATACAACAAAATGTTGACTAACGAATCTGATTATTGAGAATTAAATACATGTAAAATATACCAAATATAAAAAAAATAATATAAAATTCTTAGACCTACATTTGTTTTCATATACACACATAATTTTGACAAAAAAAAACGTTCGTTTTGCTTTTGACTGAATCCGAATTTGTTATTTTGTTGATACGTCCAATTAAGATATATAAAAATTAAAAAACAGCTAGTTGATAGTAAATAAATATAATTCTTAAAACTATTTAGCTTTCAAATCTGTGGGCATTCCCATGGGCTAATCTTTTTCGCCAGCATTTTGAACTCAGTGATATATTTATTTCTTATATAAACACGAAACATTCATTTACTAAGCGTCAGTTTTAAGTTCATCCGTGCACTTGAACGCCTGAAGATGCCGATAGGCGAAACCCGGGTCGTTAGTGACAAAATCTTTGTGAATATACAGAATTTGAACGATTCAAATTTAATATTGAAGATCCACCAAGCACCTTCAGTTGAAATCTTAAACTATAAAGTTTGCATGTATTATTTAGAGAATAGCAAATATTGTATGTAGATTATACGTATTTTTTCGTGATCTACTATAGTTTGTGATCCAACCTTTTTGCTCTTTTGATTATGCAGAGCTCCGCTGAAACTTCCAAAGCAATTGCCTTAACCTTGCCTATTGTCGTTCAAGAATTTTCCGGGGCTTTTGACGCCCCCATCCCATCCTACCGCAGTGAAACTCACGTTTAGGGGAGCAATAAATCACTGTCAATACCAAATATTGTCCACTGGCCGAATGTTGCCAAAGTCGCGGAACGTCGGAAAATTGCTATCAAAATAGCGGAAATTCCACTGACCATTTTGAAGCACGCTCGTGGAATTCGGCTGTTATTAATTTATTGACGTTGCCAAGCTACAGCGTATATAAACATATCTTATATGATCATGTATAATATTTCTATAAATAAATATCTTTCCGGTCTCATCTGTAAAAACACATTTTAACTCGATGGCTGCTACAGACGAGATATTTCGTATTTTTTTTTGTGCTCAACACGCCAGTTACGAGTTAACTCGTCAATAACTAATCAAATTAATAATTGCAAATTATAGCCGGCGTGATAGGTAATTACGTATTTTTTTCTACGGCAGTTAAAAGACTAGTTGAGTGCCAATATTGAAAATGGACAGTCACGTGTCCAAATATAATGAAATAATAAAATTCAAAAATATTTTACACATAAAAATATAGTCTATAGTTAGTGTTTGAATACGATAACTGGAAATATTCGGTATTAGTTATGTTTTTGTAAAAAAAGTGAAAGAAGTTGATTAATTTAAATATCTCGATTATGAATCTTCTATTTTTTTTTACCATGTCCGCTTCCAATGTGGAGCATATGTACTCCTAATGGAGTTTATCTCAACATAAGTGTTTTACGAGAACTGCTTGTTAGTCAGTTTCTCAACCTCTCTTTTTTCAAAGAGAATAGGAATATAAGGATAAGACAGGACTAGTTGTTACCTAATCACTTTCAATACGCATCGATACAATCGAATCTTTTATTAGAATTTTTAAATGTTCAAATCATTATTTGTACTTTTTGTTTTGATTTATTGTAATATTAATTTTCTCTATAAACTTAAAAAATCTTACTATGGTCATTTAATGAATTTATTTGCTTAGCAAGTGAGATATGTGTTTAAAAAATGAGCTAATACAAATCTCACTGCATAAAGTTTGAGAAAACTCGTTGGACTTCTTTCACTATCGAATGCAAATAAATGTATGTGTATTTTTCTTGTTGATTGTTAATCTTATTAAATAAACTTTTCATCTTTCATATTATTATTAAACTGAATGATTTTTTTAGCAGGCAAAAATAAAAAGGCGTATCTCCGTTTCCTTAGAATTTAAAACTTCGGCAAATTCGAACTCATTTTAAGTGCCAATATTCAACTGAAATCAATAGTTTAAAAATCAAATATTTGCGTGCAAAACCACGTTTCTTTATGAAGTCTGTGAGGTAATTAACAAAGGTTCGTGAGTTCTAATACGTAATTCAGGATTATTTATTTATTTAATCTGGATTAAAATCCGCATAAAGGAATACGTAGTCCTTTTGTGTGGCTGTGCTTTGAAAAGCAGTCCAATATATTATTATGTGGTGGAGACTCGTACAAATAACTCTCCACTTATATCTATGTTATATATACTAAGAGCCATTTCAAAATAACCTACACGGACTGCTTCAGACCACAAAGCTCATATATAATGTATGATTTATATTATCAATGCTTACGAAATCTGTTCTCAGTAGTTAATATATATGTATTTGTCGTAGATTTAAAAGAATCAGCTTAATAAAAAAATGTTTATTAAAATACCGTAAAATCAAATTCTGAATGTGTGCGTGATATTAAAATAGGAATCTCGTAACGCAAACCAAAGAAAAGATTTAATATATTGTATTTAAGACAATTCAAAAGTTATTACAAAACAGAATTTCGAATATAACAGATTACAAATTGGCTCACATTGATTCGTTATATCGAATTTAACACTTCCACTAGATGTATGAACAAAGTAGACAGCAATTTTGATATCACCATCGTTATAAATAGTATTGAGAAGTGATTGTCAAAACTGAAGCTTAAAGTAAATCGTTCTACAAAAAAGGCATTGAAATGTTAAAAAAAACCGTTGGAATGATTTTACTACTTTTAAAGGAGACTATGTGATATGATATGACTTGATGAATTGAGTCAAATTTTGCCTAAAAATTGCTTATTAAAAAACTTATTGAAGGATGTTATATCAATTATATTTGACTAGCTGTAAGCCCGTTGACCTCAACGGAGGGATTTTTGTTGCATTTTTAAGTATTCAGAAAAGTTACTGGCGTGAAAAATAAATTACTAACCTATTTATTGAATAATCCAAAAATTCTGATAGTAAAAGAAATATCTCGGGGCGTATATCGACAGCCCTGCCCTGCAGTATTTAAATTGTAAATTATTTATTTTTGGAATAATGTTCTAGTTTGCTAACAACTATTTTTCGTAATAGCAGAAATTTCGTAAGTTATTGAATTTTTGGAATAATGTTTAAGTTTGCTAACAATCATTTTTCCTAGAAGCAGAAATTTTGTAAATTATTTAATCTTTGGAATAATGTTTATGTTTGCTAACAACCATTTTTCTTAGAAGCAGAAATTTCGTAAATTATTTTATTTTTGGTATAATATTTAAGTTTGCTAACAACCATTTTTCATAGTAGCAAAAATAGTCCTTGTAAATTACTTAATTTTTGGAACAATGTTTAAGTTTGCTAACAACCATTTTTCATAGTAGCAAAAATAGTCCTTGTAAATTACTTAATTTTTGGAACAATGTTTAAGTTTGCTAACAACCATTTTTCTTAGAAGCAGAAATTTCGTAAATTATTTTATTTTTGGTATAATGTTTAAGTTTGCTAACAACCATTTTTCATAGTAGCAAAAATAGTCCTTGTAAATTACTTAATTTTTGGAATAATGTTTAAGTTTGCTAACAATTATTTTTCCTATTAGCAGAAATAGACCTCGTAAATTATTGAATTTTTGGAATAATGTTTAAGTTTGCTAACAACCATTTTTCATAGTAGCAAAAATAGTCCTTGTAAATTACTTAATTTTTGGAACAATGTTTAAGTTTGCTAACAACCATTTTTCTTAGAAGCAGAAATTTCGTAAATTATTTTATTTTTGGTATAATGTTTAAGTTTGCTAACAATTATTTTTCCTATTAGCAGAAATAGACCTCGTAAATTATTGAATTTTTGGAATAATGTTTAAGTTTGCTAACAACCATTTTTCATAGTAGCAAAAATAGTCCTTGTAAATTACTTAATTTTTGGAATAATGTTTAAGTTTGCTAACAATTATTTTTCCTATTAGCAGAAATAGACCTCGTAAATTATTGAATTTTTGGAATAATGTTTAAGTTTGCTAACAATTATTTTTCCTATTAGCAGAAATAGACCTCGTAAATTATTGAATTTTTGGAATAATGTTTAAGTTTGCTAACAACCATTTTTCATAGTAGCAAAAATAGTCCTTGTAAATTACTTAATTTTTGGAACAATGTTTAAGTTTGCTAACAACCATTTTTCTTAGAAGCAGAAATTTCGTAAATTATTTTATTTTTGGTATAATGTTTAAGTTTGCTAACAACCATTTTTCATAGTAGCAAAAATAGTCCTTGTAAATTACTTAATTTTTGGAATAATGTTTAAGTTTGCTAACAATTATTTTTCCTATTAGCAGAAATAGACCTCGTAAATTATTGAATTTTTGGAATAATGTTTAAGTTTGCTAACAACCATTTTTCATAGTAGCAAAAATAGTCCTTGTAAATTACTTAATTTTTGGAACAATGTTTAAGTTTGCTAACAACCATTTTTCTTAGAAGCAGAAATTTCGTAAATTATTTTATTTTTGGTATAATGTTTAAGTTTGCTAACAACCATTTTTCATAGTAGCAAAAATAGTCCTTGTAAATTACTTAATTTTTGGAATAATGTTTAAGTTTGCTAACAATTATTTTTCTTATTAGCAGAAATAGACCTCGTAAATTATTGAATTTTTGGAATAATTCAACTGTTTATGTATGCATGTGAAGTATGCGTATTTTGGAATTTTTAGAATAATTTAAATGTGTGCTTAATATATAATATTTAAATTAGATCAATTCTGACAGTTGTGTGTTTGCCCGAGCGGTAACGATCTCAACTCATAATCTACAGGCGATGGTTCGATCGACGGTCGTGGCGTTTTTTTGTATGATAATTCAATTTTTCAGCGACTTGATTTGTTTCGTCAAATAATAAACAGTGTATTGGGAAAATATGTCTTTAGTATGAATAAAAAAATTGCGTCAGCGGTGCTGGTGAGGAGGGAGGGGGAAGGAAGGGGCAGGGGGCGGGGCAAAACGCGGACAATCATGCAATCATTCGGACATTATCGAGTATTAATATATAGATCATTCTCGTGGAAGAGTAAAATCTTTACCTGATTTAATGCTACTTTCAATATATTATTTTAATTCATAAATGAACTAAAAAAAATAGCCAAATAAGTTGATAATAATTGGTGGCGAATACCTTGTGGAAGTTCAAAAGTAATTTCTATAGGTACTAAATTATATTAAAAAAATAAAACACTTTTTTGCTCTAATTGCACTTTTATTTTTTATGGTCAGGGCCGGGACTGCAAACTGTGCGGCGAACACAAGATTTTAGCACTATCCACCCATTTAGATGTAGTTTTTTGTAACAAACAGGCGCAGAAAACCTCAGTCAGTACCAACTGAACTCAAGTGTGAATGCTCATCATAAGCGAAACCGGTGCTGATCATTAAGAATAAAAGTGCAATTATTACAAAAGATATAATTTAAGATTTCGACTGAAGGTGCTTGGTGGAATTTCAATATTAAATTTGAGTCGTTCAAATTTATTACTAAAGAGTTTTTTATATTTTGAATATAATACATTTTCACTAAGTTTTGATAGTGGACACCTTAAAAAAGATTAAATTTTATTTTGTTAAAAATTGTTTTTTATTATTAAAAAAGCATCTTGAAAAATTTCAGAATACCTTTTATTTTTATTGAAATTTGACAGCTGTTCCGTTTATGCCATAATATCTAGAAAAAACAAATCAGAAATTCCGTGAGAAACTGCAGAGAATAATAAATATTTTATAAAAATATATCTCGCTTCGTGATTCAATTTCCGTTCTGTCAAATAATTTCAAAAAAATACGACAGTGCTACTAATTTCCTGTCAATTTATACTGACAGCAATATGTGTTGTTTGTGATTTTAATACTACACATACAGAATAAGGCCATGATTTACTAACAAAATATGTTAAGCTCAACAAAACTTACTTCTTCATTTTGAAAGCTATTCGCTTAAAAGATTAATTAAAAACATTGTTATTGGTTGGAGATTTAAATTTTAGGGGATAAACCAAATGACTGGCTAGATAAAGAAATTTCAAACATTTTAAGCAAACCAATAGTTTGATAATTTATTGTAAGCGCGTCCAACGTAGAGTTAACAATGGATGGGATACATATTAAAATTTTCGATCCCAAGATCCCGATCAATTTGGCGATCCTGTAATCCCGGGATCATCTTTATACCGATCAAAGGATTTCGAGATTCGCAAACACGTAAAAAAACAAAATTCTTCTAATAGAAGTATCTCAACAGAATTTCGTTTACAATAACATATTGTTATTTAGTTGCTTAAGCTCTCTTTTTTTCGATAAGAGTAGAGTTGAAAGGATAGGACTAGGACAAGATAAGTGGTAAGCTAATCACTCTCACTATACCCATTCACACTTGATGATTGGAATGGTGAGACGTAATTCTAAGCATCACAAACATCTATGGTTTCAAACATAGATAGCTTGAAAATATTATTCGTACTGCGATTCGAACCCACGAGGTCCAGTATGGAAGCCAACAACGTTGACCACTGTGCCATAGACCCGACGAATTGACGAGACTGTAGTCTACTGGCAAAAAAATAACCCTCATAAACAAGGCTTAGCTCAAGTCCTCGTAGGTTCAACAGATAAAAATAACATTTTGCATCTTAGAAATGTGTGTTTAAATTGTAAAAAAATCATTTTTACCTTTAGTTGTAGATATTTTTTGTATTAAATTCAGGAATTTATGTAAATTAAAACGTAAAATTATTGTAAATGACCAACTGGTTCCCAGGATTCCGGATTGAAAAAATGTTAATCCCGAAATCCCAAGATCGCAAAAGGGTCCGGGATTGGATGCCTTATTACGCATGATTACATGACCTAAATTAATCAAAAATATAAATATATTGAGATTTAAACAAGTTTTTGATTAGATTTTTTGTAATTTTTATCTTTTTACATGATTTAAAGATACAAAAACAGTTTAAATCAATTAGAATCGATTGATAAATGAAAATAAAAGCGGTATTGTATTTCACCAATTAAAGGTTTGCTTGCTTAGAAAAATATTTAATTCTTCAAAAACAATCGATATTAAAAATTAAAATCATTGTAAACAATTTTGAAGCTTGAAAGCATTCACGATATACAGAGAAGAGCTGAATCAGAAGCTACTAAGAGACAAGATTTCTTTGTTGTAATATTTATTCTAAAATCATTATTGTATCTATTTTTTATTATATCATTCTAATTAACCGTTTGAATACCGCGCAAATAAATCATTAATATGTCCCAGAGATACTGCGTGTTTTTTTTTGAGAAAAATAATTTTGCCTAATATACACTCGAATTCGATATTTTAAAAACCTATATTGACTCAGTATAGATTCATCAAAATATTGCTTATTCTATTAGAATACAAAGTATTTGATTTTTTAAATGTCTTGGACATCCGTGTTCGCTTGCATATGTTGCGGACACCTGTGTCCGCTTGGTTTTCAAGTGATTTTATATAAACATATTTAATATTATATTTGCTGTCGTGGTCACCAATTCTTATAAATAAATGTCTTATTCGCTCTATTGTATTTGTAGAGTAATCATATTTTTTTCGAACATGTACAAAATAATATATAATTCATTCAATGTACATAATTTATTGTTTGCGTATATAACTCTTGTCTCGTATAATAAGCCTTGTTTTGAAAGTTAGAAGCAAAAATATAATATTTATTAATATTATGTATTATTCACAGCGCCCTTAGCCATTTGGCAATATTTTTAATCACTTTGACTTTGACACGTTTTCCTTCCACTCGGTTGCCCCACAAACAATAAATTATTATTTAGAAACCCGTTGCCGGGTGACTGACTGCCTTTTCAGGAGCTTTCATCCACTTTTCCTCACTGCCTGCTCTGCATGTACTCACTCACTCACTCACTTATCCCCCCGTGTTCCTTGTTCAACAATATCGAGCATGTTTTATGAAGTACTCATATGAAGTTACTTTGTTACTCATGCCAAAGAAACTAAATTTAGATTTATATTTTTGAATCAAATATTGTCTCATTTTAAAATAATATTTAATACTAACCAGTTCCCGGCAAGTGTTGCAATACCACTAAAAAAAGTGTTTGTATTTTAATTGTGTATATTGAAGTGCATGTCTTCTTTTTCTGTATGTTTGACTTCAAGAGTCGTTTCGCGACCCGAGTACTACAAGGTTCTATGTGAAAATTTTTGTCGAAACAAAATAAGCAATGCATACCAATAATACTACTTGGAAGACTGCCATATTGTTACTTCTGTTTCGTCAACAATTTTCACATACAACCTTGTAGTACTCGGGTCGCGGTTAGCTACTGATTGTCTATGGTACGATACACGTGCCACCTACTGTTATTTAATTGTACTACGCCTATAACTTCGCGAAAGTTGCATGAACGGTATGGCAGAAACACAAACATTGATTTTTATCTATAAGACCTACTGTAAGTTAATTTTAATATGCCTATAAGCTTTGCGCAAGTGCAAGCAAAAAGTTTGTCAAAGTTTTATTGCAATCGGATGAGCAGTGTGGCAACTGGCAACGCATAAAATACGAATAAACAATCACACCTAATGCACGGAACACATTTGAACGGAATGTCAACAAAAAAACGCTTATATTATTCGCTTAACTTTTATGAGCCTGATTAGTAAAAAAATTGTAAAAAGCAAATCCATATATTTTAAAATAAAACTCACATCACGCTATTTTTTTTTAATCAATTGTACGATGTTATTTCAACAAAAATATATGAATACTCCTGATTTTATAATTACAAGATACGTTTAAATGTTTCAACACATTAATACAATTATTTAATCATATGCCAATCTGGCTGGCTACGACGTGTTGACAGTAAAGCTAACTTATGATAATACTTAAATATTCGAGGATCAAAAATACATCATCAGTTAATTACGGTCGTGATTATCAAGCCCAGTTGGTTCTGATCTATGTTAAAATGTTTAATTGGTTCTTTAAAGTACACTTGGGCCTCGTATAACACGGTTTTATATAACACTGTTGTATAGATTGTGGTATCTTTTTCATACAACACGCTTTATATAACACGGTTTCAATTTAAAAAAAAATATATTGAAAAGGATCCTATAATAGAAAGAAGTTTAAGAGGGAATTACAACAAATTTTGGAACTTTATTAGAAAATACGCAAAGATTTATACGCTAACAGCAGACAATCGCTTTTTAACGAATTTTTGAAGGCTAAAACCACAAGAAATCTAAGAGTCCTCCGATGATGATGAAAACTTACAACCGATCTCGAAAAAGAGTAATACATGTAGAAATCTAAGTGATAGCGATGATGAATGAATGCTATATTATGTTTTTAAAATTTCTTTCAATAGATATGTAAATGTATAATTGTTTATTTAATAAAATTTAAGAAAACTTTAATTTAATCACCACAAATCGGTTCTCATTTTTATTTTGTACACCATTTTGTAATACATATTCTATTTTTTTTTGTATTTCTTCGTTGCTTAATTCAGCGGTTTTTATGAGATAAATAAAATACGTTCATGCTGGCAAGACTTCTTTTTCTTGGGTAAGAAAATAATAAAAATCAAGACTAGCATTATATCACGATCATCATTTGATGGTAATGGCACTGTTGTATATTGCGATGATCTAAACACAACAACCGTTTAGTTAATCTATGACCTGACCGACATCTCTGAACATTTTTTGAGCAAATTGGGTAATTTAAAGTTATTAATGGATGCTTAGCGTTTTGCTAAATTAATAAATAAAGTTAAACCAGAGGTTTTCGTTACTGAATAAAACTATCATAAGCTAATCTACTTAATCTGAACATAACATAAGTAAAAAAACAGAAGTGTAGCGACTAGATAAAAAAAGAAACAGTGCTTAAAAAGATGCAATTTTCCTGCTGATTTTTTTAACAACAAAATAATACGAATGAACTCACATATATAATAACATGAGACACATAACTGCAAATACGGTATATATGGAGAAAAAAAAAACATTTGGCATTATTGTTATATAATTTCAATCTGATATATTTTTATCACTTCCACGAGATCGAATAATATACTGACTAAGAACATCCGATTCTCTTTTTGTGAAAAATATACCGAAGATAGATAAATTAGAGACACGTTGCATTAATTCTATACATATATTACAGTTTCCAACATAACAATTTATATGGGTTTCAGTTTCAATTAATTATATTTATTTAAAAAAAACATTGGTATCCATGTTGATGTATTGGCTTTTTTAGAATTACTGTGTCTAATACTTTCGACGGATTCAACGGTAACTTTGTGGAAGTTCATTTTGATATAAAATATGAAATAAATTTATTATTATTCCACGTATTATGCTACAAACTGTTCGTACTTAAACAAGCATTTGTGAAAGAAAGTCTGTCTGTCAGTTTGTAGCACGATACGTGCAATAATCTAATTTATTTTATATTAACTGTATCTATTTTAGTATTTTATTAATTACTCGTCGGTTCCCGGCAAGCGTTGCAATGCTACTCAAAAAAAGAAAAAAAAACTGTATGGCAGACATACAAATATTTATTTTTATATATACGACCTACTGTCAGCTAATTTTACTATGCCTATAACCTTCCCCGAAGTGCAAGCAAAAAGTTTATCAAAATGGCAACGCATAAATTACGAATAAAAAAACATTAATTTTTATGTATTAGATAGATTTTAAGCGGGTTAAAGAAAAAATATATAATTGTAAAGTTAATATACCTCTTTTCTTGGGTCGTGAGAAATGCGAATCGAGAGCTTTCGGTTTTAAAACTGGAAAAATATTTGTATATCATGTTTAAGAACATTTGTGTATCGAAAAAAACATCCAGCTTATACCTATTGTGTTTTAATTCATTACAAATATAACTGGGACGAGCGTAAAAAATTAAAAAAAGCGCATTTATGTTTGTAAATCACTGGCAGAGGACTCTTCGTTCCATGTGCTTTAATGAAATTTTTAATCTTATTTTATATCTTCAATTTAGAACCAAATTGTAGATAAGAAAAAAACCGCAAAGAAAAAGTCAGTTCGATTCATTCGGTCCGGTCTCCCTAGCATGAAACCAAAACCTTAATTACTTTTTATCGATTACTTATGTATGCCCTCCTTTAATTTGGAGTCGTCCCGTTTTTCCACTGCTCTTGGCTTACTATCACAAATAGACTCGATATAAAAATAAATTGGAGTATCGTAATGAAAACTTCCCGAACTTATTGCATGCTGAAATGAGATGAAAGCCTTCTGTATATTATTCATTTTCTGGTTTTTGTTTGAATTTAGAATTTTGACTGAAGGTGCTTGATACAATTTCAATTTCAAATTTGAATTGTCTGAATGCTGTACTCTTTTATTAATCTTTTCGTTAACGAGCCGGGTTTCGCCTTTCGGCATCTTCAGATTTTTTCAAGTGCACGAATGCACTTGAACTGACAAGCAGCAAACGGTTTGTATCGTTTAAATACGAAGATAAAAGTGAATCGTTCAGTATAATTATTGTTAACCTAATTGATATGACTTTGCGAGAATTTATGACATTAATAAGCTTGAAAAAACCTGAAGATTAAGAAATAATTATACAAAAACAATGTTTATATACTGAAGTATAATTAAATAGCCCTAAATAGTTTATTTTATTTTTTGTCAAATATATAAGGAACGACTAAATCATCGATCAGAATTTAAATCAATTTTTGGTCAGAATAAAAATATGAACTGTCAAAATAAAAATGTTTTACGGTCAGAATATTTTATAACCATTTTGGTTATTTTAGTTTAGGTTAGGTTAGGTTTTTTTTAATGACTATTTATTTTTACCGATATATTATGACCATTTAATGTAAATTCTGACCAGAAAAATACAAGCCATTAACAATCAACAGCAAAAATACATAAACATATTTCATTCGATAATGAAACAAGTTCAATGAGTTTTATTAAACTTTACATAGTGAGGTTTTTGTTAGCTCATTTTTTTCAAATATGTCTGTATTATGACCAATATATTATGACCATTTAATACAAATTCTGACCGGAAAAATACGAGCCATTAACAAATACTAGAAATCTGTCAAATATTAATATATATAAATTATTCGTAGAGGGCTAAGCTTCATAACGAAGATTTATGAGGTAAAAATACTACGGTAAACCACGGTTTAATATTTTGAATATGTAGCGTTTTGAAAATTTTAGAATATTTTATCAAAGCATTGCTTAAATTAATATCATATCGTATATTGAGCCTACCTAGGCTTTTTAAGGGTACAAAGGTATATTGTGATCAGACAATAACTCCCTTTGCTTAAAACTAATAACACGATACGCTATTTAATAGTACAAAGAAATTGTGGGGTATGTGGTATTTTATAAGTATTTAATTAATTTAATCAAATACATAAATAACTGAATAATTTATATTCTAAATATCAACAGAGTTATGTCTTCTAAGTATGCGTTTAAAGTAATGTATTTATATTACACTAACGTATGTATAGGATTAACGAATCTGGTCTCAAAATTAATATTTTACAATAAATCTATAGCATATCTTTAATTTTTAATTTATGCAATTTTTATAAAGAATTTTTGTCAGTATAATGTTAAATTTATCAACTGTGGAAAGGAAAAAGGACGTAACCCATAGTGTTTTCAAAACAGGTTTTTTCGATAATCACAATTTGTCAAACTTGATACACGGATGCAAGCTGCAAATGCCCAATTAGTATCTAAACATTAGATTATGTCAATTAAACACCAGCTTAGAAGTCTCCGTGCACTTCAAGGTTGTGTATAATTTATAATTTGCACATGACCCAAAATCATCAAAATACATATTTTGCGCCTCCTGTAAAATTTAATGTGTGTGGGTTACGTCCTTTTTCCTTTCCACAGTCGATATTTACATCGAGCTTAAATTGTAATAAAAAAAATCAATTCCAGTTTCTTATTAATGTTATAAAATAATTCAAAGAGTTTCAATAATTCTTCAAATTGTTATCAAAAACAACACATAAATAATGAAGACATATTTATTTTGTTGAAAGCAATCAAAGAATATAAATGCAAATGTCATTCAAAATTGTTTCGTCAAAATGACAACGGAATTTAAATGAGAATGTTTTATTTTATCCACTCGTGACACTAATAGGATTAAAAAGTTTTCATGATCTTTATAATGTTTCAACATATAACACAAACGTATACATTTTTATTTTTCGCCTAGCAACAAGAGTTTTCATGCAAACTAATGGAAAATTCCGGAGGAAATTAAATAACGGTGTCTCGTAATGGAAAAACATTTTATTAAAAACGAATCATTTTTGTTTTTGATTTTAAACTTTTAAATATCGTGTTTTAAAATGACAAAAAAATGTATTTAACTCACAAAATTTAAGAAAATCATGCAGTGTCAAAATTAGATTTTTTATTTTAAAAATATTGCGATATTTAATTGATGAAGTTTTTTGATCAGAAATTTTTAAAACTAAAAATTATATAAATCAAAAGCGCATATTTTAAAATGAGACTAAATATAAAGATAAGATATTTGTATGCTTATATTAGAGAATAAATTGATAGATACATTTAAAAATGTTTATTGTTATCAAAGTTTGAAAAATATGTGTGAGTGAATGATTAACATTGTATGTAAATCGATTGTGTTTGATAGAGTAGTTTTAAGTTGATTGTTATGTGACATATTTGTGTGTTACAAAATTACATAATACTAGAATAACTTACCCTTGAAGGACGCCAGCTTGACTGATTGTAAATTTCTCTAAAAACGTATAGAAATCTCAATATATTAGTTTCTTCGCATTTTATATTGTAAATGTCCGTTATTTTATTCGGTATAAAAATGTCTTCAAATATGTATCGTTAAATAATTTGTTTTATTTTATTATCAATATTGTATTTAAAAATATGTCTCTTATATTCGTATAGAAAATATTACAAATTTGACATTTACTAAGCACGTTTCACAATCGTGGCCAGAAAAGTTTACTTAGAAATATTTTGACGTAAGATTATTGTCGTCCACTCGAAGCTTTCATGGAAGATTTCAATTCAATAAAGCGCAGAAAGTTTAAAACATTTAACAACGATCAAGTATAAATCGACGTTTTTACTCTACAACTCAAGTTTTTTTTAATTAATGCGTATAAAAACATAGAAATTACGTCTTTTTCAGTTTTATTTTTAAATCCGATACATTTTACTATAATATCACACGTAAAAAGTTTATTTCTTATTGTCGACATTCCTGATACTTCAAAATAGTTCAGTCATCACAATTTATTGTCAGCACAGTGTTTAATTTAATAACTAAAGCATTCCGAATGAGAAATAAAGTATTTTAATATCTATTAATGTTTAATTTAAGTTTTTTTTTAAATGAAACTAAGTCCGGTTTTATTTTTTAATTTATTGTTGTCGGAGGCGAAATAAAGAGTCAGTGTAAAGTATTCGGCGGCTGTCGGCCGTTTAACGCCCGTTGGAAGAATCACGTTCGGCGAGTAGCGTGCATCTTAGTTGTCAAACAAACACCCACGCAGTGCAGGTCGTAGAGCGTCGCGTATCTAACAAAAACAGCGTCGCGGGCAGACGCCGCTCTCTTCAGCGGCGTTCACGCGGGTACGCCGACGTACTACCTCGTAGGCGACCGGCTCGCCGCGGCGTAGCGTACCGTAGCACCGTAGCACCGGGCGACGCACGCGCGGATCCCCGCCGCCCCCTCGCTTCCGCCGACCGCTCCGCCGCACTCCTAGGCTCGCTTTGTGCGGGAAAACCTAGCCGAAAACCTGGTCTTTTGTTCGACGCTGATGCTTTTACTTTTTTTGGTAGGTATTATTGTATGTTCACGGCGAAAGGCGATAGAGGTACGAATGGATGGGTAGGTTTTGCGGTAGGTGTGTCGTACGAATCGAGTTAGCGAGCGAGCGAGCAAACGTTCGGCATGACTGCCTTCGATGAATTTCCAGTGTAAGTAAATTTATCGCTCTATTTGGATTTAGCATATTTACTACATCAAAAATGTTTTCATGGAAACTTTGTAAAGAAATTGTCCAAAAGGCATAATTTAGAACTTCGACTGAAGGTGCTTGATGGAACTTTAAATGAACAATTAAATCTCCCGAATACCCCATTGTTATACCCCTTTAAATGATAATGATTAACTCAAACTCAAATACTTAATATCAATTAATTCTTTAGTAATAGGTCGGTTAAAAACCCACATGTTTTATTTTCCACTTTTGCATGTGATTGTCTGGCAATTTAGTACTTTCAAAATACCTAATAATTTATTCATATATACACGATAATTACAATCTACCCCCTTACTTCATTAAAACTAATTAATGACACAAATTCTTGTAGTAATATAATTTGTGTTAACAATAATTATACTGTGCGATTCACTTTTATGTTTATAAACGGCACAAACCGTTTTCTGCCCGTCAGTGCATTCGTGCACTTGATAAAACCAGAAAATGCCAAAAGGCGAAACCCGGGTCGTTATCAAAAAAATAATGGAAGAGTACAGAATCAAAATAATTCAAATTCAAAATACAAAAGCTTAAAAAATATATTAAACACAACACGATGCAAGAGAATCGATCCTGTGACCAACATAATAGAAGGCAACGTCGTCGATCACTCGACCACGGATCTAGAAAATGATGTCATTATAATACATGCAGACTGCATAATCTTTTAAATGGGACTTAATAATATTATATTTACTTTTCAACATAAATGAAGCCATAGTGGTTATCTTAACCTTTTGCCCGCGTCAAAAAATATAGAGATCAAACCCTGTACGCGGCATTGTTAATCGCGTTTTCGACTATAAATATAGATTGTAGTGTTTTTTCAAATAATTAAATATGTTAATTGGCACCTATAGTAATTTTTTCAATAATGAAATACAATATATTTCTTGTATTTTCTGTTTAATTCAACAATAATCATTCTTCATACAATAGCGACGTAACGCTGCGATTTTGTAAAACACCGCCACACGTAACCGATAACACTGCGCTATCACCGTGCCATACTTATAATAATAATTCTCGGAACATATTCAATTTCACCCGCACTCGAACGCTTATTTTCATTCAACCCACGCATAGATGCGTGCTTGGTAGGTTCCACAAATAAATAATTTTAGCCAATATTAAAATATTTTTGACCAAATCCAATAGATGGCATTGATAATATATATAATCATTAATATTTTCAACCGATTTTGAACCCTAAAACATTAGAGATAGCGGTTATATGAGGCTCAAAACTCCGCGCAACGCCCGGGACCGCTATACACGTCGTACGCGCTGAGGGCATGTCAGCTACGACGTGCATAGCGGTCTTACGCGGGCAAAAGGTTAAAGGGATTAGATTCCACCGCGCCTTAGCCAGGTTGTACGATATAGGTAAGACATAACAGTGGTAATAAGAGTCTTTAGATACAAGCGGTTATTTGTATTTTTAAACTAGAATGAATAAATTATGTATGTAGTATGCCAACTACGACATGAGCGTAAAAACAAGAATTTTAAGAATATTTATGTTAGAGAGAAAACTCAATTTGACATTTTAAAAAACATTTTGACGAATCCGAGTAAGACAGAGTTCGCGACTCTCCACCTCTGTGTGTAATAAAAAACGATAAGCATTATTTTAATTTTGAATATGCAGTTTGGCATCGATTTTCACACCCATGACGTTTGAGTAGAGATAAGTCTTTTCAATTTAAGAAAAACTTTTACGTTAAGATAATTTAAAAGATATCGCAAAAATCCATGCCCAAAATTTTAAATATTAGATTGAAAAAATCTCCATGGTACAGCTTACTGTAAAATATTCTAGTAGTCTATAATAAAAATATGTCAATTATATTTCATTACATTTTTTTGAAAACTTTGATGAAGACATGAATAATATTTTAATTACGTTGAATAATTCCTATAAAATGTACCAAATTATGAATAAATATAATAAAAGCTGTAACAACAACTGATAAAATCATATTCCACGAACAACAAAGTGGTATAATCTGAATTCGCGAATCTCCTGAATTAATATGGTATACAACATTTAATCAAGATTTTTATCTCAATTGCGTACACATAAAACAATTTTTTCTATGCAAATTAAATTCTACAAACAATAAAAATAATAAGGCATAATATTTTCATTGTAGTTTATTTGTATACAATTATTAATTTTTTAAACTTTTCCTGTTCTAAGCTCAAGAAATGCGACCCCAAAACCCACATTTTCTTAAATATCTATTTTAATATGAGTGATACAATGTTTATAATTAAAGTATTCTTATATCATAGTTTTTTGGACCTTTTGTAGAAGAAAAAAAATATTCGATTGCTAGTTCCGTCTCTATTAAATAAAACAGAAAAGAAAAAATTCAACTAAATAAAAAAGATCATCGAAGTAGAACAAAAAACGGATTGATGGGTACGAAGTTAAAGATAATAATTTATATATCTTGGAATACTATTCTCAAAAAATACACAATATCTTACTTACATCGATGCCTCATTTTATATAAATACGCGATAACGAGATAAGCGCGCGATAGCGGTCGCTCGTAAAATAGCATCTGCAATGATTGGTGAGCTAAATCTCGTCAGTTGCGATTTCATATGTGTGCTGGGGTGACGTCTTTTTTACGCGCAACTTAAAAAATGATTATTTATTAAAAAAACACGGATTTTTATAAAAAATGTATGAGGAATATTGCAGAGAAATATTTTAAAGCCCTTAGACTATTTTTTTTTTTGAAATTCATAATAATAAGGTCAATAACGAGGAAACCACTGGGGTCCCTAAACAACCCCCATCGCAAGAGAGGTATTTTTCTAGTCTCCGAGCCGCGAGTGTTAACAAAGAAACAAAAAGTGATAAAAAAAACAATATTACATATATTTTATGTAACGTTAATAATTAGTATAACATCAATTAAAATCTTTTATAAAAAAAATAAACAGGGTCCGGCACAGTGATCAACGTAGTTGGCTTTCATGCTGGACCGCACGGGTTCAAACCCCAGTATGAACAGTATTTTTCCAATCGATTTGTCGATTCCTGTTCAAAAGCATTGATGTCTTAATATTCTTTCTCACCTTTCCAGTCCTAAAATAACGAAGCGTAGCTTACCACTAGTCCTGTTTTAACCCTATGCCTTTTATCTCTACTCACTTTGAAAATAAGAAAGGTTAAGCAACTGAGTGAAAAGTAGTTCTCACTGAAAAATTCAGTTGGAAATACCTCCATTAATAGGTCATATGCTGTACATTGGTAGCGGACATTAAACGACTAATTTTGGCTGGTTATTTTTCGAAAGTTTGTCAACATTTAATATTTCACTTTTACAAACGCAATGTATTTTTTACGATACTTAATATAACTGTGAAAATTCTTCGTCATAAGTCTAACTTGAGTCATAAGTCTAAACTTGAGTATACTGAGAAAACGGTGCAAATTGGATTTAATTGAAAACGTAAAACTTAGCATGTAAATTTTCCTCAAATATAAAAAAATAAACCCAACCAAAACAAAATTGGAATATTGTTAAAACGGTTGCAAATGGAATCGTGATTAAGGTTTTTGTGTAAAGTGTTCTGAGAAACTAAATGTCGTAAAGAATTAAGTATTTCACGAAAAAAATTCCCTGCGTTGGAAAATATTGTGATAATTTAAATATTTTTTTATGGTCTCACAAGTAAAATATTAAAAATTGAAAAAAAAATCGCGAAACAGCGAGTAAATTGCGTAAAAAAAGTAACAGTGCCGTCTAAAAGAATCGCGTGAAAAAAGATTAGGTGTATAAAATAAATGAAATTAATTAATTATTCTTTTCAAAGTTTTTTTTAACAACTAGAGCTTCACAAATATTATATATATATATTTTTTTAAAAAAATACATAAAAGATGCCATTCGACGATGTTATAATATTTTCCTTTAAACGGTCTCGAATAAAAACTCAATGCTTGTTTAGCTTGCTTGTCTCATAAACATTTATGAAAAATCAAACAGGTTTTGAATATATATTTTTTCTATATAAAAACGATACATTTGTGTGCTCATTCGTTTGATGTTTCAATTCACGCTCCTTTAATATTTTTCTACGAATAACAAAATAATCTTGTTGTTGAGAAAAATATGTTTACAAAGTTTAAGTTATACGCGACATAATAGAAAATATTATAAAATATATGAAAACGTTACAACAAACGATAACACCATTATAAACGAAAAAAATAATATATGTATGATTCCGCTTGTTAAATTCATACTAATTTTATATATTTAATATTATAGCAGGAAAAAAGAATAGTTTGTTCTTATTTTTGGTAAAAGTATAATAATATAATTTGAGAATTATTCAATTCAAGGTTGTGATCGAAGACTGGGTGTTTGTGATGTCAATTCACATCATTTTCCTCTCCTCTCATCCTTCTAATCCCTTAATAACTGGGTGTTCCAATAGTGATTAATCAACCACTAGTCTTATTCTAGCCTTATCCTTCTTTCCCTACTACTCACTTTGAAAAAAAGTTTAACAAACAGTTCTTGTAGAAAAAACTTCTGTTGAGATACCTCCATTAGGAGGCCATATGATCCACATTGGGAGCGGATATGTTTATAAAAAAAGTAGCTATTTAAAACGATAATAATTAAGAATCATGTTGCTTTGGTAACACATTAAAGACAGAAGTTGAAATTTTATTATGCAAAGGTAAATTTACTGCTAAGGACTTCGTTGAGAATACTAATTAATTGAGCGCTGGGTACTTATTTTGTTATGCCAAGCTTAAAACATGTTTATGTTTTCCATTCCCAAGGACAACCGCCCGGCGTCGGTAGCGTCGGTGTATACACCGTTGGTACTCTGCTGACTAGCCCGTATATTATATCAACGCAGCGCTTCCCAAAATTAAGGGTGAACACGACTTAAAATATTTCAATTTAATAAAATGCAATTTGATACAAAAGCAACACTAAATTAATATAGATTACAGTAGTAAGCGATTAGTAAAGAAAATTTAATTATAAACAACCGCATTCGTATTGCCGCTTTGTCTGATTTTAATACTGAGTATATGCTCACTAGGGATTCTGAAGTCCTGGGACTCAAGGCGTGATAAAGTCAAAGTCTCGGGACATCCTGGGACTCGAGACTTTTATTTCCCCTTCAATAAAATTATAATTTTATTAAAATTAAATATCTGCATGTATGTATTTTTGTATTACATACACTCGGCGCCTTTTGAAAGTACGCACTATCTAGTGGAAATCACGTTTTTTTAATACAACGTTTAATAATTCCGCCGCCAGGAGTAAGTTTATGACCGTAACTTCACGATACGGCTTTAAGACCTTTTTTGTCCTATTGAGACATTGGTATCTTTGTGGAATAGTGAAAAAAACATTTTTACATAAAACAATATCAGGTATGAACGTTTAATTTTAATATTTTTTCAAAATTAAAATGTACATGTTTTTTTTTTTTTTACCTTGTCCGCTCCCAATATGGAGCGTATGGACTCCTAATGGAGTTTATCTCAACAGAAAGTTTTCTACGAGAACTGCTGGTTAGTCAGTTGCTCAACCTCTCTTTTTCCAAAGAGAGTAGGAATAGAAGGAAAGGACTAGTAGTTAGCTAATCGCTCTCGATACGCCCCGTTCATAGGAAAAGATGGGTGGGAGGGGGGAATTCAAAACATCACATACTTCCATGCCTTTGAACAGAAATTCATAAATCGATTGAAATATCCATTTACAAAACTGCCCGTACTGTTATTCGAACCCGTGACCTCTGTAGCGGTAGCCAACGATGTTGACCACTCGACCACATAGGCGGCATGTTATTAGCACATTATAAATCACAGTCACAATTTTCGGGACAATTTTCAAAAAAGTCCCGGGACTTAAGACAGCAAAAAACCCGACAAGTTACGGGACGTCTTGACACAGAATCCCTAATGCGCACCATATAAAACTTGCTAGAATTGACGAATTATCTATCAAAATTAATATTCAAATATTTTTTTATATTGAAACAATTTTTTGATCCTATAAGCTCCTGTAAGATCCTGGGTAAGCTACTCAGCTGATCTTTTACCAGTTGAGTAGGATAACACTATCATTTGACTTAACAAAGCCAGACCTGGTGGGCTTATTAAATGTGTAATATGATTAATTTATATCGTCTGATCATATTTAATGATAACTTAGCCGCTGAATTTAACATAATCTTTCAATGTAATGGTTTTAAATACCGATGTAAAAAATATTGAGAAACATTTCGGTAATGCTGGTTTTAGACGAGAAAGCGTTTTAAACAAGCACAATAATAATTTGCCAAGCTCGCGTTTTTATAAGACGGCATGATTTACAAAAAAAAAAAAATGCTCACTGTGAAAACGCAATACTTTCTCGGTGAAAAATTTAAATGGTGGAAATATTTACTTTAAACTTGACATATATTTAGGGAGATGTCCTCGTATTGTATAAATAAAATTTAAATCATATGACATTTATATTTTTAATGAGTTTATAATCATTGTATAATTGAACTAAAAACTCGCTATAACATTATGGAGCCAAGTGGTATTTTAGAAAAAAAAGCTAGACGCGTTGTAATATTCTACACGTCTTGACATATCGTAAAAATGAATTAACCTCAGTAGATACACATATGCCGCCTGTGTGGTCGAGTGGTCAACGTCGTTGGCTACCGCTACGGAGGGCACGGGCTCGAATCCCAGTACGGGCAGTTTTATAAATTGATTTTTCAATCGATTAATGAATTTATGTTCAATGGCATGGACGTATGTGATGTCTTGAATTCCCCCCTCCCACCCATCCTATCCTATAAACGGGGCGAATCGAGAGCGATTAGCTAACCACTAGTTCTTTCCTAGCCCTTACCTTATATTTCTACTCTCTTTGGAAAAAGAGAGGTTGAGCAACTGAGTAACAAGCAGTTCTCGTAGAAACACTACTGTTGAGATAAACTCAATTAGAAGTCCATATGCTCCACGTAGGGAGCGGACATGGTAAAAAAATGATTTTAAAACTTGTTATACCATTATGGGCCCATTAGAGGAGAAGTGAGCCAAGTGGTATTTTAGAAAAAAATGCTAGGCGCGTTGTAATATTCTACACGTCTAGAAATATCGTAAAAATGAATTAACCTCAGTAAATACACATTTCAATAGTGTTTGTTATCTTTGTCAAATAAAAATATGCAATCCACCAAAAAACATCAAATAAAGACGTGAAAAAAATGTTTCACTATTTTACTAGTTGGCTCACTTTACCTCTAGAGGGCTCATTTGGTCTATAACTTAATTTAAAACGTATTTCGTTGCTTTGAAGGAAAGTTTTCTAAATATGTATAGCATGACATTTTATAATGACCACGACATCAGAAGTTTAACAATTCATGAATTCTATTTTTTATTTGAGACCAAGCCTAAGAGAAAAGCTGTAACAAACAGAAGATTATTATCATCAAATTACATTGCTAAATTATAAAAAAAATAATCTTATTAAGTACATAGATAATGATAGTTAAAAAACGTTTAATTGAAAAAAATATTGGCATGAAAACTCCACTAAAAGATTAACACTTGTACCCAAAGATGGAAAAACACCTTTTTGATTTTTTTCGACACCGTTCCATTGATTTGAATCCCAAACCACAGTCTTGAAGTGCTCTGCCGTAATAGTGGTCGAAAATTGAAACATATTTATACAAACGTAGCATACAAATCTCTTTAGGTTCAGATTGCTTTAAATGCTTCCTTAAAATATGCAAGGGAACGTAAACGAGATTATGCAAACTATTAATTTAATATTCATTAGTTTAAAGTCTTGGGCGTAAAAAGATTTTACTGGGACGGCAAACAGTAACTGCTAAATGCTTTGAAACTTAACGTTAGTTTTTTTTTATGAACGAATGATATTAATGTTGCGAATAAGAAACAAATATGAATTAAAAGCTTCCTATAAGTTGTAAAATCATCCTCTGTTAAAAATACTGTTTTGTGATTACAAACTATACACATTAATTGAACTCGGAAAAACGGATAAGTAATACGAATATATGTTTGATCTTTCACAATTTAGTAATAAAGTCTTTTAAATAAAAACAGATTTTTTTTACAATATTAAGTCTTTAGAAAGCAATTGATGTATTTTATGTTGTAAAATTTGCTCGGAGATTTGAGCTATGGTAACAATACCATGTACGGACAGTTTAATTAATTGATTTTTCAATCGATTTTTGAATTTCTGTTCGAAGACATGGATGTATGCGATGTCTTGAATTTCCTCCTTCCACCCATCCTACCTTATAAACGGGGCGTATCGAGCGCGATAAGCTAACCACTAGACATGTCCTAGTACAATGCTTTTATTCCTATTCTCATTGGAAAAATAAAAGTTGAGCAACTGAGTAACAAGCAGTTCTTGTAGAAATACTTATTTTGAGATAAACTCCATGAGAGTCCATATTGGGAACAAACATTATAAAAAAAAAGCTATGTTGAGAAAATTGACCATAAATCCGGCAGTAAGCCATTTTTCTTTTAAATATATTATATTTATGTATATTAAAAAATCATTTAAATTTCTCAATTGATATACAAACATATCGACTGTGGAAAGGAAAAAGGACGTAACCCACAGTTTTTTCGAAAAAGCTTCTTTTCATAATCACAATGTATCAAACTTGATACACGTTCAATCAAAAGGATGCAAGCTGCAAATGCCGAATTAGTGTATTATCTAAATTTAGCGATTTTACTTGACAAACGTTTTCTTTGATTAATATTAGTTTATGTTAATTCAAAACCAGTTTATGAGTGTGCATGCAATAAAAGTTTACGTATATTGCATAATTTGCCTTTGGCCTTAAATCATCAAAAAACGTTTTTTGTGTCTCCTGTAAAATTTATTATGTGTGGGTTACGTCTTTTTTTCTTTCCAAAGTCGATATATGTTCAAAGTTAACATGTTCAATAATTAAGCAGTGTGTAAATGTCAATAGAATGTATGAAAAATAAGTTTAGTTTATCTCTATAAAAAGGGGGCTGAAAGGTTTTACCATTTTCTGATGACACACATTCGCGAAAACAAACATTCAGAATTGATTTGATTAGGACGTAAAAAAGCAATTCGGCTCGCCGGCTTCATAACTCAACTTCATGAAAACGCCAATACAAAAGCCATTAGTTTTGTTTTGAGCTTCGTTGGATGCGAATTCAATAAAATGCCACAACAGGAACATCTGTTTCGTAAAAATAACAAACGTAACTTAAAAGGTAGAGGGACAAAAAATAAGCCACGTAACCAGCGCATTGAGAAAACAGCAAAATCGACAATGCTATAGGGAAGACGTACGTTTCAACGTATATCAATTTTAATATAAGATTAGCATTATCTAAATACGTAAATAAAAACAGAGGTTTATTTCAAATTCAATATGAATATAATTCAAATGTCCAATTAAAATCGTTTGGAAAGCTAAATAAAATATTGGATTTCTTTGATGGGCCACACAGTTGTAAACGAGTCACTAACTGTACAAACATGTGTAAGCAATACATTTTTTTTTATATAAACATGTGTTTACTATTGGCTTAGAATTCAATGAACTTTCGGTTAGACCATTTTCACTTATAGTGTAGCTTTACATAGAACTATGTTTGGGTACATTATTTTATTTTCGAATTAAAATAAAATATATCCACGGATGGTATTGATAACAAATTTAAAATATAAATATATATATATTAAATATGTATTTTGTTATATTTTCAACAAAATAAAAAATCTAGTTCATTTGCGCATATTCTATGAACCTCTACAGATTTAAAAATGTTTTTCCTGCGATGGAATTGCTAGAGCAAGACAGAAACTGACACGTGCTACAACTGTGCAGTAGAAATGCACTACATTCGCTATCTTGCTCAGTCGACTAGCGCTGTCACGCATAACACTTATATTTTTTATTTTTTTGTCCATGTCCGCTACCATTGTAGAGCGTATATCCTGATGGAGGTATCTCAACAGATTTTTTCTACGAGAACTGTAGGTTACTCAGTCGCTCAACCTTTCTCATTCAAAAAGAGTAGTAGGGATAGAAGGATAAGACTAGGGCAGGAATAGTGGTTAACTAATCGCACTCGCTTCACCCAGACATCACAAACATCCATGCCTTCGAACAGAAATCGATCGAAAGAATGCTGTTTGTACTGGGATTCGAACCCATGAAGTCCGGTACAACGCTAACCGCTGCGCCATAGGACCCGACAAAAATTTAATATGTAATTAAAAAAAAAAATATATTAATAAAAAATGCATAAATCGTTAGAAACCTAGACAAAACCACAAAAAACCTTCAATTGGGCCACATGTTCGACATACCTGACAGAGATTTTGTTTGTCGTAATTTATGGATTGTTAGCAACAATCTCGGTGTTTAAATCAAATTGTTTTAATGGTGCGTAGTCAATATCATGAATTATTTAAGGAATGTTTAAACCACATGACAAACGTGAGGTTTTGTTTGCTTTTATATATATGATATAATATTGAAAACAAATATATAAAAGCATTGTGTTATATACTGACGTGGCATGCCATACAGTCAACATACTCGTCAGTCTTAAAAATGTGGAAGTATTCATACGATATTAATCATCTATAGAGATTTGTATAGACAAATAATATTTAATTCTATTTAACTTGCATTATAAAGTTGAGGTTGATTTGACAAATATTTTGAATGGTATAATCATAATTGTTTTCCAACAAATATGATTCTTAAAAAAGTCACCATTAAAATCTGTAGGCATTCCTATGGGTTAATCCTTTTCGCCAGCAATGGCTTTGAAATTAGTGATACATTTATTTCTTATATGATCACGATACATTCATTTACTAAGCGTCAGTTTAAGTTCATTCGTGTACTTGAACGCCTGAAGATGACGAAAGGTGAACCCCGGGTCGTTAGTGACAAAGCATGTGTGAATGTACATAATTTGAACGATCCAAATTTAATATTAAAGTTCCACCAAGCAGTTAAAATCTTAAATAACACTTGTTTATATTTAAGTGAGAAAAGAGTGTATTTTAAAACCTATAGTTTCATTTATTATGACGTTAAAGATAAATGTAACATTTTTGCTATTGAAATTGACGTTTTAGTAAAGAAGAAAGATTTAATACATCACTGGAAATAGTATACAAATTCGTATTGATTGAGAAATTAATATTGACTCATTACATATTTTTGTGGGCAGCAGTAAAGCACATAAACCCTCTTCCATATCGACTGTGGAAAGAAAAAAGATTAATTTAATCATAAAAAACTCATTGTAATAATTTTATAAAAATAACAATAAATTGCTACACAGTTTATGTTTGTTGTTTATAAAAATGGTTAGACAATTGATCTATATATGTATAAGTAATCCATTTCAGAATAAAAGATATGTCTACAACAAAATGTGTGGGTGTTTGATTGAGTTGTTTCAATTTCAGCACCCATCTCTATATACTCAATCTAACTATTTTGCGGAATGGAAAGAATTTTGCTATCGTTTTTCTCACAATCGATAAATGAAGATGCATCCATATGTAATAAATATATTATTTACTATTCATTTCTTTTGAAAATCATCCAACAAACCATTCATTAAATCATTAAATCCTCCGGTAATTTTAGTTATATTATATTGAGAATCATACGTCGAATTTAGTAATAAACGAAAATATTAAATCAATGTCATTGTAACTTTGATAATAGAATAATAATAAAGAAAGGTTTGTAATTAATTTAATACAATAGACCCTTCTATCATTTCATATGTTTCATCAACAACAACAAAATACATAATAATCAAAATTCCAGTTTTGACAATAACGTATTGTATATCCAGTGTTTTTCTTTCCATGTAACGCGGTAGAACGGCGTTCCGGCACCTTTTCTATCAAATAATATTCGTAAAATTTTATTTTTATTTTACTTTAAAACTGTTGATTTTTTCATGGAAATCATTATGTTTTTTCCTATCTTAGGTTCCCTTTGAATGTAATGTTCAAAAAAATACTAGATCCACAGGCTTACTCTCTGACCAAAACCAAGCGTGTTATGTTTTATGTATTGTTTTGTTTTACAAATTCTCTTATTTACGACAACTTTTCCCAACAGTCGAATTCATAGCGCAGTGGTCAACGTAGTTGGTTTTTGTGAAGAATCTCACGGGCTCGAATCACAGAACGAAACAAAGCTAGAGCGTTTAGTTTACTAGATCCATCTATCCTTACTCTCTTCGGGGAAAAGAGATGTTGAGAAACTGAATAACAAGCAGTCCTCGCAAAAAAGTCTGTTCAGATACCTTCATTAAGAAGCCATATTTTTGACGTTGGGAACGGAGACGGATTAGAAAAAAATCTTGACAAGAAGTGAGTTTCGGTACCTTTATTTAAAAAAAAACACTGGTAATATCTCTTCTTGAATGGCAGGCTAAAGAGAAATAATTGCTTCACTACAAAGTTATTTCAAAAGTGAAGTAAAGTAAAAAATCCTGAAACTATTGTAAGTATTATTATAAGTTTTGTGAAAAAAAAGATTCGGAATTATTCTTAATCTACTCTGCGCAGTCCCTGACTTGTGACCCCAATCCCCCAATTGCATGAGCCAGAATGAAGACAAATTAAAATCAAGGGGAGTAAATTTAAGAAAATAAACATGTTCCCTTTCATTTATTAAGTGAAATTGCATACAAATGACGACTTTTAAAATAAATTATAAAAAACATAACACTCATAACGAATTGTACATCGTTATACCTCACATGAGAGATATAGTCAGAGATGACGGTCGTGAAACTATGCAATTTTGATTAATATAAAACTAGGGCTGTAAAGTTATGAAAAAACCGTGACTGGCTCCACTATTGACAGATGGTTTGGCTCTGACAACGAATTTAAATTATAATATTTGCATATTTTATAACACCTAATAAAATGTTGATTTTTTAAATTTAAATTTAGTCAAGTTCTTTTACAACTATAACCACCTAAAACACTAGGAACCCACTGCAACTTCACGGCTCTGATGTAAACGGATTCATATACATTATTAAAAAACGGATTAAAGTGAAATATAATATATATAATAATATAATAAATATATCAGCGTTACCATTTGGATTTAGTGTTTTGTAGAAGGCGGAATTTGGTGCATTTGAATATGAAATGAAAGCAAGATAACATTATTATTATTTTATAAATCATCAATCATTCTAATCGAAAGATAACAATAAAATATCTGTCACTTATCAAAATACGATCTAAGCTAAAGCAATGACAAAAAGACAAGAAATGTCATTATTTCAAGATAGCGTTCATTCTATTCTCTGCAAAGGAATAAAACAAATGTCATGTTTACCGATAAAGCTAAAAAAAACTTTTAACGTACAACAAATGCTCTTAAAAACGATTAAATTTGATAGATTAAATTTGATAGAATAATATTGGAGAATTTAATAAATACATTTTAAAACAAATAAAATATTAGTTTATTGTAATTAAGTTTACACGAAGGTTTGTCGTTTTTCGAAAATCAGGTTTTCATTTTTGCATTAAATTTTGTGACGTTCGAAATCCTTTTTTTCAACTTGGGTAACCCGGTTTCAAATATTTTAACAAACATACATTTTTATTTATAATATTATTTCGCTATAAAAACTAACATTTTTACTAAAAACCACCTTAAAGTCAGTATACATCAATGAATGTGTAGGAAATATTATATTTATTTAAGGTATATTTTGTTTTTTTTTTGTAGTGCTTTTTGACTCAGGATACACTTATCGATTAGAGCAGTGATTTCCATCCTTTATGTTACTGCGCCTCCCTTTAAAGAAAAAAATATATTCGCGCCTCCCCATCCTTTATTTCATATAGGAATAAAGACACGTTTTAAAGGGTAAATAAATATTTTGGACGGCTCGCGCCTCCCTTTGCAACAGTCTACGCCTCCCCAGGGAGGCGCGCCTCCCAGGTTGGAAATCGCTGAATTAGAGGTAAGGCTCCAATCCCGAGATCCCGAATTCCGTAATCACGGGATCCTAAAATCCCGGGATTGGATACTCTAATTAGAGGGCAGGTTCTACCACTGAATTTTCATTACGTTATGTCAATCGACAATGCATTTTTTGAAAATTTTCAGTTTTTACATTAAGCCAGTGGTTTCCGACCTTTTTGTCATTGCGCCTCCCTTTGAAGAAAAAAATATCTTCGCGCCTCCCCATACTTTATTTCATATAGTAATGAAGACACGTTTTAAAGGGTAAATAAATATGTTGGACTGTTCGCGCCTCCCTTTGCAATAGTCCATGCCTCCCCAGGGAGGCGCGCCTCCCAGTTTGGAAATCGCTGCATTAAGCTATGGTGACACCAGCGTTAAATAAAGGTTTGAAAAATTTGCAATTTGCTACCCGCAATTAATCGGTAACTACCGCATTATTTGATCGAATAAACAATTTATATTATTTAATTAATGACTGTAAGAAGTTATTATATTTTTTTTATTCGATCAAATGATGTGGTGGTAAACAGCTAGCGATTAATTCTTGTCGGTAAACGCGTAAGTGTGAAACGTGAAAGTAGATTGCGGGTGGTAAACTTTTTAAGTCTAGTTATAGAAGGATGAAAGTATTTGATCTCTCATTTTAACAGCGCTAACGACACGACTAATAGATGTTAGGTGTATTAAAGTAACACTGTTCCCTCGTTATATTGGATGTATAACCGCTTCCCTTTGTCGCAGGAAACTCCCTCTTTCCCCGATAACTTAACCAACGCGTAAGGAAGTAGTGAGGGTGAGGCAAAATGTAGGCCGGTCGAGCCTTAAACAAGGCCACCCTGCTCTCGGTCAAGGTCGTATTCGCTAGGTTGAAGCTGGAATTAGATAATATAGCCTTCTCAGCTTCATATAAAGGGGCGGCTTACGGAGAGAGCGAGTCTACTTACTATCCAGGAAAAATCATTAGCAATGGTCTCACTATGTAAGGTGCTACCGAGCCAGGAAAATTATTTAAAGTTTTTTTTACGCGCTCTAGTACCCCGACATGTTCTTGATGAAAAGTTGATGGCTCTTACTTTATTAGAGGGATTATGCAAGATCTACGATAATTCTGATAAATGTGTTGATGGCCTTGACAAGATATCACTTTTAAAATGTTCACTGTTAACAGTGCCGGCGCCACCATACAGGCAAAATAGGCAATCGCCTAGGGTGCAAATCATAAAAGGGCGCATAAATTGAGTAATCAAGTTATTTTTTATAATTTTATAACAAATAATAATATGTTTTCTTATGTTTGTATCTGTTCGTTTAAATTATGTATCGTATTCTATATACTTCAAAAAAGAGACGTTGAGCGACTGAGTAATCGTAAAGTAACAGTTCTCGTAAAAACTTCTGTTGAGATACCTCCATTAGTAAACCATATGATCCACATTGAGAGTGGATATGCATATATTTTTTTTCTCGATAGTTTGTTAAAATAGGGGGCGCGCCAATAATTGTTGTCTAGGGCGCCAAATAACCTCGCGCCGGTACCGACTGTTAATACTTTGTGGAAAGGCATTTTATCAAAAAAACACTTTCTGTACTAACTTAACAATTGAATTTGAAAAACTAGAACGAAATTGTGTTCTATTATTTAAATATATTATACCAATAAATACGTTCCTAGACTATGTACCGCCCCTAAGCAGAACCCTAAAATAGCGCCCATTTTTTAATCACTATTTCCCATTATTCTAGAAATAAATTTACAAATATAGAAGTTCGAATTCTCTACTCACCTTCGTACTCAAACGAATGTTTTGTCACTTATTCCGTTTTGGTTTCAGGTGATCCATAATTTAGTGTGCCTTATTGAAAAAGATCCTCACGAATAAATATGATGATAAAAGATCATATTATTGTTCAATTATTATAAAGAAATTACTATAACCTTCACTTCACATTATAAAAATAATGTAAGTTTATCGATTCTTTATTTTGTATTTATTTTATTAAATACATTGAGGTATCATATTTATTCGAAACCAAATTCGTATCAAAAATATTTAGACATTTAAGATTTCGACTGAAGATGCTTGGTGGAATCGTTCAAATTATGTACGATTCAAATCTGTAGGCATTCCCATGAGTTAATCTTTTCCGATAGCAATGGCTTTAAACTTCATAAACACAATACATTCATTTACAGTTCAAGTTCATCCGTGCACTTGAACGCATGAAGATGTCGAAAGGCGAAACCCGGGTTGTTAGTGGCAAAAGTTTTATGAATGTACATAATTTGAACAATTTAATACTTTAGTCATTTAAAAAAAAATGTGATTATTTGCCGCTCCTTAGGACTTACCGCCCCTAAGCAACTGACTACTCGCCTATGCCAACAAGACGTCCCTGGGAGTTACGTAACGTAGTATAAAACGATACTCTTAGGGTATAATGCGAACAAATCATCAATTTATCTAATTGTAATCAGGTAAACAAAAATTACATAATCATAACGTTCTGGTATGGTTTAATATTATACACCAGTTTTAGCAAAACATTTTTAAAATATTTGTCGGGGATTGAAAATAGAATATCTCATTGATAATCGGTATATTTTTAACGTGCTCAAAAATATGAAAGCAAAGCTAAGTGACCTGTAATATAGATCAGTGATCCGCAACCGCTGTGCCGCGACACACTAGTGTGTCGTTGGGCGATGCTAAGTGTGTATCAGTGCATTACTTTATTGAAAAAAAGATGAAATAACTTGTTCAAACAAATGATCAAATAAGAGTTGCCTAGTTGTAATGCTGAGGAGGCAATATAAATTACACAATTGAGAACGATGTCTAATGTTATTTTTGCATTATCTATGTCCGCTCCCAATGTGAAGCATATGGCTTCTTAATGGAGGTACATATCTCAACAGAAGTTTTTTCTACAAGAACTGTTTGTTATTCAGTCGCTTAACCTCACTTTTTTTTCAAAGTGAGTAGTAAGGAAAGAAAGACAAGGCTAGAACAGGACTAGTGGTTAACTAATCGCTATTGCTACATCCAGTTATTAAATGATCAGAAGGATGAGAGGAGAAGAAAATGATGTGAATTGACATTACAAACCCAGTCTTTGATCACATCATTGAATTGAAAAATTCTCATATTCACTGTGATCTTACCGGGAATCTAACCCAGACATAGGTGATCGGTAGAGCAAACTCCATCTAACTTGGCCACAGCAGGTGACATATTTATTTGCATATACCCTTATGTTTATATACATATATGCATATTTTAAGTTAAATGCGGAAATCTGGAGAAAATTTTGGTGTGCCGTGGGACAGAAAAGGTTGCGGAGCACTGGTATAGATTGTTGCGGGTGCGAGAGTAGTGGGCTGCGAGGCTACTCAAAAATCAATCAATTTTTCAAATAGAGTGCCTACTTTTCCTATCAGAGCGATTCCGGTTTAAATATTCAAATATCCGAATAAATTAGAAATTTGAATATTTGTAATATTATTTACCTTTGGATGTTGGAACAAGTGTTAAATTGTTCATTATTTTGATAATATTATATGTATATAAGTTGAAAACCAATCTTAAAGTTGTCATAATTTCAAACATTAAAAAATCTAATATATAAAAATGAATGTTTGTTTGTTCGTATTTTATGGGTTGCCACACCACTCATCCGATTGCAATAAAACTCTTTGCTTGCACTTTCGGGAAGGTTATAGCCATAGTAAAATTAGCTTACATTAGGTCTTATATATAAAAATCAATGTTTGTATGTCTGCCATACAGTTCATTTTGATAACATATGCTTGCACTTGCGCAAAGGGTATAGTATCATTAACTTACAGTAGGTGGCGCGTGTGTCGTACCATAGTGAATCGGCAGCAGACGTCAAACAGACAGAAAAAGAAAACATGCACTTCAACACTTTCTTTCTTTGAGTGGCATTGAAACGCTTGCCGGGAATCGGCTAGTTTTATGTAAAAAATAAATTTACTCAAAGCTACCACCGAATCATTTGGACGTATAGTGTATATGTAAAGTTTGGGAAGAATTGAAATGGTTATTAGCTATCTTTTAAAATAAAAGTAGCTATTGTTATAAATTATTTTTTAGCAGTAAGCGAGTAGTTATTTAACGATAGATATCATAATCCACGAAAAATTTGCAAGAAAATCATTATTTAGAAATCGAGCTTGTTTATCGAAGATTTATGGAATTTCAAATTATTATTAATGATGTCAGGTTTGTCATTTTTTATAATAAATTGGAATCAGCTAACCTCTCCTGAGAATTTACATTTAAATTGCTACAAGATCCTTATTCTCGGCAGTGTAAGCGAAATATAAAACCAAAACATCGCTCTCTTCTGATACTTGCAATATGTGTGAACATTATGGGGCTGTGTTTTTCATAAAGTATTGAATTTTTTTTAAATATATTATATCTAATTTGTTGAAATACTATTTCTTGAATAATTAAAAAGCCTACCATAAAAATTATTATTTACGAAATACCGGGAAGCTAAGATAAAAGCAAGTTTCCCGATAACCAACTCTTACCAATTATAATACAACGTACATGAGAACATGATTAAGAAAAAATATATGACTTAATGTTCCTAACTTCAGATGTAAGCTGTGACAAATTAATTTATAATATAAAATTGCGAAAATTGAAAGACTCGTTTTATGAGGTTTTAAATATCGACTGTGGAAAGGGAAAAGGACGTAACCCACAGTTTTTTCAAAACAGGTTTTTTTTAGATAATCACACTGTATCAAACTTGATACACGTTCTATCAAAAAGATGCAAGCTACAAATGCCGAATTAGTATCTAAATTTAACTTTTAAGTATGAAAAAGATGACCTTGTAAAAAATTAAAACCAAGAAAAAAGACTGAAATAAAGGTTTTTATTCGACAATTTCATTAATTTATATTAGATTATGTCAATTAAACACCAGCTTAGAAGCCACCGTACACTTCGAGGTTGTGTATAATTCGTAATTTGCATATGACCCAAAGTCATGAAAACACGTTTTTTGCGCCTCCTGTAAAATTTTATATGTGTGGGTTACGCCCTTTTCCCTTTCCACTATGTTTTGTCTCGTTTTTTTTTTTTCACGTTTTTTTTTTCACCATGTTTGCTCCCAATGTGGAGCATATGGACTCCTAATGGAGTTTATTTCAACAGAAGTGTTTCTACGAGAACTGCTTGTTACTCAGTTGCTCAACCTCTCTTTTTCCAAAGGGAATAGAAGGAAAGGGCTAGGACAGGACTAGTGGTTAGCTAATCGCTCTCGATACGCCCCGTTCATAGGATAAGATGGGTGGGAGGTGGGAATTCAAGACATCACATACATCCATGCCTTTGAACAGAAATTCATAAATCGATTGAAAAATCAATTTATAAAACTGCCCCTACTGGGATTCGAATCCGTGACCTCCGTAGCTGTAACCAACCACGTTGACCACGCGACCACACAGGCGGTGTTTCTATGACAGTTATTTAAAATTTGAACATAGTCGTGTTTGATAAACGAGCAGATATGGAGAATTTAGAAACGCATTGGTAGTGAAAAGTGACTACGATAGATTTTATTTACAACAACCATCCGCGTTGCGCTGTTTTCAGGACAAATTAAATTTAATTGTCGAAGCACAACCATATTAACCACTCGTTTCAAACAAAAACTTTTCCGACGGTATTGAAGCTTTCGCGGGAAAGAGACACGCGAAAGCGAAACAGAGAGATAAAGACAAATTACATCCCTTATATTACAGAAAGGTAAATAATAATATTACGCAGTGTGAACCCCGTTGGGTATTATTTAATTTAAACATATAGTAAACTAAAAAAAAAACAAAAAAGAGTTAGAAATATTTTAGGATTTAGAGTTTTTTTCGACTTTCGGCAATTTCGCCTTCATTTTTACTTACGTACATATAGTTTTCAACTATTTATACTAGACAAATTGACATCAATTCCGAATAAATATTAGTAAAAACATAATATTCCTTACCAATTGTTGTTTATAACTGTTCATTTTTGTATAAATAACATTGTTGGATTATATTTCTTATCAGTTGACGATGCTCGTAATGAGCGAAACCGGTCCTGATATATTAAATAACGTGGAATGAAGTACAAAGGAATATTGTGTTTTTACTAATATAATGCCTTTCCACCAAGTATTGACAGTGAACACCCTAAAAGTGATCCGAATTAATAGTAAAGTGAAAAAGTCCGAACAGAATCAGTTTACATTTGAATCGTTTAAATATGTGCATTCACATAAGCTTTGTCACCAACGTCTCGGGTTTCGCCTTTCGCCATCTTCTGCCATATATATATATATGTTTTTTTAATCCATGTCCGCTACCAATGTGGAGCGTATGGCTTCCTAATGAAGGTATCTCAACAGAAGTTTTTTCTACGACAACTGTTTGTTACTCAGTCGCTCAACCTCGCATGTTTCAAAGTGAGTAGTAGGGAAAGTAGGATAAGGCTAGAACAGGACTAGTGGTTGACTAATCGCTATTGTTACACCCAATTGTTAAAGGATCAGAAGGATGGGAGAAGAGGAAATAATGTGTCATTTTCCCCACTCTTATTCCCTATATTTAAGTAAGTTCAGTTCAACGGTTCAGTTTAAACTTAGTGATAGATTTATTTCTTACATATATAAGCACGATACATTCATCTTCATTCTAAGCGTCCGTTTAAGTTCATCCGTGCACTTGAACGTCCGAAGATGCCGAAAGGCGAAACCCAGGTCGTTAGTGACAAAACTTGTGTGAATTTTCATAATTTGAACAATTCAAATTTAATATTGATATTCCACCCAGCACCTTCAGTCTTAATCTTAAATTAAAAGAATCAATTTAATTAAAACTTCCATACGGTTCTAAAAAATAATTCTGATATGTTTCTGGCCCTTAAAGAACCAAGTAAAAAACATGTTTTAGCACTTACCACCCTTTGATGGACGGTAAAAACCTAGGACGTACATTTAAAATAAAACATGTTTTCACTTGGTTCCTAAAGGACCAGTAACGTATCGGAAGTATTTTTTAGCACCGCAAGAGAAGTGTTAAGCTCGATTATCAATTATATAAAATAATACGTGATGTTTTTCAATATACTCATCATTAATTATACAGTAACTTAGGGAATTGTATATTTATTTTTTGAATATTTACTTTAAAACAACGAATGTATCTTTTATTATTTTTACGGGATAAAAATCATTGATGAAAGGTAAAGAGGTATGGATAATTTTGAATACGAAATATTGCTGAAATCAAAACAAAAATTCAATTAAGGAAAATACTGAATTTTTATTGCGTACCAAAAAAATGCGATGAAAATCTTTTAGTAATTGAAAAAATATTACCAAACTAAATCAATATTTCGTCAATTCGCTCTACTGGAAATTGTGAATTATATCTTACACAATTTTATTTTTTCAACGACGCTTTTAAAATACGTTTTTTGAAGTCGTTTTACATTAGCAGAAGATTAAATAAATCGAGCTTTTGAAAATATTATTCATTCCTGTACTGGGGATATATTATGAATTTAAATTGAGTTAGAAAAAATCAAAACAGATATACAGAAAATCTGAAAATTAAGTATTTAGTGAGCTCACTCACTCTCAAACTATTTTTATTACACGATAGATAAGTTTCACAAAAATCTTCGTGAAACAATGTGTTTAAAAAAGTATTCAAAAATTATAGAAAAATTTAAAATTCTTACCTGAATTAAAAAAGTCGTGTTGTCTAAAAAAAAACATTATGGTATAAGAAATTGTGTAAAAATGTAATGATTAAAAACCAATAAGTTAATTGCATAACATATGTATTTTAATTAAGAAAATTCTAATACTATTACTGTATTATATACTGTGTATGACGTATAGTATGTTTCAAAACCTTTTAAATCAAGTCGTCTCAAAAGTTTATTTTGCAGTGATATCACGAAATACTAAACAAAATCATAAAATACCCATTTACTTATTTAATACTCTTTTTTTATCCATGACCGCTCCCAATGTAAAAATGAAGATATCTCAACAGAAAATTTTCTATGAGAATTATTTGTGACTCAACTTATCTTTTTCCAAAGAAGTAGAAGAATAAGGCTAGGAAAGGACTAGTGGTTAACTAATCGCTCTCGCTGCACCCAGTTATTGAAGGATCGGAAAGATGGGAGGGAATTTTTAGACATCACAAACACCCATGCCTTCGAACGGAAATCGATAAATCGATTGAAAAAATGCTGTTCGTACTGGGACTCGAACCCGTGAGATCCTGCACGGAAGTCAACAATCCTAACCGCTGCGCTATAGAATTATATGATTTTATAATGAATTCAATTTGATTTTGAATAAAAACCTGCATTTGTATATATATATACATATCGACTGTGGAAAGGAAAAAGGACGTAGTCCACACATATAAAATTTTACAGGAGGCGCAAAAAAGTGTTTTGATGATTTTGGGCCATATGCAAATTATGAATTATTCACAACCTTGAAGTGCACATAGACTTCTAAGCTGGTGTTTAATTGACATAATCTAATATTTACTAAAGAAATTGTCTAGGAAAAACCTTTATTTTAGTCTTTTTTCGTGGTTTTAATTTCTTACAAGGTCTTCTTTTTCAATCTTAAAAGCTAAATTTATATACTAATTCGGCATTTGCAGATTGAGTCCTTTTGATAGAACGTGTATCAAGTTTGATACATTGTGATTATCGAAAAAAACCTGTTTTAAAAAAACTGCGGGTTACGTCCTTTTTACTTTCCTCAGTGGATATTTATGTTTATTTTCTATTGTGGTAGATTTTTGTTTAAATAATAGATTCGTAAGCTCATGTGTTTTTTTATTTTTTGTGTATGAATATTTATTTATAAATTAAATATATATGAATATTAATTTCTTTTACAAGCAACCTGTCATTTATAGATTAAACAAGGTTAATTACTTTTTGTAACGTACTGTACATTTTTTTTACTTTTCTACATGATAAATACTGACGAACATTTTCATGACTCATTATCGATTTTCGAAATTGTCGCAGTAAAAAAAATGTTTGATACTAGTAAACATTTTACGACTGTTTGAGATTTTTAATGGGAAAAAAGTAGGCGCTTCTTCTCGACACGAAAAATGTTTAATAGCGCTCGCAAAAAAGATAATTTGCAATATAACCGTCATTTTTTTTCAAGTTCTCGGGCCCTGTAATTTCAACGGCAGTGTAAAAAGCGGAAGGGTGGACTCGTCATCCATCATTCAGCCGAGACCCAGATGGGAGGGGTGGATTCGCCACCGCCCGCCTGCCACTGAAAACCCCAGGCCAGGACGTGTGTATCAACGTTGTGAATGTTTTTTCGTATTCACGAGGCTTATGATGCTTATGTTTGGTGACAATAAAACGTATTATGTCCACATTTTTGTTAATTTATCATGAAGGGTTTCAATCGGTCGCTTCAACTATAAGAAATTATAATAAATCCTTTAGTAACAGGATCCAGACCATTGCTCCTGTTTCGTAGTTTTTAAATATAAAGCAAATCATTCAACAAAACCAAATCGTTATCTTTCCAGGATTAATTTTATTTATAAAAATAACATACTTTTTGGGAGCTATCTGTCTGAACTTAAACAATATTTATCTTAATCATTTTATTATTTCGCTTATAAGGTGTTCACTGTCAATACTTGGTGGAATAGCATTATGATAAAAATAAGAAAACATTTTTAGTACTTTTTCCAAATAAAAAGTTTAATACTTCATTTACTGTAACAAATATTTTGCCAAATTGATGATTAATTCAATAAGGTAATTTACAAAAAATATTTTTTATAATATTGAACTATTTTATATTTACTTTCTTTTATCAAAGATTAAGCCTGTCTGTCCGATATATGTAGCATGACAGTTTTCCCAAGAAAGTTTACAAATACCACTTTGACAGCCTCAAAGATAGCATAAATTATATAAATCCTTACCTTTGAATTCCAGTTTTCAATATTCATTATTATTCTACGAAGAGGTTTGCAGCACTTTTATATTATTCGAAAAGCAGGGCCTCCAAAGTGCTTAATCCTCCACTGTGTTCCTTCATAATATTTGAAAGCCTTATCAAATATTCGAATATCGAATATTTGTTTGGAGTCTCTACTAATAACATAATATAAATGGTTTGAAACACTAGTGCGCTTAACACTGAAATGATATAGAGTATCTCAAGTCAATTACTTGTTTTTTCAAACTCTTACTTTTGTTTGAAGAACAAACTTAAAAAACTAACTCTTCCATAGCAAAAACAATGATTTGAATCGTTCAAATTATGTACACTCCCACAGATTTTGTCACTAACGACCCGGGTTTCGCCTTTCGGCATCTTCAGGCGTTCAAGTGCACGGATGAACTTGAACTGACAGTCAGATTCAAATTTAATATTGAAATTTTACCAAGCACCTTCAGTCGAAATCTTAAATTATAACAACAATGATGTATTGATAAAATTGATTTTTAGAGATATAATTGTGGAGTGATGAATTTTTGTCTTATTTGTAGTTTATAGCATTACAAGAATTTGGCTTATATTTATATTTTGTTTTTCAAAAAAAAATCAATTCTCTCACATTTTAGTCCAGCATTCTTATAAATTTACACACAAAAGAAAAGAGATTGGGAGACTTTCTTTTAACAAAAAATAATGGAAAAAATATTGAAAGGTGTTGCAAATCGCCGTACTATAAATTAAGACCAATCGATGAAAAAAATAAAAGATTTTTTTCAGTGGCCTTTGCTTTAATTCCAACAAAATGGAGTTTTGCAGACATTTTCCAGTTCAGCGTAATTCTGTGTTGTTTTTTTTAACAACTTTATCAAGCCAACGAAAACTTTGCCGGCTTAATAAAACAAAACCGAGAAAAATAAAGCCTAGCTCTTGCACCCAGCTTTATCCAAAACTTTGCAAATGTCCTAAGCTGAGTAAGTGAGTAATAAGTACTCGAGCTCTGACAAATATCATAGTTTAAAACCGAAAGCATTTGAACTGGCAAAGATTAAATGCAGTCTAGTGTTTTAGAGAAATGTGTCCCAGATTATAGTCTCCTTAACAAATAGCAGAGAGTGGCATTCAATTTACTCTAACGCAAAAAGTAAATTCTCAAGTTAATGCGATACGAAAAAACTTTCACATTTTATGTATTTTTAATTGCACTTCTAACTTATAAAGCATAAAATAAGTTCTATTTGATAATAATACTGTTTTTGTTTATTCAACTTAACTTTACAACTATGAAACTGAAATTATTTTTGATAAATATGTTATGTATCTATAATTCAACTAGGTATTCTGAAGTCTCTACTTTTTTAAAGTCCAGTAACACTTAACATTTCATGTCACGAGAAATTTTCGCATTTCGAGACCATACACTTGTGAAAAAATATTTGTATGCATGGAATAAAAAAGCATTGTATAAATATATTTGTTTTTTCAAAAAATCAATGAAAACTGTTTTGAAATTATAAACACATAATAAAAATATTTTTTCAAAACCAAATGCATTGTTTTTTTTCATATATAGGGTAAGTTTTTATCATAAAATAAAATAACTCAGATTATTCCACGTATTGTGTTACAAAATGTGACACGTGTTTCGCCTCTTTCAGAGGCATCCTCAGACAACTACTTTTGCAAATGCTTGCTTAAGTACGAATGATTTTAATTTTACTATTCTGATATATTATAATAAAAATAAAATAAAAATGGGAGGCTAGGAGGGGATGATAGAAAAACAAACAAACTATAATGGAAATGCAAATGAAATTTACATTGAAAAATGATTAACTAATGAGTTGCATCAATTAAGACGGGTTAAACCGTTTGAAAATATATTTAACAGTGGCGAACCACCTGATTTATTCAAGATATTATTTAATAATATTTCTTTATTGTTAATATACTAATAATTAATAATATAAGAAAAATAGCAAGTATCATGTCGCGGGTTGTTTTATTCATATATACCGAGAACCGAGGCTGGCAAAAAAAGTCGATTTTCCATGATTTTTTTCTCGCGTTGTCTCAATACGGAATCCTTAAATTGAAAAGACTCGTTGTGAATAAAACACACATATTTATGAGCTGGATATACTTCACACGATGCTCGTTGGAATTTTGTGAAATTAAATAAGTAGTTGTTATGCTGGCACGCCCTTACTGTTCGACTTTTGAAAATATCTTTGAGCCATAAATCATCCATTGAAAAAATTGTACAGCTTTTAAAAATTAATGCCAGAGGTTATCCGGTCACAAAACAAACGAAAATTTATCCAGAGATAGTACACAATACTGTATTGGCAGCGGCTTGAACAGAACAAAAGGCATTGAAGTAAACTCACAAACATAAAGTTCAGATATTCGCTGTAATCTGTTTATTATTTATGAAACACAACGTTCAAGTATGAACAAGAGCCTTAAATTTCATCCGACCGTTATCCATTAGTTTAACCATCGACAATGGTAAGTTCTGTTTTGCGAAGTTATGTGGAAACCGACAGCGGCCGTTGGGTCGAACTGCCTGTGTGCTGCTGGCTCCAGGGTTGTCGACTCCTAACATACATAAATTGGACATCGTCTCCCTTACTAACTAACCCATTGAAAAAAATGAAACAAATCGACTGAGGAAAGATAAAAGGACGTTTTTTTTTAACCCGTAACATGCCATCCTAAAAAATTACGTTCCCTGCCATGATGGCATCTCAGTTTTACTGTTTATTGACAGTATTTAAACCTAAGTTAGCAGCTAAAAAATAATTTTAAAAATGTATATATGCTAGAATACCTAAAATAATAGATACTTATTGACAATATTAAGAGAAATATTGAATGTCTTAATGGCTCAACTATTTACGATTGCATCATGGACATGGAAGTGTTAAAACAGATATTTTTCGATAATCGCAATGTATCAAACATGATACACGTTCTATCAAAAGGATGTAACCTGCGAATGCCGAATTAGTATCTAAATTTAGCTTTTATGTTTGAAAAAAGGTGAGCTTCTGAAAATTGAAACCAAGAAAAAAGACTGAAAAAAAGTTTTATCCTAGACAATATCTTTAATTAATATTAGATTATGTTAATTAAACACAGGTTTAGCACGGTTTTTCTCCGTGCACTTCAAGGTTGTGTATATTTCATAATTTGCATATGGCCCAAAATCATCAAAACACGTTTTTTGTGTCTCCTGTAAAATTTGCTATGTGTGGGTTACGTCCTTTTTCCTTACCAAAGTCGAATTGTATTGATTGAGCTGTTGGTAAGCCAGGTGGGGCAATTTAATGCAAAAAAATCAAACTATAATATATTGTATTAACAAGGCTTTTTTATTTGAAAACATGGGAAAAATGTTTTTTTTTGTCTTTTTAGAAATAATACAAAACCAATAAACAATTTTCAAGTATGCAATTAAAATAAGCTCATTATTTTTTAAACCTAAGACTTTTCGAACATGCTCAAATATGTTGCGCTAAGAGAAAATAGCAATGAAAACAAAAACTATGCATAATATATTAGAGACAGCAATAAAAATTAAAAATTATTTTAATAAATGTCTATTTATTTTAAGGGGATTTGATTGCATAGAATGTCTTAATTAATTTTCGGTAAAATTCTTTTCGTAACAAAAATTGAATAACTCAGAGAAATATAAAAAATATGAATTTCAAAACTATAAAACAATAGATTCACATGCATTTGTTTTCAAAAAGTTACTATTTTACGATATTTGAAAATAGAATTGTATTTTTTTAACTATGTCCGCTTCTAATGGATTTTTTATCTACAAGAATTACTTAGTTGCTCATTTTTTTTTTCTAAAGAGAGTAAGAATAGAATGACTAGGACAAGACTAGTGGTTAACTGATCGCTCTCGCTACACCTTGTTTTTGGATAGAATAGGTGAAAGGAGGGAATATAAGACATCACATACATTTATCCAACATCGCTCTATTTCAATCCAGTATATGAGTGAAAACAATTGAAAGATTTTGGGGTAAAGCAAAAATCGCCCACCGCCCACCACTTTACCGCCCACTAGTGGTTGGCACGGACCAGATTGACGACCCCTGATCCATACCTTCGAACAGAAATTTAAGAATCGATTTAAATATCAATTAAAAAAATGTCTTTACTGGGATTCGAGCCCGTGACTTACGTAACTGAAACCAACCACGCAACCGATTGTTTGTCAATGATAAAAATATTTATAATTTTTTTGTCTGCGTTCGACAACGATATATTATGTACATAATTTTTAGCACTTAAATTGTTAAAGTTTTTCGCATTGCGAAATTCCCTTTCTCACAACGATTTCCGTTATACATATATTGTACAACTTTAGAAACTGGAAGGACCCTATAGCTTTTTCAAAGATAGTCTTCCTAAATGGAAGGAGGAGGGTTGGCAGCCCTGGTGGCTTGCGTTGTAGCACAGGAAGGGTCTCACAGATAAGTAAACGAACAGATCGGTTTCTAACTGGGCAAATATGAACATTTGTAACGGATAACTAGTAAATCCATTAGTATGCGAGAATCAAAAGTAAATAAATTATTTTTCATTGACGACGTTTGCATAATGATAACTCGTAGTTTTGTATCATTTGATGATTTTATGATGGTAAAAGCTCCGGAAGTATTTTTAAAAAATATTGTTTTTTAGATAAGTAAATATTTAATATAAGATTTAGTAAATTGGCGTATTTCCTTTTGTATTGTATGTGTATATGTATGTATGCGTATGTGTGTGTACATGTATGTATATATCGACTGTGGAAAGGAAAAAGGACGTAACCAACAGTTTTTTCAAAACAGCTTTTTTTCGATAATCACAATGTATCAAACTTGATACATGTTCTATCAAAAAGATGTAAGCTACTGTTGCCGAATTATTATCTGAATTTAGCTTTTAAGTTTGAAAAAAGATGAGCTTCTGTAAATTGAAATCAAGAAAAAAGACTGAAAAAAAGTTTTTCTAGACAATTTCTTTAATTAATATTAGATTATGTCAATTAAACACCAGTTAAGAAATCTACGCGCACTTCAAGGTTGTGTATATTTCATAATTTGCATATGGCCCAAAATCATCAAAACACGTTTAGTGTGCCTCCTGTAAAGTTTGTGTGGGTTACGTCCTTTTTCCTTTCCACAGTCGATATGTAATAGTATGCGGGGTACATATTATGTGATTTGCAATTTGATGCATATGGTGACTCCCAGTGAACCTCTAAGGATTTCTCACCTCTGTAGCGATCACGCCTGTCCGTTGACAGCGACGGTACAGGAATGCAAACGACCAAAAAATTAGCGATGGATGAGAATCAAACTTTAACGCATCGCGCCCTAGAAATTAAAGCTCCATAAATTTGATATCCAAAGTGAAAGTTCGACATACTTTTGATATTTATTCAGATTTGAACAATAAATCTTTTTTCTAAGTTAATCGAAGGATTGTTTGAAGTCCTTTTAAGTGTGTATTTATTTTCAAATATTTTTGAAGCTTCCCGTATTATGAATCCTGAAAACGTGATTTGTGAATTTTGAACCTGCTATTTATGTTTGAACAAGACATTTTTTTTTTTTTTAAACCATGTCCGCTCCCAATGTGGAGCATATGGACTCCTAATGGAGTTTATCTCAACAGAAGTGTTTCTACGAGAACTGCTTGTTACTCAGTTGCTCAACCTCTCTTTTTCCAAAGAGAGTATAGATAGACGGATAGGGCTACGATAGGATTAGTAGTAATTGAATAAGACATATACAGTAAAAATAATGGATGCTCACATGAACTGTCAGACGGTAAAGATGATGGTAGCAAAAGAAAGGCCACAATTTTTGACTACGTAACGATTAAAAAATGTCCTAAAAATAAAAAAATCCTATTTATTTTATATTATATTTAACGCAACTTAATCATTTTTCAATTTTCCATTTTATGTCCTGGTTTTTATCATGAAATAAAATAATGAAAGTTAGGTAGCATTTGTCATAATTGTCAAATGCAACTTAGTAGCGTATTTAGGTACTTGCCAAGTAACGAGAATTTTAACGAGCGCTATGAGATTCCCTGGAGATTTTTTAGTGCTGTAAAATATGAATTATTTTCTTAAGCGACAATTAACTCGGACAACCGAAAACAAAACATAAAAAAACACTTAAATGAGAAAAAATGTTTGGTCCCCCGAGGGTTACTCTGTTGCCAAAAAAAACATCCGCATAGCCAGAAATTTTATGTTAAATAAATAAAAAAATTAAGCGTAACATATTGGTAATTAAATAATACATGTTTTAAATCCAGATCATAGCTGTTTTTATGTCTTCTTCTACTTCTTTTTCTTTGACCATATTCGCTTCCTATGTGGAAAAAATGGCCACCACGCGGAACCTCCATGTTTCCCTGTCTCTCGCTAATTATTTTGCTTCCTCCCATGATATGCCAGCATCCCTCAGTTCCGCCGAGTACATCCTATGGATAGTACCCGACGGACGTCCGGGGCGCCGAAATCCCGCCGGTCGAAATAAGAGGCAGGCAGGGTTGAGGCTTTCGGGAGGCATCCGCAGCACGTGACCCAGCCAGTTCTAACGTCGCTCCATAACCACTGACATTTCATAATCTTCGAGTGCCTCACAAAATCAAACCACTTCTCCCTCATTATCCGAAGCAAGCTTATGTTCTCGAACTTAGCTTCTCGAACGGTTTTTCTCAGGTGAGTTTTCAAGTCTTCATCAGGTGCCATGATTCGCTACCGTAAGGCAGTACTGGCCAAATGCAAGCGTTGAACAAGTGGCATTTGGTTTTAATCGAGTACAGCTGTGTGTCCCAGACAGTCCGCATTGAGTTGAATGTGGCTCCAGCCATTCCTAAACGAATGGCAAGCTCCCTTTTTTAAGTTTGTATATTCAACTTTTTTTTCAATTATCTTACGTTTTATATTGAAAATATTTAACTCACTAAAATCGTGAAAAAGATTATAATTTGTGTCAAAGTTTTGTAGTGAGATATAATTCTTTTAAACGGCAACATTCTAACGTTGGAGAATAAATTGTTTCCGCTTTCATTTAACTTCATGTGAGCTTAATATTTTTAATGGAACATTATTACGACCCGCGACCTAACTACCCCGCATACGTAGATGTAAAAAGCTCCCTTATTGTGCTTACAGCTATGTGCTAGGGAAAGCTTTGACCGTACTCTAATGCAGATGCAATTAAAATGATTTACGAAATCTGTGGAAATATTTTTTATCTCGGAATCAGCTCACGTACCCAACGTTTATCCGCGAATGGTTTTTGGGTTGTTTATTTTACCATCTCTACAGTTCGTACTCTTTTTATATTAAATTTTATGGCTATAATTATGAATCACATGTTTTTTCTATGTTTGCAAAAAATGGAATGGTCTTTTCTAGCTTATGTTAAGTTTCGTCAGCTCAAACCTATCTCTTTTCCCAAATATTGGTGGCTTCTCTTGGACAAACAAATAAACTTCCTTGCTTCTAAAGTTCTATTCGCTATATAAACATATAAATATTTTTTTCATTATTGTTAAGACGTAATGCTAATTTACTTTTTTTTTTGTAAACGTATTGTTTCATGAACGTATAATTATATGATCTTCGGCGTAACTTTAAAAAATATTTCGAAAAAAAAATCTTTTTTACTTCAGAGAATTAAAAACTTCAGTTTATTTTTTTTAGTATTTTGCAGAGCTGTGGGGTCGGAGTCGCTTAGTTGCGGTATTTTGGTCGAAGTCGGAGTCGTTTGAAAAATATATTTAATGATGTGTATTCAAACAAAATAGTCAAAAGTGTTGACATTTCATGCTTGGCTGACTAAAAATGATCTGTTGGTATTCATATATAAATATAAGTATTAAATGAAATTATTGAAAAATTTCCTCGGAGTCGGAGTCATCTTTTTTTTACACGACTCCACAGCCTTGGTATTTTGAGTCAATACCGAGTTAGTATTATTCATTATTAGTTAGTATTAGGGATTCTGTGTCGAGACGTCCCGGGACTTGTCGGCTGTCTTAAGTCCCGGGACTTTTTTGAATGTCCCGGGAATTGTGACTGTAGTTTATAATGTGCTAATAATATGTACATTTTAATTTTGAAAAAAAACAATACTTGTGGTTAAGAAACCCTCAAAAGGATTTAACGAAAGCAGGTATAAGGGCAGAGCCCCAATAAAAACGGACACGACATGGTCGGGACGTGACACTTACCTAGGGTTTTAGCAAGATAGAAAAACAGATGTTCGGGATTTATAATTTCGTAGAAGTTTCAAATACCATGTGTAATATAACTGTAGGAAAAGCAAATTACAAAATATTTAAATTAAATGTTTATACTTGATGTTGTTTTATGTAAAAATGTTTTTTCACTATTTCACAACGATACCAATGTCTCATTAGGACAAAAAAGGTCTAAAAGCTGTATTGTGAAGTTACGGTCATAAATTTACTCCTGACTGTGGCGTCATTTATATTTTTTCATTACATGTACCGTTACCAGCCCTTCTTAGTAAAATTTAGCCGTAATCATTGCACACATCCATTACATAAGTAAAATAATAATTATTAAACATTGTATTAAAAAAACCCGATTTTTACTAGTGCGTACTTTCAAAAGGAGCCGAGTGTATGTAATACATAAATATATACATGCAAATATTTAATTTTAATAAAATTATAATTCTATTGTAGGGGAAATAAAAGTCTCGAGTCCCGGAATGTCCCGGGACTTTGACTTTATCACGCCTCGAGTCCCGGGACTTTGAAAACCCCGAAACTTCAGAATCTCTAGTATCAATGTATTGAAAATAATTTCTGACTAAAAAACATTTTAAATTAACGTTGTTGAATGTATTTTCATTAAATTTACCCTAAATACCGTAAAGTGTAAATAATTGGATATATAATGAGAGGAAGTATACATAATGTGATTTTCGAATGAATGCGTTTGGACGTAAGGATTTATCACCTTTGTAGCGATCACACCCTTCCGTCAGTAACGATGGTATTTAAATATTAGCGATGAAGGATACGACTTTGACGATAACGCGCCCTAGTACTTAAAACTTCATAAATTTCATATCCAAACAAAAAAAAATCGCCAATACTAAGTTTTTGATAGCACCCAATGGACGACCTGATCGACTTTTTAGCAATAAAGGAGTGTCATATTGTATGAATTTTAAAATGGACTGCTGTGTAAATATTAGAATTATATAAATAATTTTCGGTGACAAATTGTTTTGAAAATTTATCGTGTTGCTTTTTTTTATTTGCCGGTCGAGTAAAAGTCCCCGGAGGCTGGCATTACATTTTCCACTTCAGCCTCTGCTTTGGTGTACAGGTGAGCCTCGTAAAAATAAAGCCAATTTCACGACGTAATTTATTTTTACAAATCATTTAGAGATAATGATTTTTCGGTTGCTTTGAATATATTTCCTTTGCGGTCTTAATGCCTTTTTAATTAAATGTTAATTTACAAAAGCTGGCAACCTTTGACATTCCGAAGATTGAAGATTGCCTTAAAAAGTGCTTGAATAAATATTTATTTGATTAAGAATTATATCACAAGAAAATAAAGGTATAAATTAAAATATTGATATCCATATTTTAACATTCAATAATATTCTCAAATTTGAATTATTTTGATTCTGTACACTTCCATAAATTTTGTCGATAACAATGCAAAAACGATTGGGCACTGTGTTCTATCTTCAGTACATCTACCGGGCTTCCTAGTAAAATTATACTATGTCCCGAGCATAGTTGCCTCATACGTATAAAACGGCACTGCACCTGATATATTTACCAATATAATGAACCTATTATATCTGAGGCTTATAAGAGAAGTAGGCATCATATAATAACCTTGAAACAAGAGGCCAACCTCTTCATCATATCGTATTCCCGGTATTAATAATGAGCATATTATATTTCCTTTCACACAATATATTATATTTTACTGCACGAAATTGTTTCCTTTGAGTATAGACACGAGCGCACGAATACACCATCTAATGACTTTAGTTTGCGTTCCACACATAATAAACATTGAAGTCATATTTAAATTATATATTTTGCCATGATAAATTATGCATTTAAAAAGATTTAGAAACATATAAAACAAAGCATTTCGTTTATACCTGAACTACTTCGTGTTTGTTAAGATTATGTGACCGTTATTTATTGTTTTGTCTGATTATAATAAATTTTAAAAGTGAATGACACATTTATTGTATAATAAAGGTGTAGTTAATGTATTTTGCAATGATAAAATAAGATTTCGTTGTGTTATAAGAATAACAATTTGATAATATGATATATTCCTTAGAAAAAAGGAAACAATCGCACAGCACACAATTTGAAATTAGATCAAACAAACTAATTTATATTATAAAAGTAAAATGAACAATGTTTTCTTGTTGGAAAAAAATGTGACAGATCATAAAACATATGCAAAACACAAAAAGCGTAAAATTAAGCATACATTTTGATGAGTTGAACGCTAAATTTGTGGAAAGTCATTCGTGTTTATTATATGTTAATAAACTCTGCAATTTCCCTGATGATTATTAATCTGGATTTAATTAAGAATGTTTATAAGTGTACTCTATTTATTAAAAGCAACGCTCCTTTCCTTTTTTATTGATATATAATTTATAATAGGTTCTAAAAAGAATTATAAATTATCGATGTTTCATACAGAGACGATTCAAAAGAGTACGAAATTGTGGGAAAACGTTTCCCAAAGAAAAATATGAAGGTTTGTAAAATCAGCAACTTAATCTCTCAGCCTTGGAAAAATTTACTAATTAAGCTCTGGTTTCTCCTGTTCGTAAATTACCAAACACCATTTCTCCTTTTTTTCTGAGAAAAAGATTGTTGAAGCGGATTTTTCCTGCCGCTTTAACCGTAACATTAAATTACTTATTCAATTGTAATAATTTAAAGTAAGTTTCGTTTTTTTGTGTCAACGGAGAAAATGTCATTATATTGCTTTTCCGAATCACACCTTGTTATATATTGTATAATAGATTATTCAATTTAAAAAACAATATTTTTTAATGCGGTCGATTTTGACATACATTGCGTTACTAATAGAGACTCCAATTACTCGACATCTCAACTACTCGAGTATCGAGTAGTAAAAATTTAAAATACTTGAGTAGTTTCAGATGTATCACAATATATATTATTAATTAAAATTTGTGTATATAAATAAATAAATAAATAAGCATATAAATTTCATTAATACATTTATTTTAATTTATAAAACATATATTTCAAGAATAATAAAGAATTAAACGTCTCTAATTCTCGCATAGCTTAATCAACGGCAAAACCATTTAAAAAATATTATTACCTTATAGTTAAATCCACGCACAAGACTCAGTTATTCAGCGCAACAGTTTAACATTATATATTATATTTTTTATAATAAGTAAATACAATTTGGAAATAAAACTTCATTTATAAATTACGAGTATCGAGTACTTGAAAAATGGACGAGTATTCTCGAGTATCGAGTAGTTGATACTCGAATTGGAGTCTCTAGTTACTAACATGGTCACATAAAACGAACAAAACATTCTTACAAATTTCAACTTTATATATAAACATCACATCACATACATCCATGCCTTCGAACAGAAATTCATAAATCGATTGAAAAATCAATTTATAAAATTGTCTGTACCAGGATTCGAACCCGGGACCTCCGTAACCGAAGCCAACGACGTTGACCACTCGACCACACAGGCGACATTGTGATTTCTTGAATTCCCCCCTCCCACCCATTTTATTCTATGAACAGGGTATATCGAGAGCGATTAGCTAACCACTAGTCCTGTCCTAGCCCTATCCTTCTATTCCTACTCTCTTTGGAAAAAGAGAGGTTGAGCAACTGAGTAACAAACAGTTCTCGTAGAAACACATCTGTTGAGATAAATTTCATTAGGAGTCCATATGCTCCACATTGGGAGCGGACATGGTTAATATATATATAAACAAATACGCAGTCGGCTTCTGTTTAGGTGTTTAAATAATTTTTCAATGACAACTTGTCTGACACTAAGGAGATATCTAAACGTGGGTAACATTGTAATTTTAAAGAAATGGATTTCCCAAATAAGGCTTAATTAGTGAGTGCGATAAATTTGTTATCGGAAATTTGACGTCAATTTTATGCGAAATTCTCAAGAACAATTGTGAGTATAAGTTTCTCGTTGTCATAAAAAAAAAATCCTATAGCCAACAGAAAGCAGTGATTCCGTTAGTGACGGTGAAAGCCATCCTAAATAATAACTCTCTTCGTCTCTCTTTCTTCTCTCTCGTCTATTTTTAACGAGGCACGGTTAATTTTAATTACTTAATTGGATAACTTTATATACACAAGAAAAATGGTGTATTGATTTAATCATTTGTATACAAAAAGTTTCGAATAGCAAAAGGAATCATTTTAACAACATACACGTTTCCGTACGACATAATTACGATAAACTTGCGATATTTTCTCGCTACACAGTATTTGTTTAAATATCTATGGAAATGTTGCTTTGGTTTCGGCGACCGATACATATTTTCTATACTATATATATATTGAATTCATGTTTACTACCAATGAGGAACATATGGACTCCTAATAGAGTTATCTTAACAGAATTTTGTATACGAGAACTGTTTGTTACTCAGTTGCACAACTTTTTCTTTTCGAAGACAGGTGAAGGGATAAAAGAACATATAGTCATTAAAAATTGAAAAGGTGGGAGGGTTTATGATATTCGAACAGAAATTGGCAATCACTTTAGAATGTTCACTGTCAATACTTACTTAGTGGAAAGGCATTATGTTAAGAGAAAACACAATATTATTTTGTACTCGGACGTGAACCCGTGATATCACGGAAGCCAACGATGATGCCCACCTCACCACGGACCCGACTCTATAATATATAAAATACATTATTTTTATGCTTCTGAAGCACCCCTAAAAATCTATAGAAAAAATCTTACTATATCTTCAACGGAATACTTATTTATGGTGTGCATAGATTAAACTTTTGTGGGTTAAGAGCTTAGACCTCGTCTGAATATAACCTTTTCTGTTGATTTTATTTTATTTTGAGAGTTTTTGTAAACAATGATGTAATAAAAATTATGTACAGCCATTTTTATTTGAAACGAGTAGCAATGGAATCGGGGTAACACACTTTTATGCTTATGAAACAGCTGATTGGTATAACTTCTATAAAAAACTTATGCAAATTGTTTACTTTTATATAATGGAATTTAATACTGTATGCAAAACACGTTCTTGCTCAAATAAAACGAAAAAATGTTTAAAAAAGCCTTTGAAGTAACTTTTGAATTGATATATGAATTTTGTTATAGAACTTAAAAAGCATGCTGTTTCCAGCTTTTATAGTTATAAAAAAACAGTATTATGTAAGAGTTAATTTACAAAATGTTACATTAAGCTTTTAAAAAACCAGTTAAATAATTTTCTTATTTATATTTAAATATACTTTGTATTTTGAAGTCGGTTAAGAAGAGTTGTTATATTTCTATGTTGAAAACTAAATGTGTACATGGACTTAAATAAAAGAAATGTTTGATAATATCTATTATATTAAATTTTTATAATATTAACTGTCTTTCAGTACCCTTTTCAACTTCTTTTTACTTACAACTAGCGTTAATGAATCAAACGACAGTATCCTGTAATTTAAGATTTCGACTGAAGATGCTTGGTGGAATTTCAATGTTAAATTTGAATCGTTCAAATTATGTACATTCTCACAAATTTTGTCACTAACGACCCGGGTTTCGCCTTTCGGCGTCTTCAGGCGTTTAAGTGCACGGGGTCAGTTCAAGTTCATCCGTGCACCTGAACGCCTGAAGACGCCGAAAGGCGAAACCCGGGTCGTTAGTGACAAAATTTGTGAGAATGTACATAACTGTCGCCTGCTTTGGTCTAGTTGGTAAGAGCTTGCTCTACTGATCAGGTGGGTCCGGGTTCGATTCCCGGTAAGGTCAATGTCAAATTCGATTTTTTCAATTTTAATTTGAGATCTAAGACATGGGTGTTTGTAAAGTCAATTCTCATTGAGTTAATCTCATGTGACTTTCAAAAATTCTCATCGAGTATATCTCGTATGATCTTTCAACTTCAAAAATATTTGACGCATTGGCGTAAGCTGTAGTGTCAAATATATATATTTTTTAAAAAATTAAAAAAAATATAATAATTTGAACGATTCAAATTTTACAGTATCCTGTTTTTAAAGTATTTAATATTACAAATATTCTTTAGTCTAATCGTTTGAATATCTTGACATAAAACTCTAGTTTATTATTTTACATTAAAAGAATTTGAATTCACCTTAAAGCTTAAACTTTTGATTAACGAATTATATATAAATGATTTTAAAATCAAACACTGATAATTATTATTTTTTAGCATTTTATCCATGTCCGCTTCTAATGTGGTCTCTTAATGGAGGTATTTCAACAGAAGTTTTTCTATGAGAACTTTTTTTCACTCAGTCACTCAACCTCTCTTTTTTCAAAGAGAGTAGTAAGAGAAGAAGGATTGGGCTAGGAAAAGACTAGTGGTTAACTAATCTCTCTCGCTAAGCCCAGTTATTAAAGGATCGAAAGGGTGAGAAGAGAGGACATTTAAGGCATCAAAAACACTCATCAGAAATAGATACATCGAAAAAAAATGCTTTTCATTCTGTGACTCCGGCACAGAAGCCAACAACGCTAACCGCTGCGCCATAGAACCCGACAGTTTATATGACTATTATTATAGTGTCAAATTTAAATTCTCTTAGCTGAGTATCTCTGAGAGCTCCTATGTTTAATTACTTCTTTTGTATATCTGTGGCTTAGAATGGTATGATTATACTAACTAACGAAATCTTTACCGTTTATTACAATTAATGTGACGATGTACTTGAACACAATAAGAAACTTTAGTTTCATATCGACTGTGGAAAAGAAATAGGACGCAACCCGTAGTTTTTTCAAAACAAGTTTTTTTCGATAATCACTATGTATCAAACTTGATACACGTTCTACCAAAAGTATGCAAGCTGCAAATGCCGAATAAGTGTCTTAATTTAAATTTTTTGATCGAAAAAGATGAGCATGTAAAAAATTAAAATCATGAAAAAAGACTGAGATAAACGTTTTTCCTAGACAATTTATTTAATTAATATTAGATTACGTCAATAAAACATGAGTTTAGAAGTCTCCGTGCACTTCAAGGTTGTGTATAATTCATAATTTGCATATAGCCCAAAATCGTCAAAACACGTTTTTCGCGCCTCCTGTAAAATTTGATATTTGTGGGTTGCGTCCTTTTTTCTTTCCACAGTCGGTTTGATTCCTTATAAAATGATTTGAAAACAATGGATTAATTAGTCCAAAAAATAGCTAGTTTGATTTTATTTCCCCCGACGTTACTAAAGCGAAGTTCAATCAATTGAAAATAAATAGAAATGTACTCTTATCGATTCAAAATTTAAAAAAATAGACGTCGAAGGTAAATTATTTGATTCGTTCGTCGCATAGCTCTAGGCAGTGCGCAATTGGTTCTGATGCAAAATCGAACGCCTTGTAAGTAAGGGTAAATAAGTAAGCAAACAGGGAGGCGACTATTGTCTCTGGACTCTGGGGTATTATTTTTATTTACAATATTATACTGATACTAACTCGTGGGGTAGTCTTCAATTACCACTTTCCCTCCCTCAACACCCTCGCATCCCTACACGTGCTTAATGTTTTAATGAACATTAAGACATGGGTGCTAATTCAAAATCGAAAGCCTCGTAAGTAAGGGTAAATAAGTAAGCGAACAGTTAGGCTACTAGTGTTTGAACTCTGGGGTATTAATTTTATTTATTGATTTGGCATTTACTTGGTAGAACTCCATTTTATTAGGGTAAAAACATCTTAGTATTTCAGTTCTACAGTTATTTATATATGTTATACATTGATAGCTATTTCGGCTATCGCCATCGTCAGAACTATATCATAGTTCAAAACCGATATGAATAAAAACCGATAGTTTTTCAAAAACAAATTTCAAGAATAAAATATTTTATTTAATAAATCAGTTGGGAAAAGTTTCTAAATGAATGTAATACATTATGCAAAAAAAAACTTAACGTGTTGAAAATGCATTCGTGAATGTTTTCAATGCATACTGTAACGAGGCAAAAAACATTCAACTACGAGTAATGCAAACATCGCTGTATGTTTTTAATCCATATTGACTTTTTATTATGTAAGCTTACACGATACACCATACAGCAATTGCTGCACTAGACTGGGATTTGCATTCTGTGTACTTTCCATGCAAGCAACAGTCTGTACTAGTGCTGTTCAACCTTCCAGTCATTCATGGATATACTAATCATTGGTATTTTTATTTATTATTTTTTATTATTCCTTTCATTTTAAAAATTAAAAAAAAAATGCAAAGTCGTTGTATAGAAACCCCGCATGACTATATGGTTATGCTCATCCTTTTATTACCGTGTAATATTGTGTACGAACAGTAATAAGGATAAAGGTGACTGTATGGGCATGCAAACATTCGGGGTTGAAATATAGCTAGACATGATTTTTTTTTAAAATATTTACAATTTGACCTCTTTAGATCAACATATTTTCAATACAAATATGTTATCAAAAGAACTGTAAATAATTTAATGTTTTTATAAAAAAATAACTAACAGTTTCAAAAAGTCCATTAAAAAAAACGAAAATTCAAAAAATCGCATGTGCGGGGTTAATATAACCGGATGTTGTTTTCATATAGTCACCGACATTTAAGATTGCAATAGTTTCTATAATAATTATTTTGCAAGCTGTTCATCACGTTGTTTACTGTTGATAATTCAAAGGGGCGGGTATATTCAAAGTGTACACATGAATTACTCACAACGATCTTTGTTTCATATATATGATAATAATAAAAACATTCTTCAAATACTCAAATCTTATATTATTTTGAAAACGCTTTATATCATGCATTATTTTTTTAATATAAATTTATATGCATATTAATGTTGTTGAAAATGCTATAAGTTAAGTCGTAGCTTAACATCAAGAGCTAAGAATTTAATTAGAACCAAAAAACTCAGCATGCAATAACAAAAATAACTGTAAATAATATCAACCGTTATTGTCATTTCGATACACAAGAAAATTTGTGAACAAAATAAAATCGGTTGAATTTGAAAGAAAAATAAATTAAATATCTATGGTTAAATAATTTGCTGTCTAGGTAAATAAACTCGCTTTTGATATTTGTTTCTTTGTTGGTGAAAAGCTCTTGCAGAATAAGAATAATTTCACTGTAATTATTTTTCGAAGATTTTACTTTACTTAATTTATTTTATTTAGTTAAGAATTTAAAAGGATTATCATATCTCCAAATGTTAACAGAGACGATTTATTTAAGGAAAAGTTAACGAAGATGTAAATATTTATAACTGTCAAATTAAATCCAAACGCTTTTTCAGATGTAAAATTTCAAATATTTTTACGGAAGAAAATTACGACGTGACAAATAAAGAAATGAAAATAATTAACAATTAATTAATACAGAAAAATCATTAGCCTAAGCGTACATAGTTAATTTGAGTGTAAAAAGTTTTTAAATTTTATTAATAAAAACTCAATATTCCTTTGTAATTTATTCCACTTAATTTAAAAGGTCATGACCGGTTTCGCTCATTGCGAGCATTGTCAAATTTAGTATATTTATAATTGTTATAATTGAAGATGCCGAAAGGTGAAACCCGGGTCGTTAGTGATAAAATTTATGTGAATGTACATAATTTGAACGATTCAAATTTAGTATGGTTGTTGGGTTTGTTGTCGAGTGGTTATCGTCATTGCTTCGGTTTTATTTTTATGGACAAGTAACTCAATATAGAATGTTTCATAAACTGTTATTTTTTAAATCGATTTATAAATTTAAATTCACAGAACATCGATGCAAGTAATGTTTATGTGATCCCTCTCATCCGATTCCCAAAACAAGGCGTATATAAAACGATTAACCTACCCATGCATATCTATTCTCTCTAAAAAAGAGAGGTTTAGTGACTGTGTAACAAGCAGCTCTCTTAAACATTATTTTTTAAATAATCTCCATGCAAAGTCCATACGTTTCAAATTGAGAGTAATAATGGTTAAAAAAAAACGATTGCTGTAATAAAAAAATCAAAACGCAGTCATTCATGGATGTACTAATCATTAGTTTTTTTATTTATTTACACTACACTATTTACAATATTTTTATTTCAAGGTAATTAAAAATAGCTCTGACAAAAGGCTGATGTTTTCTTTCGTTGGAGCAATCCTTTTTTAGTATGCATTTATTAACTATTTTTAGTAAACTTATTTCAATACGAAAATATTGTTAATTACACTAATCCTGCATAGTTTCTGAAATAAAAAAAACTCACTCGTAAAAGCACAATATTTATTTTGTTTAGAATATTGCATACTTATACTCTGGTAATTAATAAAAACGATAGCTACTATACTAATGTAACTAAAAAGAGAAAATATTGTTCAACAATGGAAAAAATACAGTGTTCAGGAAAGCTTCCATTTTAGCTGCAATCCATTTTGTTTAATTGATATAATACAATGGATATCAAATAACAATTTGATAAAACATTTCCATAATACAGATTGGTTAAAATACAACTAAAGCTTTGGCTTAATTATTTTCTGTACGATTTTTATTGAAATGCTTTTAACTTCCGTAATAATATATAAGCTTGTTGGGATGAGGAAAGTCTGTACTTCACTAGACAATACAGTGCGACCGTTCCCCGTATTGAGCTCTATTGCACCATAAAGACAAGAACAAATGCTTTTGTTTACTCGGTAAGTTGCAGGCAGTTCATTTTGAAGTTCAAATATTGAATTTTCCAGCAGCAGGAAATTGTGTGTGTGTTATTATTAATTCAGTCGTCAAATATATTTTACACAATAATGGAAACAAAGCTTTTGGATGAAAACGCTTCATAATTGAATTTTATATAATGTCATAATAGAATTATGATAATGTCTCAGAATTAAGAGTTAATTCTTATAAAGTGTTTGTGTTTTAATTGTGTTTATTGAAGCGTACATTTTCTTTTTCTGTATGTTTAACACGCGCCACCTACTGTAAGTTAATTGTACTATAACCTTCACGCAAGTGCAAGCATACGTTGTCAAAATTATCTGTATGGCAGACATACAAACATTGTTTTTTTTTTATATATAAGACCTACTGTTGGTTAATTTGACTATGCCTATAACCTTCCCGGAAGTGTAAGCAAAATTTTTGTCAAAGTCTTATTGCAATCGGATGAGCGGTGTGGCAACGCATAAAATACGAACAAACAAACATTCATTTTTATATATTAGATTAAAGATATTTTTTCATGTAAAGACATGTTGAGACGACTTTATGTAATGTCGGAAATGTTAAAATGTTCTGTATTCTAGTATTGGCAAAGTATTTTTGTATTCAACATTGGCAATCGCTTGCATGAATATTTTTAAATTAAAATATCTGAATAAGACTGGGACTAAATTTTTTCTCACTTGACACTGCTAGGATGATCAGAAAAATATCTTGTGATAGTTAACTAATTAATAATGATTAATGAATCAAAAAAAAAAATTGAGCACATTTAAATTATTGCTCAGCGAAAAAGACAGTGATGCCAAACACTTGCAATGATTATGAAATTTTGTATAATGGTTTCAATTTTAATATAATTATTGTAGAGTATTACTTATTAGACTAAATTCATTGATCTATTGTAATTTTATCACAAAAATATGATAGTGCCTAGAAAAAAAGATTTATAATTTGAGAGAAAAAAAGTGTTCCAGAGTCTTTATTATTTTCTATGAATACTGTGTAATATCGTAAATGTTACATTATGATTATCTTCATGCAAACCAGTATAATATAATATAATGAAGTATAATAGCTTAGAGTCTAAAGAATTTTCAGAAACTTTTTCAGGATTTATGAATAAGGCTTTACTGGAGACCTCATACATTTGTTCTTCGTGGCACTCTCTTTTTTATTTTAGGATGAAAGATCGCTGAATTTTCTCAACCACCTTTCGTATAATATATCAAGAAAGTATAAGCTTGACGTGGAAAAATTCACCTCAAATATAATAAAACAAAAGAAACGCTTTTTTAAAACAATAAAAAAAAACACGCAAAACCGATAAAAATATCATTGGAAGAATTTTTAAATATTATAATGAGATAACATATTTACGCACTTTGCTGTCCACTTTATTTAAATGGTCAGGAACGGTTTCTATCATGGCGAGCATTGTCATCAGTTGCTCATGATTTTTCAATTATTTGAGGTGTCAAGCATTTTAATTTTGTGTAATTATAGAATTACTTGTACTGTAATTTCTAAATTTTTTTCAATGTCAATTGTTGTGTGTACCTTTTCATTTCAATTTATTTTTGTATAAATAACACTGTTTATATATATTTCTTATCAGTCGACAATGCTTGCAATGAGCGAAACCGGTCCTGACCTTTTAAATAAAGTGGAACAAAGTCAGGGACGTCCCGGGAGCATAGGCAAGCAGGCAGTTGTCTAGGGGCGGCAAGTCTTAGGGAGCGGCAAAATATGATCACATAATTTAACGAATTTGGTTCAGAGTAAATATCATCTATCTCCATGTCTTTGATGAAAAAAATCCTAAAAATATATTTTCAATGGTAATAATATTATGACCGATTGGTATAGATCACTTTACTTATAGCGAAAATCATCTTTTCATATTAAATTTACCGATGGCGGCAGTTTTGCAATAAATTGACAGAGCCGAGAGGAAATGACCTGGGTCATAAAAGCGCTTAAGAGAGTACATGACTAGATTTCGAATGTTCGATTTCGAGTACATGACGAATTTCCATATTTTTGTATATATTCTTAGAATAACCGAAAATAATGAAAAATATCACTAAGACTCTTATGGCTAAAGAACTTCATATGTTATGAAATTTCATAAAAAAATATTTTGAAAGGGCACTATTTTAAACTTTGCCTAAAGGCGGCACTTGCCTAAGAACGTCACTGAATAAAGTACAAAAGAATATTGAGTTTTTATTAATAGTATTGTTATACTAATGAAAAAAACGTAAGTAAGATTATAGTTTGACATTTCAGGGGCAAAATAAGAGAACGATACATCGAGGTTCCGCTGTACCTTCTTAAAGCGGCAATATGCGTAAATCGTAAATATTATCTTGGTGCTATTAGCAGAACGTAGGTCTGCAATGAAAGCGTAAAGAAAAGTTATTATATAACGTAATGGCTTTCTCTGCTAAAAAGCGAAAAATGTTTCCGCGTAACATAAAAAAAAAATTGAAGTGAAATTTTTGACTTTTCCGGAATTTAACGCGAGCTGTTACAGCAGCCTTGCCGTCATTACTCATCGTCGATTATTTCAATACTTCAATATACCGCGCGCCTACTGACGTTTGGTTCTTTCTTTATGTCTCATTTATTAACTAAGCCAAGCTAATGATATTAGTTTTTGAATTAGAACTTGTAACAAATATAAAGTTATATAAATTGACACGTACGTCACAGTTTTGTGTTGTTTAATGTCACGTGATAACTGTGTTGCAAGTTTTGGCTAACTATAAAACTATCGTTGTTACAGTGCCAATTTTTTAATTGACGTGAATTTATTGCCAGGAATTTTGCAAATTGAACATTAAGAAATGTACTGTGATGCACAGTTAAAGGAGAAATTCAATCAGGTTGGTTTGAAAGAGTTTTACAAAACATATTTGGACAAAGAGAAATATCCTGCATTTTACAAACATGCTCTATCGATGATCTCGCTATTAAGAAACAGCTTTTTAGTCGAATGAAGCATATTAAATCTCAAATGAGAACACGAATCACTGATGAGCATTTGGAAAAATGTTTGCGTGTAGTAATAATATCAATCGTTATTAACATTGATGCACTTAGTTCTGACAAACAAAATCAGACGTCTCACTAAAATTTATTATATTTTGTTTATTTTTTGTATTACCTAACTCTAATCTAATAAATATGTTTGATTCTCATTTTTGTTTTATCATCTTAAAAAACAATATATTTCTTGTTTGCTTTGAATAATAAAAGAAATTTAAGAAAAAAAACGGACCGGTAGAAAATCTCATTTCTAAAATCTGGCCCGGCTGCTGAAAAGGTTGGCCACCCATGTTCTAAGACAATGTTTGTCATTAAAAAAATGTAAGGATTTTTTTCTACGTGTCGTAAAATCCTATATTCTGTCGTTTGGTAAACAAATCAAAATACTTTATCAGATTTGAAATAATGCCAATCAAAAACGTTATTTATAAAATATTTGAGCCATCAATTGAAGCTGTTGTGGCGTAGAAAAGGAAGGGACGTGGAAAAGATGGCCTAAAATTTGGGAAGTATTAGACAAATGTATACAAAACCAATGCATGCTATATTTCCATCACCAACGAACGATTGAACGATTCAAATTTTATAATTATATATTTTTTTAATAATAACTACTTGATAAAACGGACCATGGACATAGAGATTTTTTCCACATTTTAAAAATGTACATACAAAAAATAAAATATAAGATTTGTAAATGAAAAAACTATATAAAAAAGCGTTTTTAAAGAATATAAAGAAATTAAAAGCTTTCGATGTATTCGGCGGTAACTTTGTGGATGTTCATTTTAATATTACATAACTTAGATTATTCCACGTATTGTGCTACAAACTGTGACACGTGTTTCGTTGTTTGTTTGTTTTTCTATCATCACCTCCTTGCCTCCCGTTTTTATTTTATTTATTAAAATAGTAAAACTAAAATCATTCGTACTTAAAAGCATTTGTGAAAGTAAGATTGTCTGAAGATGCCTCTGAAACACGTGTCACAGTTTGTAACACAATACGTGGAATAATCTAAATTATTTTATATTTTATAATGAAATTAAAGACATTTAGGTATTTCAGTTTAGTTTATGGTTTAATTGTTAATTTCAAAATATTTTTGGTGATAACATTGGGGGAGGGAGTGAAAGCTTTTGCTATACCACTGCCAGGCTGTATTTTAAAATATAGATTCGGCAACTGTTCTCATCGAGACCTAATAGAAGTTTCAAAGATTTATGAAAATAATTTACTACGTTATTAAGTATCTAATACTTTAGCGTGGAATGTGGCTATTCGATTTCAGACTTGGCCTCTATTATATAGTGGACAATGGATTTGATCAAACACGAAAATTTCGTGTTATATATCACTTTGCAAAATCGATATAGGTACTAAAAAGAGGCATGAATTGCTATTCTATGATCTTTTTAAGCTACCATTTACTTTTCTCAGAAAAACTATTTTTTTTTCTGTTTTGTCTTCTTGTAAGCAGGTACAAGGTATTTTAGAAGAACTCAAATAGCACACCATTACAAAATAATGAAAAGCAAATCCATGCAAGCTCCAGATAATAAATATAATTTTGTTATTTTTATTCAGAGTCATGCCAATTTACAACAGCTACCAAAATAATGCAACAGTTGTACGCGATTTAAACCAAATGCTATTTGTTAAACGCTTGTATTCTACTAAGGCTGATTTACGGTAGTAAATCATGGCATCTGAAAAAAAAATATAAAAACCATAAATTGAATTTCGAGAATAGATGCTTGTGTCAGATTATGGTGTGAGGCGGTTTTGTTTTCGAGAGAAATTCGAAGATTAGAGAACGTACACAGCATCCGTCGTGTCAGTGGTTATGGACAGGCGTTGGAACTGGCTGGTGACATTCCGCCATCCTAGATGATCCGTAGTTAGTTACTATCCATAGGAAGTACTCGGCAGGACTGAGGGATGCCGGCTTGTCATAGAAGGAAACAAACCAATTAGGGAGCTGGCAGGGAAACATGAAGGCGGCCATATGATCCAAATAGGGAGCGAATATAATCAAAGAAGAAAGAGAAGAAAGTAATTGTTTGTTATTTTTTCGCGATAAGCAAAAAAATAAAATAATTAGGCATACTTTTGATATTCATTCCAAATAAAAAGAATTAGTATTATTACAACTCATTGAATAAAGTCTTAATCTTTTCATTGTGTTGTTATGTATTCATTTGTAAATGTGATAAAATAAATATTTTAAATGAGATGACACTTGAGACGGTTTGTCACTGGAAGTTGATTTTGTTAAGCACGCTTAGAATGTTAAATAGGAAGTAAACCCAATTGTCGTTCACGTAACAGGTGTTGGAACCCTCCCCCATCTTTCCACCCTTAGAAACTCCCAAGTCTTAATTAATATAGCGAAAGTTTTACCGAGTTTTAATTTATCTCGTCGGTAAAATTTCTTTGTGTAACACAATTTGTCAAAATTAATGTGTTATAAGTGATTTTATCGCTAATTGGCAGTTTTTGTTGAAAAAGAAATTTTAATTGGGAAAATGTTTAATTAAGAAAGTTGTTATCTTATATTAAATAGCTTTAAGAAGTAAAAATGTGTTTCTTGATAATATCTTATATGACGTAACGTTTTTGACATTTGTTATATTTTTCTGAATATCACCTCACCTAATTTCTCTAAGAACAATTTTAATTCGGATATTTTGCTGGTAATTTTTCATTTTAAGGGGAGTACATATATAATTTTTGACGCTTTGCAGAAATACCTTTATAAATAATAGCAATTTCGTGGTTACTGTTTGCCGTAGCCGAGTAGTTACGCACAGTAATTCTTCCAATTTGAAAACGACAGTCTTGTAGACATTTTAGGCTTTCGATTCCTTAGGCTTGAATTACCCTATCTGCATACCTAACTCAAAATCGTTAATTTTGTAAATACATAGTACGTTTTGCATTATAACCCCAAAATTACGAGTCTACGTATTTCACACCTGAAGGTAAAATCTAGAGTTCGTTCGATAACTGCTACATTTTGTATTGTTTGAGTTATTTTTCGGCTGATATTTCGCACTCTCTTGTTTTGTGAAATTAAAAATCAGTTAAAATCTGAGTATTGTGTTTCGTTTTTTACTGGAAAAATATTCTTCACAGATTTTCCATGATGTGTATTAAATATAATAAAAAAATCTTTATTAAATATATAATTATTTATGTATACATGATGTCGTTTAAATAAAACTAAGCTGTGCAGACGACCAAGATTCCTCAAAAGAAGTAAAATGCGGCTTTTCACATTCACCAAGACACTAAAACGAGCAGTATTTTCCTTGTCGGGAATAATAAATAACATTACTTTCAGGCAAAAGTAAAAAGAAGCCTTCTCTGTCGTCCAGGTAAGCTCGGGACGGGGGCAACTAAGGCGGCTCAAGTGCCCGGGGATGACGATAGAGGGAGAGGTTCATCGCACAATGCGTTGAGAAGGTAGCGAATAAACGTAGCAGGGGATTTCGAGAAATTCTACGGGACACCGAATGATTTTTTTTCCACCTGCATGTCGCACCCCTTCGCCCTGCTTTATACACATTACATCACAACACAGCGCGTGACAAAGGAATCTTAAAGGTGTTTGAGTTCAATAACATCTTGCCTTTGTTACGTGTATAAAGTAAAGACAAATTAAAAAAAAATGTTTTGTCATCACAACTTGTTATGAAGTTATTTAAAATAGTCTATAATAGACGTCTATAAAGATGGTAAAAATTACATACGGCTGTCGATATATGTCTCAGGGTCTTCTTCTTCTCCGAAATATTTTTTTATAAATCTTTGTTTTGCATTATCGGTGTATTTTAGTTATTTTAGAGAATCGGGTGTATTCCTAAAAAAATCCATTTAAAGAATTAATAACGTTTAGATTTTCTGGCTTATTCAATAAATAGATTTCCAATTTATTTTCCACGCCAGTAAATTTTCTGACCATTTAAAAATTAAACAAAAATCCCCCCGTTGAGGGCAACGAGCTTACAGCTAGTGTTTCTTATTGGAAAAACATTACATGATAACATTGGATACAATGCAAAACATTGTATCAATTTGTGTATCATTGTAAACATTGTATTTTTAAATAATTCATGAAGCTATTCTCGATTTTTTTTTGGCGGTTTTTGTCTTATTTTATATATTTCCTATTTTTGATGTATTCAACGGTAACTTTGTGGCAATTCATTTTTACATTGTACTAGCCGGTTCCCGGCAAGCGTTGCAATGCCGCTCAATGAAAAAAAGTGTTTATGTTTTAATTTCGTTTATTGAAGTGCATGTTTTCTTTTTCTGTGTTTGCTACCGATTATTCATGGCACGACACACACGCCACATACTGTAAGTTAATTGTACTACAAACTTCGCGCAAGTGCAAGCATACGTTGTCAAAATGAACTGTATGGCAGACTGTATATAAGACCTAGTAAGCTAATTTTACAATGTCTGTAACCTTCCCAAAAGTCCAAGCAAAAAGTTTGTCAATGTTTTATTGCAATCGGTTGAGCGGTGTGGCAGCGCATAAAATACGAACAAACAAATATTTATTTTATATTAGATAACACTTTTGTGAACTTAAATTTGTATCGTTCAAATTATGTACACTCCCACAGATTTTGTCACTAACGACCCGGGTTTCGCCTTTCGGCATATTCAGGCGTCCAAGTGCACGGATGAACTTGAACTGACGCTTAGTAAATAGATGTTTCGTGTTTATATAATAAATAAATGTATCACTGAGTCTAAGGCCATTGCTGGCGAAAAGAATAAGCTCATGGGAATTCCCAAAGATTTGAGTAGTGAGTGGTTTTAAGAATTATATTTATTTGTTTGTAAGAAATCCGACAAATATAATTCTTAAAACCACTCACTACTCAAATCTTTGGGAATTCCCATTAGCTTATCCTTTTCGCCAGCAATGGCTTTAGACTCAGTGATACATTTATTTATTATATAAACACGAAACATCCATTTACTAAGCGTCAGTTCAAGTTCATCCGTGCACTTGGACGCCTGAAGATGCCGAAAGGCAAAACCCGGGTTGTTAGCGACAAAATCTGTGGGAGTGTACATAATTTTAACGATTCAAGTTTAATATTGAAATTCCACCAAGCACTTTCAGTCGAAATCTTAAATTTGTGAACTTATTTTACTAGTGTTTATTAAGATCATGATGACCGGTTTCGTTCATCACTAACATTTTTAACTGATGCTCGAAATGCTGAAAGTGCTTATTATGAGCGAAACCGGTCATGCTTCTAATAAATAAATGTGGAATTTTGGACACAAGAGAGCTATATTTTTTACTATGTATTAACAGTGAACACCTTTAAAGTTATTTTATATTCCTTACGTATTTTTTAGTTTGGAAAATAGTTTCTGTATTATAATTTTAAATATGTACAAATTATTTCCATCAGTTGCTCAGTATTTGAGTAAAACAGAACTTGTTATTTTTAAATGACATTTATGAAATATAATAAAGTTTATTTTTATAACTATATTTTTAACTGTATTTTTATATAATTAATGTTTCTGTTACGATGTTTAGTAAATCACAAGCACAAGATGATCTTTAACTATTTTCTTCTTGAAAGCAATAATGAAAAATTATTAAACAATTTTTTACACATTTGTTATTATATTTCGATGCTTTGTTTTTTTAATATATAATTCCCCAATTTATTAAGATTTTTATATCTTGTCTCCATGATGTTTAGTAGTTTTATACTTAATAATGATATTCCATTAATATTAATATCATATCATTGTATTAATTATCTGGTGTAAATAAACGATTAATAATCTAACAAAACCAAGCGCGACAAATTAATTATTTCAATTGAATCTTGAAGCTTTCACTTATTTGGAAACGTTTGGCGAAGATGATCCACTTGACCTTTCATTTGCAGGATAATATATCTAACGAAGAGGACCATTTATTTTGAAGAGGCCCTCAATTAAGTATCACAACCTGACAGTATCATATATCTTCCGAGATGATTCCTCAGATAGGTACTCAACTATTAATTCAACATGTCAAGCTTTATCTTAATATAAACTATAATCTAGTTACTGTATTTATATTTAAACTTTTACTTGATACTTATATAAATAGAAATTCAAAACGAATAATACTACACATAATTATCATTGATAAAAACGAAGTTTCTTTTAAACTGTAAAATAATCATAGCATTTTTTTGGATTTGAAAGTTTTGTCGTGGAAATTCTTCTGCGAACAAAAATCTACGTTGTAATCTCAACGATATGCACCTTCGTTTCTTATACGTTCACTGATACAGTTACTGCACTATTTATTTTCAAAATTAAAATTATTTAATAATTATTAAAATTAACATTACAAAAACATTACAACATCGCGCAAATCTTTAACCGATTCCAAACAAAATGGCTGCCAAATTTTTCACTTTACTGTCAATTTACGCAACTATTTCGTTAAATTGAGCTGAGTAAAGAATTTACGAGCCTTCCATTATTCCTCAAATTGAAGAGAACTGTAGCAGGGGTAGAAAACTAAATGACTTGCGTTAAAAGATTTAACGCCTATAATAAATTCACGTTTTCGTGTAAAAATATTAAGGTAAATATTTTAGATGAGCATGAATTAAATACTCAAAATATCGTCATCGTAAAAAAAGTTTTACGAAATTACACAGTAAAAGAGAAAATGTATTTAGTGAATTACTACAACAAATAAAGAGTAAATTTAAATTATTTTATTCCTTATTCATTTCACATAACTTATAATAATAAAAGGTTACATTACTGAATTATTTTGTATGGAAAATGTTAAGTGAACTGTTACTAAAATAATTAATAATCCGTTTACAAAAGTGACACAAAATGAAAAGCACAACTTAATATAAACTAAGAATTTTTAATTACTAACTGCCATTTTATTTCTTGAATAGTTCGTCAGCACAGTTCTTACGTGTTTTTAATCACTTTAAAATTATTTTTGTTCTTGCATTCTTTTTTGGACTTTTTAAGTGGTTTTATATAAAAATGAAAGCTCACAGCTACGTCGCCGTTTCCAGCAATAATATAGTCACAATAATTGCAAGATTTAAGAAAAATTCACATTTTTTTTCAATGATTTTAAACACTATTAAATCAGTATACTAATCAGTCAAATCATATCATTAGAAAAAGGAATTAACATATTGATACCATGCAGATTAGTGAATAACCTAGTTTATTAACGATCGTCGTAGATGAGTGGCACAGTTTTTCACAAAATTTTAAACAACACCTATAAGTTGATATTTTTCTTAACGTTAGGATTCGTAAAAGTGTTTCTATAATAGATAAATTAATATTTTTGATAGATTCAACAGAAATTTTTCAGAATTTATTTTATATATAAAAAATATTTAATAATTATGTTATAATACGGATTGTATGCTTTTTGAATAAAACATCTCCAGATTAACTTTCGTATATTTTTTATATACTTTTAAACACTTTTATTGTTTGTATGTACCGCTAAATGTGTACAGTAGAAAGAAAAATGCCTTACTCGATTTTCATGAATTGGTAAAACGTTGGAATCCATGTTTATTAAATAAATAACTTTACTATAGCTCGTCTAAGGAAGTTTCTCTAAAAGGAAAAAAACATGTCATAATTATTTATGCATAATCATTTTGGGATAGAAAAGTTATCATTTTTTTTTTATTGAAAACTTTAAATAGCCATTTAATTACGTTTAATTATTCACCAATATATTGAAGAAACGCATAAAGTTAGATAGGAAATAATGAATGTTTCAAAAAACTTGTTTGATTTACTGTAAAACGCAAAAAACATTTTGATCGAATGTTGTTACTTAGTGAGTGACTCGTGAAGTGATTTTAATTAAACTGATTTTCGATTCTATAGTCCAACATATAAAGCTCTCCTTTTACTGGGGACAAGTTCAATGTAAATACTTCGAAGGACGTGACATGCAATTAAGATTGGGATTTAAGATAATTAAAATACACCTTTACGAGTCGACCAGAGGAGAGAGGACGGCCAATGCAGGGCGCTTAGTGCCATCAATCGAATTCGAGCTGAAAGCAACTGAACCAACAAACTAATTGACTGGGTTTCAAATCATTAATACCAGCACTTCATTGACTAAGCCTCAATTCTGAGAATTATCAACATGATCAAACAGTAAAACGAGCTGAAATATATTTTTTAATTTGTATTTGATTATGTTTCTCGAGTGGTATAGAAATAGAGTTTAGTTATACTTATTGTTAAAAAAGCTTTGTTGCCTTAATTGCATTTTTTTTCAATTAATGAAACAAAAAACTAAAAAATACAAAAACTGGTTTTTTGTAAATGCGAATATTTTTTTTTTTAAATAAATAATGACGTTTTTTATTTCGATATTTAATTCATACGGTAGTATTATAAACTAAATAAATCAATAAAAAATACTATAAAACATAGTGTACATGAAAACATATACACCTGAGAAAATAAGTTATGATAATAACAATAGAAGAAATATGTTATTATTAAATGTTTTATTTTATTTCATAAATCAACTTAACAAATAAACAATTTATTTTAGATATCAATTTATTAAGTTTACAGAAAATAAACAGGACCAGCTTGTCTCGTTGGAAAATTTTCGCAAAACTTTGCTAATGATTAGACAATTATTTCTTACTTATTAGAAGTTTAACAAAACAATAAACGTTTGATTAAAGAAATAATTTAAATATAATCGAATTGAGTAAAGAAAAATTATGACTTTAAGAAAGTAATGTAGGTATAAAGGTATTTCTGCCAGTTAATAAAATGTTTTTTCCTATATCAATTCTTATAACCTAGTAAAAATAAAATTCATTTTTTTATAAAACATAATGGTAGCTAATAAAGCCGTTGTGAGAAAACATTTGTATGAGTTGTATTTGTGAAAAAAAAAGAATTAGATAAATATTCCACATTCTTTTTGAAGATCAAAACATAAGACTGTTCTCTTTTTTGTAGCTACATCTCAAAATAAATACACCGCTTTGACGTTGCAAAACACACAGCTAATAATCACGATCCTTTCATCTTGTCAATAAGGGATTTTCTTATAAAGAGAACACTGAATCCTCTAAACAGGGGTGGAAGTTCAAACTGTTATCCTTCAGCGGATCAAACTGAACACCGCAAGGCATGAAACAATGCCAATCGCTTCGCAATAATCCCTTTTAAAAGGTTTTACTGTTAAAATGAAACGTCCTCTTCTTTTGTTTTATTCTTTTTGTATTTTTCAATAAACACTAGAAATAATATGACATAATACAGCAACTTGGTTGACCCATTGTCGTGCTTTATGAATATGTTTTATTCGAAATTTAAAAGCTTTTTATAGTTAAAGATTTCGACTGAAGGTGCTCGGTGGAATGTCTATATTAAATTTGTTGTTAAGCGTGCTCAATCAGCAACAAGGTATAAAAATGTTGCACCCAAATACGGACATTCATAAGCTCTTTTTCCAGAAAATTTTGGAATAAACAGAGCGCAATTGAACAGCCTTCCGATTTTAAATGAAATACTAAGCATGCCAGGGTCTCCACTCCTATACCCAGTATAAATATAATCATAAAACCTTTTCCGACAAATAAATAAATATAATTCTTAAAACTACTCACTACTCAAATCCATGGGCATTCCCATGGGCTTATCCTTTTCGCCAGCAATGGCTTTAAGCACAATGATACATTTATTTCTTATATAAACACGAAACATTCATTTACTAAGCGACAGTTCAAGTTCATCCGTGCACTTGAACGCCCGAAGATGCCAAAAGGCGAAACCCGGGTCGTTAGTGACAAAATCTGTGTGAATGTACATAATTTGAACGATTCAATTGCATCATTTTTAATATATGTACATACATGTTTGAATGCTGTAAATCTGCTGATTACAAATATGTTTTAATTATAATACATAATAACACAACACAGAGCACACACAAACTATTATGTTTTTTCGTACAAGCACTTTTAAACTTTTTAATTTTTTTTAAGAAAAATAGTTGAACATACAATAAACAAATAAATAAATTTTAATAAAATAAGTTTTGTGTGAAAGAATAAGGTTAAGTTTTTAAAAATAGATCCTTAGAAATCGTCCAATTTTTCCATCGATTCTGTAACAATATTGAAGTATTTAATATTTATCAAGGACTTTATCTCTCTTTGTGTGAAACAAGACGATTACGAAATTTATGCTATAAATATAGAATAACAATATCACCCATCTTTTGATGGCTTAACAATATTCGATGGAATGCTAGAATTTTATTAAATAATGTTGTTTATTCCATCCAATATTTGAGCCGATGGTTGTTTTTGCGGAAAAAAATATTCACGGAATATTTTGATAATAAATAAAATACCTATTTTATAAATATACTTCGTAGTGCGTACTTCTTATGTCCTTGGAAACCATTTTAAGACAAGTTTGTTTTACTAAGTTTTTAAAAAATATATATATATATACCATGTCCGCTCCCAATATGGAGCATATGGACTGCAAATGGAGTTTATCTCAACAGAAGTGTTTCTACGAGAACTGCTTATTACTCAGTTGCTCAACCTCTCTTTTTCCAAAGAGAGTTGGAATAAAAGGATAGGGCTAGGACAGAACTGGTGGTTATCTAATCACTCTCGATACACTCCGTTCGTAGGATATGATAGGTGGGATGGGGGAATTCAAGACATCACATACATCCATGCCTTTAAACAAAAATTCATAAATCGATTGAAAAATCAATTTATAAAACTGTCCGTACTGGGATTCGAAGCCGTGACCTCCGTAATCGAAGCCAACGACGTTGGCCACTCGACTACGCAGGCGGCATATTAAAATATAATACTTTCAGATAAAAAATAATTTAGAATCCATGCGGAATTTTTACGGAGTAAACACGGCAAATCTTTCAATGTTTGCTATTGTCTCATATTGCTCGTCGAGAAATATTATGATATTACTTGGTTTGATGTAAATTATCACTAGTCAAGCAAAAGTGTTGGAACATGTGATTCAAATATTAAAGTTGACTTGATTGATGATGGAAAGGTTTATAAAAGGGAAACGATAGAAATGGAAGATCACGAGCGTAAGATAGTGTTAAGAAATTTCATCCTTGAAGAATACAAATTGCGTTTCGGTGACAATTCCAAATTCGATATGAATAGTTTTAGAGTTTGAATCATTCAGTTCATAAATCATTCGGATCCAATCCCAATGCGAGACACTTTTCAAATAAGGTCACAAAAATAGTTAAGTTAAATATGTATTCATTTGATTTCGGTGTCAAAACTTGATAAAAAGTTAAAAAAATAAGGTGTTTTACAATAAAATGTCACTCTGAATGACTTTTATTTGAAGAGAGGTATTTTTTAAAACAGAAAACTATTTTTCCATTGATTTTAAAAATAAATGAATCTGTATTATTAGTTAATAAAGTAATATTTGTGTGATTTGTTAACGTTTTCGTGTCGTTTTTAACTCTCGCAGCTCGGAGACTAGAAAAATACTTCTCTGCCGATGGGGGTCGTTTAGAGACCCCAGTGGTTTCCTCATTATTGGCCTTATTCTTATGAATTTCAAAAAAAAAATAGTCTAAGGGCTTTAAAATATCTCTCTGCTAAAATATCATTGCTCATACATTTTTTTATAAAAAATCGTGGTTTTTTTATAAATATTTTAAGTTGCGCGTAAAAAAGACGTCATCCCAGCACACATATGAAATTGCAACTGTCGCGTTTAGCCCAGCTATCTTACGAACGATCGCTTATCGCGGGCGCTAATCTCGTTATCGCGTTATCGCGTATTTATATAAACTACAAAAGGTCCAAAAAACTATGATATAAGAATACCTTAATTATAAACATTTTATCACCCATATTAAAATAGATATTTAAGAAAATGTGGCTATTGGGGTCGCATTTCTTGAGCTTAGAACCGGAAAAGTTCAAAACACATATAATGATAATGATATTCTTTCAGTACAATGATTCTGGAGTGTGAAAAGGCGTCATTTATAACTAAGAATTCTGTGTCAAGACAATCCGAGAATAAGTTGCCGGGAAATCGACGTTTTTTGCCAGTCTCGGTTCCCGGGACATTTAAATAAAACAACCCGAGATTCGAGAATTTTTATAAAATAAATTTTATTCAATCAATTTAAATAAAATTTGAGAATCTCTTTGAATTGAACATCTTAACACGTTACGGAAAACAATATGAAAATGGTATGAAACTTTCGAAATACTCCATTTATTAAACAAATACATGTAACAGATGCTTATTGGCAAAAATAGCTATAAAATTACTGACCTTATGTATTATTTTTCCAGTAAAATAGTTCCATCGGCAAAATCAAACAAATCCCTCGAATAATGGGTAATAAATAGCATTCTAAATATTTGTAATATAATATTGTCTTATTTTAAAATACTAGACTGGATTAAATAAGTTCGCAAGAGTTTTGTTTCATGCATAGAAATACTTATTTCAAAATATTTTTTAACCTTTTAGCTGCCGTTGAAAAAAAGCGTAATTACCTAGTATGCCGGCTATAATTTTCAATTATTAATTTAATTAGTTATTGACGAGTTTATTCGTAACTGGTGTGCTAAGCATGAAAAAAAAATACGAAATATCTCGTCTGTGGTAGCCATTGAGTTAACAAATTAACGACGACGATTTCGGCACACGAAAATTTCCCGAAACAAGACAATTTTGTCTCGTGTTCCGGATCATAAAAATTCCGAGACTCCAGAATCCCTAGTTATGACGTCCTGTTCCACTGATTTGCATAATAGATTCGGGGATGAAAATTACGACGCAATCTTTATCTTCACAGTATTTTGATGAAAAATAAATCACCATAAAGTAGCCTTTGATTATGACGAAATTGAAAGTTGCCCTTTCTATGGCATGAATGTTAAATATTTATTTCGCATCCTTCGTCATAAGAAACGCTCGCATTTTTCATCAATATTTTATGATAGCCAATCTATCAAGATGTTGGGATATTTTCTTTGGAGAGTTTAGAAAACGTAGCGGGCCGCATCCTTGACATACTTCGCCCTGAGTCTATTGTTGTCGGAGAGGTTAAAAAACCTATCTTAAATTTTATGCTCTTGTCCACGCTCATGGAGATTCTCCGAGAGGGTAATGCGATCTAAAGATTTATTTTCAGCTATACTATACGTTCTTTAAGATAGCGATAAATAAAATTCACCGGATTTTTCTATTGTACCTTAATCAAATTCTTCATCGACGAAAATTGTTCAATAATATTTTATTAAATTGGTGGAAATTAATCTAATTAAAAATAGTAAAACGAGAAATTGTCTTGTATTGTGATAATTTATTTCAGTTATTATAAAAACAAAAATTACAATAAGTCGAGATAAAAGCTATTTTATGAATGCTATATATAAAAGTTTTTTTTCTGATTATTTGAATACTAAAAAATAAACATATTATTTTGTTTGAATACAGTTAAAATATAAAAGAAATCAGCTTCACAACAACGACAGAAAAACCATAATGCTTTTTGCCGTTTTTGTCAAGTTTGTTCGTGATGAATTAATGTTGTTGAATCAAAAACTCGAAAGGGAGAAATACAAAAAGTATTACTTATTATTTTCTTTAGCAAAATGATAAACATGTATTATATGTATATTCTCGTCTAATTCAGATCCGTCATGATTGAAAAAACCTCCGTAGAATTTTATTCACTTAATTTATCATATTAATGAAGGTAAATAAATTCTAGACATGTTTTGGTGTGCCAAAGGTCTTCAATTTGACTACTGCACATAATCAGCTCAAGACAGACTGTATGACGTAAAAGAACGTAGTAATTTAAGGTATTTGATCTTTCAAATTCGACATGGTTAAAAATTTACAAATAATTAATAACCGATTATTATTTTAGTATAAACGTATAATAAAATGCACTTGAGTTGTAAAAGGTGATTAAAAACGATATTTTTTTAATGACGGTAAATGTTTTTTGACAGAAATAAGTTGTATTCAAATAATTGCGTTAACCTGTTTTATTTCATTTGTACTATTTCTTTGCTTTATTATTATTTAATTATTAATTAAGTAAACTGATGAATATAATATTTTACTGAATGAATTGAACAAAGCTGTAATTGTTTTTCATTTTTTTTATGTTCAGTTCTTTCAGTATAAAATTCATTGATTGCTTTTCGTTATTTGAAACACTAGAATCACATTTAATAATTATAATATTGTAATTGTAATTTGAATTAGGATGTTAAAGTGAATAACATGATGCATTGTGCATCATGTTATTCACTTGTGCATTGTGCATGATGCATTGATGCATTGCTTCGGAGCCAATATATATAGCTGAGAAAAATGTAAGTTTAAGCATAGTTCTGACGATGGCGAAAGCCGAAATGGCTATCAACTCATAAATATATAAAAAAAAACTGTAGAACTAAATACGTTGATATTTTTACCCTATTATAACGGAGTTCTACCAAGTAAATGCCAAATCAATAAATAAATACATCATCTTTTCTTCAGTTCCAAATTTAAGATTTGTTAAGTTTATTAATGTCTACAATTTCTACGATTAGACATGTTATAAACAAAACAATGCTCTATATTTTAAATAATACAATATGTCTGACAAAATAAAATTATTTTAATTGCCTAAAATAGTATTATGTTTGTTATTTAAAAACTAAATAGAACAACTGTATCGATTACACTTGGACCTCGTATAACACGGTTATATGGTTCCACAAAAACGTCGTTATACAAGGTTTAAAGTTCATACAAAATTAGGGATTGCGTTCCAAAAAAAAATATCGAAGATGTTTTATATAAATATGTACTTTATTTTAATAAATAAACAAATATACATTTACATATCTATTCAGAGAATTTTTAAAAACATATGAAGTATTCATTCATCATCGCTATCACTTAGAATTATTACACGTTTTACTCTTATTCGAGTTCGGTTGTAAGTTTTCATCATCATCGGAGGACTCTGAATTTCTTGTGGTTTTAGCCTTCAAAAATTCGGTAATAAGCGATTGTCTGCTTTTAGCGTATAAATCTTTGCGTATTTCCTTATAAGGTAGGTTCCAAAATTTGTTGTAATTCCCTCTTAAATTTCGAACTTCTTTCTATTATATTATAGGATCCTTTTCAATATTTTTTAATTGTAACCGTGTTATATAAAACGTGTTGTATGAAAAATATGCCACAATTTATACAAAAGGGTTGTATAAAACCGTGTTACAAGAGGCCCAACTGTATTTTGTTTACAATGTTATGTAAAAATCGTCAAGAAAAATCTTGAAAACGACTTATATTATTCACTTTTAGGGTGTTCACTGTCAATACTTGGTGGAAAGGCATTATATTAATAAAAACACAATAATCCTTTGTACTTCATTCCACTTTATTTAATATGTCAGGACCGGTTTCGCTCATTACGAGCATCGTCAACTGATAAGAAATATAATTTAACAATGCTATTTATACAAAAATGAACAGTTATAAATAATAATTGGCATTGAAAAGAAAATACCAATTACATTAAAAGTGATTCTAAAATAGCACAAAATTAAAATGTTTAATACATCTTACATATAATTAAAAAGTCATCTCAGATTAATAAATTTAGAATGGGGATTGAAAGTAATTACAAACATAATTAAAATTTGGGAATTCTTTGACAAAGTGATACAATTAAAATAATGACATTAATAATGACATTAATAGAGTGAATGATAGTTTCCTATTTTTCCCCGCTTCCAAGTAGTTGATGAGTGTACATTCTTAAACAAAATCGACAGCCAGGAAGATTCTGAAAAAGAATTTTTTCAAAGACCATATCAATTCTAACAAAGAAATATATATATATATATATACATACCTATATATATTTTAAAATTATATAAAAGAATAGTCAACAAGGGCTAATGCAATGGATAAAGTAACGGGGAACTAGCAAATATTAGTTGATCGTTCAAAAGATCTGAATCAGGTAAAAATTTGAATCTATTGATTTCTAGGATTTCCTGTTTGTCTAGTTTGACAGACTTGTTATTTAAATGTAGAACTTTAAAATTTCTACTAATATCGAAAGTGTGATTATTTTGAAACAGATGGTCGTAATGAGCGAAACCGGTCCTGACTTATATTATGTTTGTTATCACGAAAATAAGATAACATATTATATTGAAATGAATATTCATGCACAACAACAGAATTCTTTGCTATGTGCTCTTATTAGAAGTAAATAAATGCGGCATTAAAGTTAAATAATGAAAATTTCAATTTGTGGCAAGCAATCGGGTCGAAGTTGATTAAGTCTCTCCCTGGTAACGCGAGTCAACCGAATGGTAAGTGTCTTCGCAAATCAAAAGGTATTTTTTACGCAGAGCTAATGAGTATTCGATGTTTTTAATGATGAAAAAAAAATAAAAAATCTTCAGTGGCATCTCAAAAGAAAAAAAAGCTGAAACATCTCATTTAAAATATTTTTAAATTAACACCAAAGACTTGCTCGTATGCTCGTATCGGAAAAAAATGATTATATTGAATGAATGGTATCGAATGGGACGTTTGTTGTGTTTATTTGCCTTCTTACACACCTTGTGGGCTTCTTTGTAATCGTTTCTTTATGACTTCTTTCTGTTCCTTATCCCAAAAAAAGAAAAATAATATATCGACTAAATTACAAATAGTTCAGGTTATCTCAGTAAATTGGTTTGGTTTTAAATGCATATCAATTTCTTTATGATGATATAAAAATATACAGATGTTTAACGAAACAGATATTTAAGATAAATTCTGTAGTCATTTTTTATACATGTAACGTAACCCACAAATATGAACGTCATTTTTATCAACATACCAGCCGGTTTCCGGCAAGCGTTGCAATGCCACTCGCAGAAAGAAAGCGTTTGTGTTTTAATTGTGTTTATTCAAGTGCATGTTTTATTTTTGTCTTTTTGACGTTTGCTGCCGATTGTATATGGTACGACACACACGCCACCTACTGTAAGTTAATTGTACTAGAAACTTCGCGCAAGTGCAAGCATACGTTGTCAAAATGAACTGTATGGCAGACATATAAACATTGATTTTTATATATAAGACCTACTGTAAGCTAATTTTACTATGTGACCCGCAACATGTTTTTTTTTTTTTAAATAAAATTGACCCACTTGCGAAAAAGGTTCCATTCCTGTTTTAGTACTTAATGTAAAAGGTGTCATATTTTTGAAATCAAATTCGTCAGCTTATTTTTGGTAAAACTTTTTTTTTAATATACGATATACAAACGTAAGCAAATATGGTTTTAAAAAAATGTATTTTGATTTAGATTTTTTGATTAATATTAACACTAACATTACAGTACAATAAATAAATATATTTCTCGCATAATATACTTCAACAATATAATGTAATATATTTCAAATGATTTATCAACAAATTTTCCAGTCTTGTCGCATAATCTTAATCGACAGCTTTTCAAAGGGATTTTCCACTTTTATTTTATGCCTTTGATTATAAGTCGGCACCAAAATCAAATAAGAATAATTGCGTAAACCCAAGATCTGCTCACTGTAATCTATTAAGCAACCCCTTAATTAAATATTTAGATTTTCAAATATAAATTAATGTAAACAGTACGGTGAGATCTTTAATAGCACTGAGGAGTACAGGAATATAATATATTTTACGATGGTATTATTTTTTATTATTTTAAGTGCTATAAATGTTATAATACTTTCTTAGTCTTTGTACAATACCGGAAGCATTGCATACTCGTTTCTTACAAATTCAATCTTTTCGCAGAATCAAAATTACATTATAACTACTCAACACTTAATTCATTATTAAAAAACAACTCATATAAACACGATCTAACTACTAGTCCAGGGGTGGGGAACCGTTTCATTTCAAAAGGTCGCGTTTCATTATAAATATACCTCGTAATGCGTACTTGTTATGTCCTTGGAAACCATTTTAAGACAGGTTTGTTTTACTAGGTTTTTAAAAAAATTATATATTTTTACCATGTCCGCTCCCAATGTGGAGCATATGGACTTCTTATGGAGTTTATCTCAACAGAAGTGTTTCTACGAGAACTGTTTGTTACTCAGTTGCTCAACCTCTCTTTTTTCCAAAGAGAGTAGGAATAAAAGGAAAGGGCTAGGACAGGACTAGTGGTTAGCTAATCGCTCTCGATACGCCCCGTACATAAGATAGGGTGGGAGGGGGGAATTCAAGACATCACATACATCCATGCCTTTGAATTCATAAATCGATTGAAAAATCAATCTATAAAACTGCCCGTTCTGGGATTTGAACCCGTGACTTCCGTAGCGGTAGTCAACGACGTTGACCAATCGAACACACAGGCGGCTCATTTATCTAATTCAATTTAAGGCCGCAGTAAAGAAAACGTTGACACCGTCCCCGCTTTTTTTTCGACTGTCGAACATATAATGGGTTGGTTGATTACGCTGTTTTTCTAAGCGCTTGCGTATAATTTTTTGATCGAAGTGAATATTTTGATCAAGTCAAAAGGCCGCATAGGAGTAGCTTAAAGGCCGCAGGTTCCCCTCCACCGCACTAGTCCTATCTAAGCGCTATCATTTTGTATAACAAACAGTACTCTTAGAAACAACGTCTGTTGAGATAAACTGCATTATGAGTCCATAATATTTACCGCGTTGAGAGAGGGCTTGGCTCTCACACTAAGAAATATTTTTCACGCATTATGTTATCAACATTATTTTTTATGACAACTGACATTTAAGGTGTAAATTGTATATCGACTGTTGCAAGGAATAAGGACGTAACCCACACTTTTTTCAAAACAGCTTTTTTGCGATAATTACAATGTATACAACTTGATACGCGTTCTATAAAAAGGATGTTAGCTGATAATGCCGAATAAGTATCCTAATTTAGCTTTAAAGTTTGAAAAAATAGGGGCCTGCTAAAATTGCGATCATAAAAAAAGAGCTAAAAAGCTTTTTTTAAAAAATCAATTTAATTAATATCAGATAGAGTCAATTCAGAACCAGTTTATAAGTCTCCGTTCACTTCAAGGTTGTGTATATTTCATAATTTGCCTTTGGCCCAAAATCATCAAAAAAACGTTTTTTGGGTCTTCTGTATTTTTTTTATGTGTGGGTTGCGTCCTTTTTCATTTCCACTGTCGATATGTATGTAAAATTTTGAAACTTGTCAATTCAAGTCCATCCGTGCACTTCAAAGCCTGAAGATGCTGAAAGACGAATCTCAGGTCGTTAGTGACAAAACTTATCTAAATGTATAACATTTTAATGATCCAAACTAAATTTGAACGATTCAAATTTAATATTGAAATTCCACCAAGCACCTTCAGTCGAATGTTAAATTATCCAAATTTAATATTGAAATTTCACAAAGCACATTCAGTTCAAGTATAAACAGTCAGTTTAAATCAGTTTTTTTTGTTTTTAAATAAAATATATATTTTGCACTAATTACACCATTTTGTATAATGATCAAATCCGAAATTTCGATCTACGCAATTCATTTAAAAAACTGGTTGAATGAACAAGTAAAGAAAAAACTAGTGGTTACGTATCGCTTTCTTAACACCCGATTTTTACAATCGGAATGGGGATGGGTTCAGCGGTAGGCTGCCAATACGATAACAAAGGGCTCGCTTGATCTCAAAGCAATTTTTGGTCTTCTGGGAAAGTGATTTTTTTATCATTTTTATACAATTATATGCAATGCATAAATAATCAATAGATTGTTACTTAATGAACTTATTATATTGTGACAATATGCAATGTCTTTAAATGTACTAAGTAATGTGTAAGCTGAAGAAGCTGTCGTAAATAATATATAAGTCAGAAATTTCAGTTATGTACTAATTTGATGTGAGAATTTTTTTTTCTCGTAAATTAACAAAAGGCTTGCCGGCTTTAGTAAAATTTAGCAAGGAGCTCGTGGGAGTTCCTCCGAGCCCCTTCCAGCCCACCCCTGGATGGGTGGAAATGAATAAAAACGTAACAGAAATGTACGCCTACAAATAATTACATATATTGATTTAATAGATTAATTGATAATAGGAAATATAGCTGCGGAATCGAAATTTATTACAACTTAAAGCCGATTCAATCAGTATTTAATTATGTAAATTTAAATAATTGTTAACAGAAGATTGTGACAATATTTTTCTTGCGTCTGGTAATACAAGGAAATAACCTCAGCTGACCTCACCCATCCACGAGGGCTGATCAAATAGAAACGGATCCGTTGATATAATATATAGAGGAAGGAAAACTTACCTCCAGGCAACGACACTAATTGAAACCGTGCCTGGACTCTTTACGAGCCCACTACTTACTTATTACTTTTCTCGTGTTTACATGATGAGAATTCAGAAAGTGGGGTGTATATAATAACGTTCTTTTTTAAGTGAATATTTTAGCGTATGTTTGTATATCAGCGTAAAAATATGTAGGTTAACCCTGCACAGACGAGAGTTTTTTTTCGATAAGTCACGGATAACTTTTATTTCTTTCTTTTTAAATATTAAAAAAAAACGCAAAGTCGCTGTAAAGGAAACCCCGCATGACTATATGGACATGCTCATCTTTTTATTACCGTGTAATATTGTGTACGGACAGTAGTAAGGACGAGCGTGACCGTATGGGCACGCAAACATTCGGGGTTGAAATATAGCTAAACATGAACATTTTAAAAATATTTACAATTTGACCTCTTTAGATCAACATAATTTCAATACAAATATATTGGCAAAAGAACTGTGAATAATTTGATGTTTTGGTAAAAAAATAACTAACATTTTCAAAAAATCGCATGTGCTTTTGGTGGCCGTTTCTGTCCCCGCGGCTGACGACTAACTGAAGTCTGTACCCTTCTTAACCAAATATGAGTGAAAGCAACGATATTCAGATAGAAAAAGGATGAATAGTGGGATCAATAGACAACGGTTTTTACTGTGACCATATGGAAACGCTCGTCCTTGGAGGGTTAACGTTTTCTAAATTGTTTAAATACATATTTTTAGTTGATTTTTTATTTTTACATAAAGCTTGTGAACTTTTAAGTAGCAACTGTAGTTCTGCCAGAACTTGCAGTAGTAAGTAACTTAACAGCGATTTAAAAAAAAAATACTTTATTTACTTGCTCATGTTTGTATGTATCAAGTCAAAATAAAAACATTTTTAAAAAATTTCACTTTCAATATTTGAGGAAGAAATCATATTTGAAAAAAAAACCACTTTTTTGTACTAATTTTGATCATAACCGGTTTCGCTCATGACGAACATTTTAATTTGAAGTTGTAACTTATCATCAGTTAAAAAATGCTCGTTATGAGCGAAACTGGTCTTGTTCATATTGAATAAATATGGAATAAGTACAAAAGACAGTTGTTTTTTTGAAAATAAAAATTGGAATATTTATATTTACACAAAAAATGACAAATAGAAAAACTTTAAAACAAAACTAGAAGCCACCTTTATAAATTAATTATAAGTTATATATAAGTAATATCTTGTTTGACCTACATATATACAATATACGATTTTCTTATTTAAACGATTTACCTAGCTTAACAGCAATGCATTTGCTTAGAATTTCAAAAAATATTTGACATTATAGCTATTTCTTATGCACCGAATAGTTTGAAGTTGAAAGATAATACAAGTTAAATTCGATGAGAAATATTTGTTAGTCATTCGAGATCAACTCTTGCAGAATTGGCATCATAATTACCCACGTTTAAGATCTCAATATAAATTGAAAATATCAAAACTTGAAATTGACCATATCGGATATGTATCCGAGACCCGTAGGATTGGTAGAGCAAGCTATACCTAACAAGAACACAGCGGACGACGACATTATAATGTGGTTAATTTAAAGCTGAAAAAACAATAGCTCTACGAGATACAGCTAATTCAAATTTTGAAGCTTTTTCGTTTTTGTTATAAATAAGAAATAGGAGAGATATTTTAGGAGCTTACTTTATATAAAAAAAAGTGATTAACAACAAAAGAGCCTTTTAAGGTTTCTTGAAAACTTTGTGGGGATAGTAAAGGATAGTAAAGTAAGTTATTAACATTGTAGGTGTTTTACCCTTCCCATGTTATATTGCTGGTTGAGAAAAGAGGTCGGATTGGTAAATAAATACCCGAGGCTTAACCATCCACGGTCTTTGCTCAGTACCACAACGTATTGTGAGCAAACACGAGGGGTAATTGATCGCATATAAATTTTCAATAAAGCTTTTCAATTTAGCCTTAGAAGACTAATGACGGATAAGTGAGTGAGGGTGTGTTGTGCGTTGCTTAGTAGCCGAGTGGAAATTTTGACAAGAGAGGTTTATTAAAGTGTCGGATTATTCTAAAATTTTGCAGATTTTCCAGGAATATTCCGAAAATATAAATTTAACAAGAGTTTTGAAAAGTATTTATTATTCCTTAATAACGGAATACGACTCGAAAGAGAGGGAAAAACATAGAAAAGATTTTCTGAATATTACTAACAAAACGAGTAGAAATATACAAAATATGATTCAAATTTTACACAAAGTCATAAAATGGTTGATTTGTAAAAGAAAATTATGTTATGAATTTAATTAAAATACTTTATTATTATAGATGTTTCACTTTATTGGCAAAAATAAGTTTATACAAACAGTATTATAATAATTCAATTGATCAAAAATCAGAATACAGAGAAGTCTTGGTAAGTTAAACTGACCTGTTGGACCCTTTGATTAGTACTGATTTGTTTCGAAAAAGTGTTCGTTTTTGTCGATCGAAAGCTTATTGTTACATTGAAAGTACCAATCATTGTTTATGGTTAAAGTTTAATTAATAAATCTCTTGGCGGATGTATATGTATGGTAATAGCTAATTTTGATTATATGTGTATTGAAACATTTCATAATATTCGAGTGCAAGTAAATAACATAAATTATAATTATATCATGTCAGGGGTAATCATTATATTACAATGAATGATGGGGTGTATAAAAAACATGTACGTAAATACGGTACGAGTATGACAGTTGAAAAATGTGTATTTAGTTTATATCTTGAGCCTATAAAAAAAAAATCTTGATGTTTATTAATCAATTATTCAAATTATTTAAAACTATGAATTATCTTATGCTACATTAGATATAAATTCTTACCGCCGCCATCAAAGATTATTAAAATTCTGTCAAAATATTTTTGATCCCAAAATCCATATTGGAAACTTTTTGAATTTCAAATTATTATCTGACAAATCAAAGTTAACGTTTTCAAGATAAATGATTAAAACTCGATCGCAATCGCTTAAAACTTTCATAAGTATTCACTTTTAAATTAAAATAAAATTGGCTTAATGATGATTTATAAAGAGATAACTATTTCAAAGTAATCATCCAATTTAATTTAATTGGCCGTTTTTTAAGACACTTTACTTTCGTTATAATAATAATATATTTAAATCAGTAAAATAACCAACGCAGAAGATCAATATTAAATTGAAAGGTATTTTAGAATGTTTTTATTAAATTATATTATGTACTTAAAATTGTCAGAAATCAGACAAAGATTATTTAAATATTAGTTTCTTTGTTTAATATCACTATAGAATATTACCAAAACAACATAAAGCAAAGAGATATTAAAAATCAAAGTATCATTCCTTTTTATACGATACTCTGGTTCTAGGCACTGTATAGTGTAAGACAGTGTGCAATGGAACACTTCGCATATCTGGAAATGCTACCGCAACACAGCTTATTTTCTAGGTCATGTAGTTCATTATAGTAAAAATATTGAAGAAAAATATATGTTATTAGATCGATTATTACTTTTAAAGCATGTTACGTACAAATAATATTTTAATTAGTAAACAAAGCTCTCAGTGATTCAAAATCTCCGTCTGCTTCTAGATATTTGACATCTTAAACATCAGTTGAAATTAACCATCACGATGTTTAATATGAAGTAGAAAATACCTAAATGTGTTGATCTCCGATTAAGTATACTTTTTTCCCAGATTTTTTTTTTAGCTCACAAAGAAATTTGAAATTCACAATTTGCCAATTTCGTGTCAAATTTTTCGTGAAAAATTTCTCAATCCCGAAATCCCGGGATTTCGGGATCAGAAAATTGAATGGGATCCCGAATCTCGGGATTGGATGCCCTAGTTGTGCCGCTCTTAAATCAATTTGGTGTTCGATGCTGAAAGATCCTTCAATGTGTGTATTTTGTTTGATAGAATTAGCATTTACATGATACAACTCCATTATAATAGAGTAAAAGTAGCAACGTATTTTCTTATACAGTTTTTATTATATTAGTTGACAGCTATTTCGACTTTCGCCATCGTCAGAACAATATTTGCACTTATATTTTGTTCAGCTATATATACTGAACACATGACATCTTGTTATTTACACTAACATCCTAATTCATATTACGAAGAACGATAAGCAATATGGGATTTTTCAAAGTAAATTAGGATTTAAACATTTATTTTTATAATAAATATAAATAAATTAAACATTTAGTTTTAAAAAATTGTCGCACTCATCTCAAAGAATAAAAATTATAATAGTTATAATATAACAATATTTATAAATGAGAAACATTTTAATACATTTAACATGAAGTTAAAATTTATTAATCTCAGCAAATATTATAAACACATTTAAACATTTTAATTTTGTGTAATTATAGAATCACTTATACTGTAATTTGTAAATTCTTTTCAATGTCAATTATTGTTTACACCTTTTTATTCCAATTTATTTTTGCATAAATAGCACTTTTTATATATCGACTGTGGAAAGGAAAAAGGACGTAACCCACACATATCAAATTTTACAGGAGGCGCTAAAACGTGTTTTGATGATTTTGTGACATATGCAAATAATGAATTATACACAACCTTGAAGTGCACGGATACTTCTAAACTGGTGTTAAATTGACATTACCTAATATTAATTAAAGAAATTGTCTCAGAAAAACCTTTATTTCAGTGTTTTTTCTTAGTTTTATTTTTTACAAGCTCATCTTTTTCAAACTTAAAAGCTAAATTTAGATGCTAATTCAGCATTGGCAGCTAGCATCCTTTTGATAGAACGTGTATCAAGTTTGATATATTGTGATTATTGAAGAAAACCTGTTTTGAAAAAACTGTGGGTTACGTCCTTTTTCCTTTCCACAGTCGATATATTTCTTATCAGTTGACAATGCTCGCAATAAGCTAAACCAGTCGTGACCTTTTAAATAAAGTGGAATAAAGTAGAAAGGAATATTGTGTTTTTATAAATATAATGCCTTTCACCAAGTATTGACAGTGAACACCCTAAAAGTGAACATTTAAAAAAGATAAGACATAAATTGTCTATACGCTAAATAAATAATTTATATCATTTTTGATGTAGACAACTTATCGTATCAAAAAAAATGAATAATAATAAAAAAAATGATAACACCGTTATTTTATTTATGTTTTTACTTTATTTGAATTGAATAACAGTGTTCTGCAATGTTGCAAGTTTCACCACTCGGTCTGTAGTCAAAGTCGATGTAAGTTGGTTTAATCTTATGAATCCGAACGTGAAATAGAAATACATCTCCATTGAACAATAACAGAGAGAAAAGCACGCACGGAACACTTTTAAAAAACTCCATAAAATACGTGGCAATAATATCACTCAATTCCCTGATCCAAACAAAAAGGCTTTTTCTCCCAACAAAAACAGCAAAAGCCTTATAAAAGCTTAAGGCTGTATCCACGTGACGTGACGTTGCTATGCCGCGTTCTCTCCGGTCGGAGAAAAAGTAGGCGCACCCAAGAGTAAAGTGATAAACTGAATATTACAATATAATCTAAGAAAATATATTTTAGTTATATAAAATAATGATGAAGTCGGGAGCATTACAAGCATTTTTTGTATCTGTTTGATATCGATAAGTACGAAGCTTTTTGCTAATATTTTTATCACTAAGCTTTTCAGAAAAAAACAGTTCAGTGGAGAATTAGTTTAAGGCAGTGTTTCTCAACCTTTTTGGGAGCGTGGCCCCTTTTGAGTGTCTTTATTTTTCTGTGGCCCCCATACCATTGTTTTGTCTTCCCATGAAAATTATAATTTCAAAAACCCACTTTTTTTTATAGAATGCCAGTAATTTATTTTATTTACGGATTTACAAAAAATAGCTGCGCGACGTCCGCCATTATGCTCTTCCCTGTATCGTTTTATAAATGCCCGTGGCCCCCCTAAGCTGTGTTGTGGCTCCCCAAAACAAAAATAAATCTCTGTGGCCTCCTTAGAACATGCTGTGGCCCCCTGGGGGGCCATATGGCCCACCGTTGAGAAACCTTGGTTTAAGGTATGAAAATAAATACAAAATGTATCAGTGCAGTGATCGTCAAACAGTCGATCGCGAGAAGCCGGTAGACCGTATATTGAATAAAAAATATATTCAATGCATAACCAGTTGCCTTTAGCAATTATGATATACATTTATTTGTCACTTTTAGGGTGTTCACTATATCAATACTTGGTGGAAAGGCATTACATTTATAAAAACACAATATTCCTTTGTACTTTATTCTACTTTATTAAAAAGGTCAGGACCGGTTCCCAAATTTTAATTATGTTTATAATTACCATCAGTCACCATTTCAAATTTATTCATCTTTAATGATTTTTAAATTTAATGTTAGAGGTGTTAAACATTTAAATTTTGTGTAATTATAGAGTCACTTATACTGTACATAATTTGTAAAATCTTTTCATTGTCAATTGCTGTTTACACCTGTTATTCAATTTAATTTTGTATATATAGCACTGTTTATAAATATTTCTTATCAGTTGACAATGCTCGCAATGAGCGAAATCGGTCCTGACCTTTTTAATAAAATGGAATAAAATAAAGAGTAATATTATGTTTCTATGAACATTTATTTGTATTCATATATATATTTTTTTATTTGTAACGCATATAAAATGAAAAAAAAAGTGCTATCTAGAAAGCAGGTCAATGTCGTTGGCTTGGGTTACGGAGGTCACGATTTTGAATTCCAGTACGGACAGTTTTATAAATTGATTTTTCAATAGATTTATGAATTTCTGTCCGAAGGTATGGATGTATGTGATGTCTTGAATTCCCCCATCCCACTCATCCTATCCTACGAACGAGGTTAGGGATTAATATATAAGAAAAAATAGGTTTATTTAACTTTTTTGCTTAAAATAGTATGCGTATTTTTTTGCCAGCTTATATACATATATAATATTTATTTATTGTTTAAAATTAAAAATATGGTACATGACATAACAGCTTACGCCAATTCGCCATGTACTTGACAAATAAAAGACACAGAATATAAAATAAAATTACATAATACATAAAAATCAACACAAAAAATCAAGAAATAAAATAGTAAAATTTCACAAACAGTTCACAAATACTATCACCAAAAATGTCCACTTCACTAGGCAATGAGTTGATCAATCGAACGGCCCTAGGAACTGGTGACTCATACCTCCTAAGCGAGGTATAAGTTTTTAGAAATAAAAGTTTTCGCTCATAATTTCGCCCACGTGAAAATAAATTATATGTATATCATATATTATATGTATATCAGCTTCCCTCCCACCATTCCCTATCCTTTAACAACTGAGCGTAGCGAGAGCGCTTAGTTAACCACTAGTCCTGTCCTAGTCTTATCTTTTATCCCTACTACTCTCTTTGAAAAGAGAGAGCGACTGAGCGATTGAGTAACAAACAATTCACGTAGAAAAACTTCTGTTGAGATACCTCCATTAGGAGCCCATATGATCCACATTGGGAGCGAAAATTAATAAAAATATGAATATAATATGAATATAAAAATATTAATTACATACATATATAATATTGTTAAACTATGTTACTTATACATATATAATGTTATCAAGATAGTATTTTTTTTCTTCACACGTTAAATAGTTTGTATATAAATAATATAAGGGATTTTTGGCACGCACCCGTAAAAAGGTTTTCCGCCAATGGTGTAGACTTTATTTTTTTTGTGTAGCGGTACAACGGGCTTGAATCTCAGAATGAAAATTATCATAAGCTATTTTCTTTAATAAGTTGATGGATTTTTATACAAACTTATACTATACTATACTTGTTCTATTCCTTCAATTCTAAAAACACGATGTACTGTTGCTAGCGATCAGTTCACTAATTATCGCTTTCCAACTTCATCTTTCTATTCCCTTTCTCTTACATTTGTTATATATTGTTGAATACCTTCTTTAAATTTAATGTCTTTGTACACTTTAATAATTTAGTCATTCAAATATTATTCAAAAAACCCTTTGCTCTTATAAGTAACGTTGGTAAATGTTTAGTCACTTTTTTTACTGTTGATTGAAATTTCCTTCTATGGCAGCTCTATTCAAAATGTTGAAGTATTTATAGACCTAAATAATGTGCGAAAATAAAAATGAAACTCTTACTCAAACTGTGAAAATAATAAAATACATTTCCGTGATAGATTTTTTATTCATATTGGAAATGTGCTCAGAATTTTTTATTCACATAATCAAAGCATTCACTGCTTTTTTCTATTCTATATCTATTGAAGAGGCGAATCTTTTTTTTCACGTGTATCTATATATATAAATGGCAAAATTTTGTTTATCTTGTTCACGAAAATACATTGTTTGAAATGTCAAACATCACGATGTATTATTTGTTTTGGTGTTAGAAAGTACTGTGTTAAAATCTGATAAAAAAAACATGAAATGAATATATCAGATCAGATCGAAGTGTACATATAACATGCTAAGTATCCAAAGAAATCTATTTAGATTTACACCAATTCGCTTCAATACATTAAACGGATTTGTTATGTCATGGTTTACTGAAATCATGTCATTTTGTACACTTTGTTACAGTTATGTTTTGATGTCTATTTTATCTCGAATCACTATTTATAAAAATACAAACATCATAAAATATGTCAAATGAAAAACATCAAAGAAATCATCATTTTTTATAGCTATTTACTATCAATTGAAGTTTTTTTTTGCGAATGATTTTTATCAACAAGTTCATTACTGTATCCCATAAGAGTTTACTTTTTGAATAGAATATAAAAAAATACGCAATCGTTTTATTTCATCTTGAATAATATGTCAAAAAAATTCTAGGACGCTTGTTTAATATAAATGTCAAAACTGAAAGAATATACTAAAGAACTTTGACTTTTTTTGGCTTGTTTTTGGGTTGACAGGTTGTTTGATAACATTTAATCATTTTTTATTAAATTCCACAATACCGCACAACTGTAAGAGCCACTATAATAATACGTAAAACCAACACTTGTAACCATGGTGATACGGATTTTGTATCTAAGACTCCCTTAAATGTTGGTTGCTTGTTGAAATTATTGATTAAAATGGATTATAATTGGTAGAACTCTCGTAAAATTAAGTAAAAAAAAAACAAAATGATAATTGTGTGGTATTTTGGTGATTCAAGTGAAATAAAGTTAATTGCACTTGAACTTGGTTATATTTACAAAAAATTGAAACGCAAAATGTTTTCGTTGCGCAGTAAGATTAATATTTGATAAATATAATACAGATTATTGCCAGAAATTAAAACTTCAAAAATTTCAGGATACGGGCTTACAGAATGCAGTTGAATGCATCCATGTCGTTTTGAAGACTCGTAAGTTTTAATAATTTCCTAACCCAAATGAGTCAAACATATCCAATATCGCATTTTTGTAGAATAATATATGTCGTATAAATTTTAAACTATATTTGAGAACGATTATGTTTCTACATAATATCAACTGTGGAAAAGAAAGAGGACGTAACCCACACATATCAAATTGTACAGGAGGTGTAAAAAACGTGTTTTGATGATTTTGGGCCATATGCAAATTATGAATTATACACAACCTTGTAGTGCACGGAGACTTCTAAACTGGTGTTTAATTGACATAATCTAATATTAATTTAAAAAATTGTCTAGGAAAAACCTTTATTTCAGTCTTTTTTCTTGGTATTAATTTTTTACAAGCTCATCTTTTTCAAACTTAAAAGCTAAATTTAGATGCTAACTCAACATTTGCAGCTTGCATCCTTTTGATAGAACGTGTATCAAGTTTGATATATTGTGATTATCGAAGAAAACCTGTTTTGAAAAAAACTGTGGGTTACGTCCTTTTTCCTTTCCACAGTCGATATATTGAAATTCGCATTTGATTGAATTTTAACTGTAAGCAAAAGGGTGTACCCGTTTATTACACAATATCTGTAGCATTATTAAGTGGTACATTATCAAAATAAATTATCACATTAGATACTCCAATTGAATTGTGTCAAAAGGTGACTCGTGTTTGATTGCGTCACCAACCTGCGATATTTATTGCTCGAATTATAACAAAGTCCTGAAATTTGAATTCAACACTGAGAAAATAAACGCACAGTTGTACTGTAAGCGAGATAAACAATGCCATTACAGCGCCCTAATACCGTTAAATCTTTGCCGAAAAAGGCCTCGTCGAGAAACCGAATCGTACACAAAGAAGCCAGCACAAGAGTGCTTAGTAGCATCCATTTTTCATTTAAATCACAACAATTTATTTAATCTGTAGAAATACATTGCGACAAGTTTGTTAAAACTGAAAGGATAGCCGTGGGCATTTTTTGTGGCCTATTAACAGCTTACACAGAATTTCTTTTTAAAATTCTGTTTTTAAAATGCCCGCTCCATATTTGAGGCATACCAACCATTACTGAAACATTGATTAATTTCATATATGTAAATTTACTTTTATGAACATGTTAAAAACTTTTCCGATTTCAATATAATATAATAGATAAACACATTATATGAGTAACACGAGGTTTTAACGTTAGTGGTGATTAAGAAATGTTTCAAAAAACTCTAGATTCGATTATGAAGTGTTATAAACTATGAAAAAATTACAAGGTAGAAATTATCAAAGCACTAGATCACACATAAAATATTTTAGCTAGTTGGAAGCTACTTCGGCTTCACACCATCGTTATAGCTTTGCTAAAATTTAAAATTAAATTAAAAACAACTTTGATTATTCCACGTATTGTGTAACTAACTGTGATACGTGTTTCGCCTCTTTCAGAGGCATCTTCAGACTAAGTTATTTTAAATTTTATATTAAAATGAACTTCCACAAAGTTACCGCCGAAACCATCGAAAGTGATAAAATTTGATTAGCCATATAACATATACTAGCATAGAACTGATAGACAATATATAATATAATATAATCATCTCATCTACTCTGAAATCTTAACTTGTATTGAATCATATAACTTCGTTTTGTATTATTCTAAAAAACGGAAAATATTCGTTACATTTTTGTAACTATGTAAGCTTTTTGTAATGGCGTGAAACTGAAATAGCTATCATTACTTGATTAACTTGGCATGGTAGAACTCCATTATAATAGGGTAAAAATAGCAACGTATTTAGTTCTATAGTTTTTTATATTTATTAGTTGATAGTTATTTCGGCTTTCGCCATCTGTCTGTTTGAGGATAAGAACCCAGAATAAGAGAATGGAAGAGCATAGCATTCATTACTAAGCAAAATGCAAAGATAGCATTTGAAAATATTTTTAATGAATGTGTCATTTATTTTGGGAAGAAAATCGTGAAATCAATAAAGTAAATTCTGTATCATTCAAAAAAATAATAATTTGAATAATTAAAATTCGAAGCTGAACTTCCACTGAGCACCTTTAGTCAAAAACATAAAATAACAAACTTTTCCATAAATAATTTACTTGTAGCGATAAAAATGTAAGAAATTTGAACGAAGGATTTTTTTGAATCATTAATTATTAAGAAAATTTAACGAACATTATTTTTTATGTATTTAGGTAGCTGTTTTAAGGTTTTATAGTGCTTTTAACTTATTTGATAGACGACATTAACATATTTCGTTGAAAAGCTTTCATAAGGCGAGCTTACAAAGTGTTTAACGGTAAGCAATGATTTTCGAATAGAAAATATTTACCGACGAGTGCTTCACACATTAATAATTTATTAAATACTTGCGAGGAATAATTTATATTTATTTTTTGATTTGGAAAAGTGTTGACAATTTAGAATAAATTTGTCGAGAAAATTACTTACAAGTAAATCAAAAAAATCCAAGCACCTTCAGTCGATATCTTAAATTATTAAAAAAAACATGTTTTGATCTAACGTAAGCAAATTTTTGCTCGCCGATTTTGAAAAAATGAAAAAAAAATAGTCGATTTTAAAAACCCAGGTATTTACCAAATTTCCAAATGTCAAGACGCGAGACATTTTTTTTAACCTCCGCGGAACTTTCTCAAATTTTCTCAATACTGAAATCCCTGGATTAGTATTATCACAATACCTGGATTAAAACAAATTATGGGGTCCATGGATTGGAAGCCAAAGTTAAAATATTCTAGAAATCATCAATACAAAAATTAAGGGTATAGACCAGTCGCTTGGCTACTCTGGTGTTGCCTTTTGACATTATCGGCCAATTCTGATAATTTTTGAAAATTCGTAAATTCTTGGGATGTTGGATTTTCAAATCTTTGGAAGACCTAAAAAAAAAGGTCCCAAATCCGCAAATTTCTGGGCTTTACAAATTGGCATGAAATTATTTCCGACTAAAGATTCCCTAGCCAATATTTACTGCGGCTTTATATTGAACCAGAAAAATGAATGTAGCCTTTAGACAGGTAAGGTTCCCCACCCCTGGTATAGACAATAGAGTTTGGTACAAACGCGATGCCGTAGTTTTTATTTAGTTCCTAAAAAAAGTGTGTAACAACGTTTATTTATTTTACACGTTTTGCATTCACATACGTTGTGCTGACACCGTGAAATCATTTATTCAATGTTGTCGGTTCAGTATGCGTTTGAAACGAAATAAATCGAAAAGTATAGTCAATAAAAATGTCCATTTTCTACTTTATAAACAGCAACCGCCAATTTCGATGTCAGTAACTTATAAATGTTCCGAAAAGAAAATAATATTGTTTATAAGTATACAAGGAAAAAAATAAGGATGGGCAATTGAGATATTAATGTGAATGATGAATATGTATTCTTTAAAATGTAAATTCGTAATATTTTCTATAACATTAATCAATCACGAGTGATTGGCTAGAAAGTGGTTGCAATTCCGGGATTTAGGTGTCATATGTTTTAAAATAATTTAGAAGCTATAAAATCGCTCGGTATGCAATACCGCGTTAGCGACATAAAAAAAGAATTGGTCATATTCGATGGTATATTTTTTTTCGTCAATGTGCATTCATTGAGTACTAGGTATTTTTTTTTTATTATAGTTACAAATACAAAATAATTTTCTTTATATCCACCTTCAATTTGTAGCATATGGACTCCTAATGAAGTTTATTTCCATTGCTAATTTTCTACGAGAACTGCTTGTTATTCAGTAACTCAAGTAGAGTAAGGATAGAACAGTGATACTCAACGTACAGCCCATTCAGAGTTTATGTGCCGTCCAACATAATCATAGTCACCAATCATAGATGCCTTTTCAAACATCTGGTATTGGTTGCAAAACATTACGTAAAATAATGTATATTTTGGATACATTTGTACTGAAATTTATGTATGTTATGTTACTATATTATGTAAAGTATTACTTTTACACGTAACGTTGCAAAAACCAGCATGCGGCCCAGAGGAATAAACTTGAATATCTCTGAGATAGAAGGTAAGGGTTAGAACAGGTCTATTGGTTAGCTAATCGCCCCACTTTTAGCATTGAACGACTGCTGGTAGGGAATATAAGTCACCACAGAAATAAAAGCATCAATTTGAAAGGAAAAGCCTAACTGTTATGAGATTCAAACCCTTGACCATTCGACCACAGTCTCAAAATAAAAAAAAATATAAACATAATGTGTCGTTTATGCTTATGGCATATATTGGCCGTATCCTTCGTTTTGTTCGTGTAAACAATGAAATCCGAAAAAGGAAATAACGCACAGAGGTTGACCGAAGAATTCCAATAGGAAGTTGGGGAATCCAACAGAATAACATGCAAATGATGCTGAGCAGACTAGCAGAGAACTTAAGCGGCACCTAAAGTGTCCGGAGAATCCAATATAATCTGGATAAAATTTCAATATGAGCTGTTGCGGAGCGTTCTTAAATGTTTTCGTATATACATGCATGATGTCTTTCTAGCAACAAGCGCCATGACAACAACGTGGGGTTCCCGCTGCATTGTTCGAAAAACGAAAATGATATAATGAAAATATTTCAGATAGCAGTCTATCAGTAAGTATCATTCTAATATTCTTTTTGAGACATCGTCACACGAATTAGTTTGTTCGAATTAAGTGAAATATTATCGAACATAAGCTTTAAAAAAAAAAAAAAATTGTACTAAATCTGCTATATTAATGAAGGAAAATATGAACACGGTAACTGATCCTGATATTCATAAATAATTTGGAATCAGCGCGAAAAATGTTTTTATTTATTACTAACCGGTTTCCGGCAAGCGTTGCAATGCCAATCAAAGATATAAAGTGTTTGTGATTTAATTGTGTTTATTGAAGTCCTTGTTTTCCTTTTCTGTCTGTTTGACGTTTACTTCCGATTGTCTATAGTACACCACACGCGTCACCTAATGTAAGTTAATTGTACTATGGCCTTCGCGAAAGTGCAAGTATATGTTGTCAAAATGAGCTGCATTACAGACATACATATATTGATTTTTATAAATAAGACCTACTGTAAGTTCATTTAACTATGCCTATAACCGTTCCGGAAGTTCAAGCAAAAAGTTTGTCAAAGTTTTATTGCAATCGGATGAGTGATGTGGCAACGCATAAAGTACGAACAAACTAACATTCATTTTTACATATTAGATAATGCCGTGCCAGTTGCCACCAAGAATTGACTAATAAGTGATCACAAGAACAATGCCTGAAAATGCTTAGGTATTTTTGGGTAAAATATATATATAAATATATCCTAATTGAAAACTTTTTTCACCAAACTCCGTATCTCTCGGTATTCATACATCATCCCTCAAAAACACCCAATTTTTGACTTAACGTTTTCTGGCTGTATATCAACGATTTTTCATGTTTATTTTTTCCACCAATAAAAATAGCATAAAATATTTTTTCACTTGTATTTTTACTCAAATGATTCTGACAAATAAGGAGATTTTTTAAAATACAGACGTGAGTTATGTTATAAGAATTTTTTTTTGGATATCATATTTATGGAGCTTTAAGTACCAGGACGTTCCAGGTTCAGTACCAGGTTCTTTTAGTCTCCTTCATCGTTTTTTTTTTTGAAAAATTGTATTTCCTTACCATCGTTGCAGATGGAAGGGCGTGATCACTACAGAGATAAGAAGTTCACGGGAACTCAATATGAATTATTTTGCAAATCAAGTTCTATATGCTTCTCCACATACTATATCATTACATGAACACACACATACAATACACAAAGAGGTCAACCAAAGAGAGTTATTTTCATGATGGTTCGTTCTTAAATTAATAATTTTAGACGAAACATAAGAAATATGGTGGTTCGTCGAGCAGAACTCCTCTCGTTCTAAAACGATTCTCAGGCAGTGTCTTGTCATTGTTGTGGAGATTAGAGATCGTTGGGTTATAATGTTTTCCTACCTCGATGAGAAACTTTTGAGATATTTTACGAACGAACTCGCGGATGGTAGGTATTTTCAAGTTTCTGTGAAGCAACGAGTTACGCACGTACCACGGGGGGTTACACATCTGTCTCAGTGATTTATTTTGGACAATCTGGAGAGTTTTCATATGTTTGTGGATGCTTACCACAATTAAGGTATTTAATCAACATCGAGAGACTTAAAGGAATAGAATGGAGAGGAAAAGAATGTTATAGACCTTAAAAACGTAAATCTACACTGTAAAGTAAGTCCTCGAGCAAAGTGAAGCAATGCATACAAAGTAGTAATTCATCACTAATGACCATCGAAATAAATAGTATGGCATAGGTGGGCTGGTAGGTGGAATAAGTATCGTTGAAGAGGGTAGGCGGTGATCAGTCTTGGAGCGTATTTTCCGCTCTCCGTCGAGACTTGCCTCATTTACATTTTTATGACTGCAATACAGTGGCTGTACCAAGAGTCGGCGTAGTTAGCTTAAAACATTTTCGATATTTTTGTGCTTCAAAATTTTCTCAAATGCATATCGACTGTGGAAATGAAAAATGTCGTAGACCACAGTTTTTTTTAAAACAGCTTTTTTCGATAATCACAATGTATCCATCTTTATACACGTTGTATCAAAAGGATGTAAGCTGCAAATGCTGAATTAGTATCTAAATTTAGCTTTTAAGTTTGAAAAAATATGGGCTTGTGAAAATTGAAACCAAGAAAAAAGGACCGAAAAAAAGTTTTTCCTAGACAATTTCTTGAATTAATATTAGATTATGTTAATTAAACTTAGCCGCCTGTGTGGTCAAGTGGTCAACGTCGTTGGCTTCGGTTACGAAGGGCACGGGTTCGAATCACAGTGCGGACAGTTTTATAAAATGATTTTTCGATCGATTTATGAATTTCTGTTCGTAGGCATGGATGTATGTGATGTCTTCAATTCCCCACTCCCACCCATTCTATCCTATGAACGTGCGTATCGAGAGCGATTAGCTTACCACTAGTCCTGTCCTATCCTTCTATCCCTACTCTTTTTGAAAAAAAGAGAGGTTGAGCAACTGAGTAACAAGCAGTTCTCGTAGAAACACTTCTGTTGAGATAAACTCCATTAGGAGTCCATACGCTCCACATTGGGAGCGGACATGGTTAAAAAAAAATCACTAGTTAAGAAGTCTCTGTGCACTTCAAGATTGTGTTTATTTCATGATTTTCATATGGCCGAAAAGCATAAAAAAAAGTGCCTCTTGTAAAATTTGCTATGTGTAGGTTACGTCAATTTTCCTTTCCACAATCGAATATAATTGCAAAAATAAATAAATGTGATGTTTATATTTCATTCCCCCACCGTTATTTGATCCGATAGCTGGTAAGGTAGACTTTATTTCGTGTAAGGGTAACAACAACACAGGTAACAACAACACAGGTATTTCAATTATCACGATCGGTATAATAATAAATGAGCATTTTTAATCAATGTCTGCTCCCAATGTGGAGCATATGACCTCCCAAGTTTTTATGCGATACAGTTCCCGTAGAAAAATATATGTTGAGATACCTTCATTAGAAGGGCATATGCTATTGGGAGCAGACATTTATTTTTAAAATGTTAATATTTGTTATAATTGTCTACAGATTCAAAATGTGAAAATTCGTGGTGTAACAATGGTATTTTTGTATTTTAAAAACCAATAGATATGTCAGTATTAAAAAAACCCTATTATTAAAAATATGTACACCCCACTATCGATAATATCGGTAATTGTAATTTCTTGTCTATTTCCGACAGCTTAACTTGAACTCGTTTTAGCAAAAAACAACGTCAGCTGAGGTGTTTTTTTTATCCATGTTCGCTCCCAATGTGGAGCACATGGCCTCCTGATGGAGGTATCTAGGATTTTTTTTCTCTATGAGAACTGTTAGAAATGTCGGTCGTTCAACCTTTCTTTTTCAAAGAGAGTAGTGGGGATAGAAGAACAAGGCTAGGACAGAATTAGTGATTAACTAACTGCTCTCGTTACGCCCAGCTATTGAAGGATCAGAAGGAAACATCGCTAACCGCTGCGCCATAGGACCCGACCTGTATATTTTTACTTTTTTTAAATTAAACTAAATAATACGTGAATGCACGTCGCTGGTGAGTCGTTTAGTAAAGTAGATACCATCAGGTTTCTTATTCACGAGGAGATCAAGCCGTCGTGAGGACAATACTTTCGCATCATTTTATGCAAAACTACTCGTCTCGTATGTCAAAAATGACGACAAAAACAACTAAAATAACAAATATTACTTTTGTACGTGGATGGAAGATATTTTTTTCTATGATTTTGAAATTTTTTAATGCTGTGTCATTTTTCTTATGGATTTACCACGGACTTGTCAACAGAAAAACCAATATTTGTCAGTTAATTTTTTAAACAATATATGAGTTGTAGTAATAATAATTGTAGCTGCATCGTGTATTGTTCATACAAAATCCAGTGTTAACATTTGCAGTTGCCTTCCAGCTTAACTCAAATTCGGCATTTTTCACACATCTCTTAACAAAGCTATGCTTTCCTTCTAAATTTACAAATACCATATATTCGTCAATTTATTATCAACTGCCATTTTACGTACACGACACAGCTTTGGAAGTTTTCAATAAACAGTTCTCCGCATTGGAGATGACATTAAAAAAAAATGAAGATTCATTTGTGTATTATAGCGAATTAAGTTATATAAGGCTGTCCATATATATTCTTTTATGTTATACAAGTGCCAAGAAAAAATATATCAAAGATGGTGTACGAGCTGTTTTGATTTCAATCAGATTAAATATTATTATTGAGTAAGCTAAATTGAATTTAGAATATACATATCACAAGAAAAGTTTTCTCTAAAAATTTTTTTTTAATTCTCCTTTTTGATTCGAATTTAAATGAATTGTGAACAAAAAATATCTTTTAGAATTCTAAATAAATTGGGACATAAAAAAGGATCTTTTCGCAAACTTAACTCATTTTAAAGCGACTACTAGTTGATGCGATAAACTTTGTCTGATAAATTCTTTTAAAATAAATATCGCGTTGCATAAAAAAAATAGTTCTCATTCTTTTCGAAACAAGTTTATTCGAAATTTTAAATTCAAATTTAGATTATTGCGCTCGAACTACTCAGACTTGCAAAAAGATTGCAATCTGTTTGCGGTTTAGTTTCCAAATATTTATTCGAATAAAAAACTTACCAGCTACTTTTTACATAATAGTTATTCAACATCCAAAACGTGTTATATATAGGTTGTGGTCTGATACTATTTTTTCATTACTGAACCAAAAATCAGTTATTTAGTAAGAGTTAGATTCTACAATATAATTTATTTATTGACTTGAGATTTACTTGGTAGAAATCCATTATAATTGGGAAAAAATAGCAACGTATTTAGCTCTACAGTTTTTATATTTATTAGTTATTTCGGCTTACATTTTTCTCAGTCTGACTCCGAAGAGATACACAATGCTTTATGTTATTCACTCTAACGTCCAATGCAAATTAAAATTATAGTATTACACTTATTGAATATGAATCTAGTTTTTCGAAGAACGATAAGCAACCTAAGGTTTTTAAAACGTTAATTAGGATAAATTAAATTGATATTTATTATTAATTACATTACATAAAATTTATTAACTATGGCTTTAGTGTTTCGAAAAACAGTAAGCAAAATCCCATATTGCTGAGAAAAATGTAAGTTTAATAATAGTTCTGACGATGGCGAAAGCCGAAATAGCTATCAATTTAATGACATTAATTGTGCAGTTTATGTGTCTCAAAAAAAAGATTGTAAGCGTATCCATTGAATTAACCTATTGATACGGTATGGTTTATAGTCACACGTTCCACTACTACTTTTGTGATGAAACTGGCAGACATTGAAAATTTGTTCTTATATTTACACATTTTTAAAAAAATATTTCTTTTGTCTGTTAGAATTGATATAGATTTAAAAAAAATCTTTTTCAGAATCTTCATGGCTGTCGATTTTGTAAAAGCACACATACTACTTGGAAACAGTTATATCATCATTAAGTTTTTAATTTAAGTAATCATTTTAGATCACTTTGTTACAATTTACGAAACTATAATTATGTTTGTAATTACCATTAGTCACCACTTTAACTTTATTACTCTTTGATGTTTTTTTAATTACATGTAACAGTTGTTAAAAAAAATAATTTGTGTGATTTTAGAGTCACTTATTGATAATTTTTACTGTAATTTGTAAACTCTTTTCAATATCAATAGTTTATTTTTATTTCAATTTGTTTTTGTATAGATAGCACTGTTACATTTTATTTCTTATCAGTTGTCAATGCTCGCCATGACACCGGTCGTGATCTTTGTAAATAAAAAGTGGAATTAAGTAAAAAGGAATATTGTGTTTTTTCTTAACAGAATGCTTTTCCACCAAGTATTGACAGTGAACACCCTAAAAGTGTAAGCGTGTTGGCTCAATGTAGTATATTATCGACTGCTTATTTCTGCGAATTTTCTTACTTGAATAAGGTTAGTTTTTCGATAGATGTATATATAAATAATAACCAAAACTTAATAGTTTATCTATCAAAACTGTGACAACGCCAAAGGTATACGTCGCTCTTTATTATTTACAAATAAAAGTAAAGCGTGTCGTAGAATTGTTCAAGTACTCTTACTGGTTATCATCGTATTTTCTCGATTAAAAATCGCACCCCGAAATCAAAGACACATGAATATGTAGTTTTTTCTACGTCTTCGAAATTTCGCTAAAGAGAAATCATTTGAAGATAAAACAGTAGATATGCTGTCTTTTTGTAGCTTAATTTATGATATTAAGATTTTTAAAAATGATCAATTTTACCTATTACTCAACACTTCTCATTTGGTGCTAAAAAAAACACTTCCGATATGCTGCTGGCCCTCAAAGAACCAAGTGAAAAATAATATTATTGGTAATTTATCTACCATATATATACAATAAATAATGAAAACCGAATTTTAACTGAAGCCTTGGCGCGTTACCATTTAATCAATTACCAATTAAATTAGCGTAAACTTATTTAATAATTAATATTTCTGAGACAAAAGATTTTATATATCTAATATATGAAAGAAAAATAAACTGCAGTCAGTTTTATTTTTTTCACAGAGGAGAAAGCTCCTGGAAATATCAATCATGAAATCTTGTAAGTTGGCAACTGACAGAACATGTGAACTAATAGCTAAACTGACAGATTGGCACTAAGTAGATGAAAAGGCTTCGAAATGGTTCGAAAGGTAACCTAAACTGACACTACTCAAACCAGACCAAGCAAAATGGAGAAGGTTTCGTTCCTTTCCCGTAAAATCTCTTAAGTTTGTCAATATTATATTATGTTTCCTTTTAACTAAAGATTAAATCATGTTTTTTGGTATTTTTTTATTTTCCAGTTGTAATCGAACAGTCTGAAGATTTGATTATTTCAATGTTGATGTTGAATTTGAAAACACAGATAAATCCTATCAATATAAGTTTGATAAACAGATATTATACAACTTAAAATTAAATTTGATAACTTTGTTATTTCATTTGTTGCGTTACAAAATGTGACTCGTGCTTTATCTCTTTGATGATCATCTTGCTCTTTAAGAAGTTATCAGACTAATAACAGTCCACTTTTTATGCAATTAATAACTAAGGGATATATTAGATAATAAAGATAGTAACAAAAATATTTTTTAGAGTGGTATCTATCGCCTCACGTGTCAAAACTGTCAAGTCGCTTATGTAGGGCAGACAGTTAAAAACTTTAATGTAAGAATTAAAAAACACGTGAAATGTCTAAAAAACAATAATTTTTCTGAGTTTGCGAATCGTTTAAAAGAAAATGATCACAATAAAAATGTTGAAAAACTCAATTTGGAAAATAGTTTTTGGAAATTTATAAAGTAAATATTATAAAAGAAATATTGGTGAATATATTTTTTATTTTTTTTGTTTATCTAACTTTAAAGTTTAATTTAAGATTTCGGCTGAAGGTTCTTGGTGGAATTTCAATATTAAATTTGAATCGTTCAAATTATGTTATTCATGCAAGTTTTGTCACATGGGTTTTGCCTTTCGAAGACGCCGAAAGGCAAGTTTTGTATTTATGTTTAAGAAGTAATAAACATTTTAATTTTAGTTAATTTGGTGTCATTTATTCATATTTTATACCTTTATTTGTAAATTCTTTTTAATATCGATTGTTTGTTACACCATATAAATTTTATTTTGTTTTTCATAAATAACACTGAAACATTATATTCTGTAATAAGTTGATAATGCTCGTCATGAGCAAAACTAGTCTTAATATTATTCAATAAAAACGGAATTAGTACAAATAAGTATTTTGTTTTTTTTTAAATTATACATACTGAAATCAAAATACCCTTCAATACTCATATTATATTAAAATTATTTTTAATAGGTCATATCTTTTTATTAGAAAATGCATACCAGTTCTGAATAAAAAATGTCATACAATTTTCTAGTAACATATGTTCTTATAAATGAATACGAAACATAAAGAAAACGTAATGTAGTTCCAAGAGTCGTCTGTAGTAAATTACTTTTTCGGTTTCAAAGGGAGTCCGAATGAAATCCGTTACAGTTATTTTTTTCTGTAAAATGTTTCAAAGAGTTTTTTAATCAGTGTGTCCAACTCATACATAGTTTATATGGGCGCGTAATCGCTCCTCGTTTTATCATTTTTCTTTTGAAGAAATTTCGGTTTGTAAATATTCGTACGAAAGGAAACTTTTCCAACCAATAGCAGTATTGAACATCAAATAAAAGTATGTGCCTCGTTAGAAAGTTTTATTTTATATTATTTTTGATGTAGGTTATTTATAAAAAATAAATAAAATTAATAAATATTGTGCTGAAGAGCAAACGTTCTTCTTGTTCACAGTATTGTTATGGTTATCTTAATGGCCAATTTGTCTTAATCTATTAACAAGATACACGTGTTTTCTTGGTTTTTCCAGTAACTTCAGACTAAGTACATTATAAGCAACATCTTTTCATTAAAATACAATAAATAGTTATGCTTCCAACGTGTAATATAATGGTTCACAAAATTTTTCATTACAGAGACAGTTTTTAAATCAAAAATATTTTTCGGGCCACTTTTTCTTTAAATATTTTCTGTTAAAACGACGAAGATAATTCATTGAGTACTAAATATTATATATATATATTTTTTTTTTCATATATGAAAAAACAATAGTATTTATTTTTATCACCATTGGATAAATTCCAATTGTGTTTTGAAACTAAATCCTGCAATCTAAACTCAAACAGATGCGATGTGGTTGTCTGTTATTTTAATCCTAGTTTGATCTTTTAATGTTCACTGTAAACTTTTTCACAAATAAAGGTACGTACAAATATAAAAATCACTTCATGATCATGTGTGATAAATATCAAGATATCGGACCGAAGAAAATAGTGGATTAACTAGATATAACATCAATCTCGCGGAACACTTCAAAAAGTCACGCGGGATACACTTTGTGAACCTCTGCTTTAGCATATTCTGTCACCGGCCAATTGTTTATTTTATCCCGACGTGTTTTTGTTTGTTACTGGATAACGTTATGTTATATGGATATGACTTAGAACGAGTTTATTGGATGTCGGAGTAGAAATCTAGACATGTTCAGCAATCCGCGGTTTTTTATCGTGTCATTTTGTTCAATAAGCGAGTGAAAATATTTAATTTGGTTACTAATGCAAAATTGTGGTACGATCACTATGAAACCCTTAAAAGTGTTAGAAGTACAGTGGAACCCCCAATTACACTACTCCGAATTACGCGCTGGCTTGAAATATTCGCCGCAAATCCCCCAATTGAACGGTCGCATTCCATTGCCGTTGCTACGAGACGGCCGTCTATGCAGTGCATACAGTCAAATGTTGGCTAGCGTCTGTGTATTCAACACGTGCCAGGCTATACACGCATAGCTGGACGACTGTCTGTGTGCTGGATTTTTCGCGCGCTTTGCATTTTATCACTTAGTAACTAAATATTTCGTCCATATTTAGATTTGCAAAAAAAACCAAGGGAATTCTTAGTTTTGCATCTTTCGCGGAAAAAACAAAATTTTGTATGAAATTCACTCCCCCAATTACACAACTCCAAATTACGCGGTCTCAATTTTAGTGTAAATGAGGATTTTATTGTATATTGAATTGTAAAGAGTCGATAAGACAAACATATTTTACATTTACATAAAATTTATAAACGTTGAAATCCGTCGCAGAAACTATTTAACATGCTGTTTGTTTGTAAGTAAGTTCTAGGAAGTGGGTAAACTGCCACGAAATACAAACCAGCGCTGAATCGTCTTTGTAGCAAACTCTTGACAAAGAGTATTTACTTTAGAAACGAACAAACTCCTACGATCGGACCATGAACATGTACGAGCCTCCAGCTGAAAACCACTCAACTCCATTTCGGCACGTACAGAAGGAATTAGTCCGATTAGAAGTGTCCGGGTCTTTTATTACTTGTTAATATTATGTATTTTACTTCGAAAGTTCGAGAAACTGATTTTATACTACATAAATTAAAAACGGCTCGTATTTTTCCGGTCAGAATTTGTATAACATTGGTCAGAATTTATATTAAATGGTCATAATATACCCATCAGAATAAATAGTCATAATTTAAATGAAATTAAAAAAAAAACCTAACCTAACCTAACCAAAGTGGTCACTTTTAGGGTCAATACTTGGCAGAAAGGCATTATATCAATAAAAACACAATATTCATTTGTACTTTATTTAAAAGGTCAGGGCCAGTTTTTAAACAGTGCTATTTATACAAAAATATTTTTATTTCAATTTATTTTTGTATAAATAGCACTTTTTGTATATTTTTCTTATCAGCTGACAATGCTCGCAATGAGCAAACGCAAAAAGTGGAATAAAGTAGAAAGGCATATTGTGTTTTTATCAATAACCAAAATGGTTATAAAATATTCTGACAGTACAACATTTTTATTCTGACAAAAAATTGATTTAAATCCTGACCATTTAATTTGTTCCCATTAAAAAATGTGTTATAAAATTATACAGCTAAAACAAAAAATCAATAAAAAAATAATCCATTTCAAAAAACCTGTAATTTTGGGGAAAATCCGATGTTCTTTCATTTAAATATAATGTGAACAATTCAGTCAAACTGCATTTTGAGTTAAGCTTTTTATAAGCTCAGGCTTAATTAGATTAACTGCTAATGATGAAAAGTACACAGCTTATCTCATCTGTTTTATTCTATGTAGTATCTAGCTTTAACGAATGTCTGTAAATGGAAAACTACAGTTAAATGTACTTTTCTTGGACTATTAATGTGTATAATTATTGATGTTGGCTTTTGTGGTCCAACGGTGGGAGTCAAGTTCGGTAAGGTCAATATAAGGTTTCATTTTTTCTAATTTAACATCAGAAATATTGGGTATGGGTGTGTCAAAATTCTCATCGAGTTTATGTCATGTGACAGCTTAGCTATGATTAGCTGTAATTATACAGATCACGCGAGACCACACCTCAGAAATCCTCCCTAGCTTCCGTTCCAACCTTCTTACACCTGTTTGGCGGAAGGCGTAAATCCCGGGCCATCAGAAGAAAGAAGAAGACGACCACACGACGCCACTGAAAACTTAAAAACCGTCTGAGTTACTGATGGTTTGACCTCCTCTCGAGGTTACTGTCTGAGCCATCAGTGCCGCTGTCATCAAGATTTAGACAATCATCACCATCATCACAATGACTCATCGCTAAAATACACACTTCTCTGCAGACCATTTAAAAATAAACAAGAAAATTCCTCAATATCAAAAGTATAAGGGATTATCCCTAGGTCTTCGTAAAAAGATGAAAGACACACATAATAAACTGTAATATGAAGTCAGATGCGTGCTGGAGTGACAACATCGTTAACTTAGAACACGGAAGTCACGGGTTCGAATATAATTATGGACAGTTTTTATAGATTGATTTTTCAATCAAATTGAGGAGCGAACATTCAAAACGTGATTTTTCATACAAATGCAGAGCTTGGGAACTGATGATTTGAGTGTTAGAGATATCACGGTTCGCTTGAATGTGTCAACTTTATGATTTTATTTTTATAGTAACAAACCTTTTTTGAACACTAATTGTGATTTTTATTTATAGATTTTATTATGGACTATCAGAACTGATATTAACTGGCATGAATGTTTGCTCCTCAATTATAGATTTCTGTTCGAAGGCATGGGTGTATGTGATCTATTGAACACTCTTCCACCCATCTTATCCTACAAAACGGAGCTCAACGGGAGCGATTAGGTAACCACAAACCCTATCCTTCTATGATGATGCTTCTCAAAGAGACGTAACACGTGTCACAAGTTGTAACACAACAAGTGGAATAAGTTATAAAATTTAATTTTATAACATATGAGTAAGAAGTTGTTTATGTAGAAACTTTTTTGTTGAGAAGAACTCCGTTAGGAGTCCATATGCTCCAAATTGGGAGTGAACATGGTAAAAAAATGAAAGTAAATGAAAAAAAAAATACCGACTCAAAATTACGATAATTATGAATATTCATGGTGGAAAAGAAAGAATTTTTTTATTAAATGTATTTTTTTTACATAATTTATTTGGTTAAAAAAATATTCGAATGATTGTTTGGGATATTTTCATACATGTTCGTAGTCAAGTATTGTACAATATTCACAACGAAAAATAAGGCCAATTGCCAGCATATTGTCCTTACGAGCTCTTACTGTCTACGGTCAGTATTAAATTTTATCTAAATGCACGCATGGTTTGCTTAAAATAAATAATTATCACGACCGCCATTTTGTGTAGAGAAAAAGCATTCTCAGCGGCTTGCAAAGGGAGCCCGGATTTTAAAAGCCAATGAGCGCGTTTATCCACATTGTGATTTTATCCAGAGATTCCCAGCCATTGTCATAAACTCTTGGAACATTTTATATACTAAATCTCCAGCAACAATGGAACGACTAAATACTTACTTGTTTTTCATTGCAGAATTTATGTTCCAACAAATTTGAATTATCTCTGTAATGATTTATATACAACAAACTTTTGTCCATCTAACTTTTATATTTCTCTGCAGCAGTTATGTTATGAAAAAATATTTACAAACAGATTATGTTTTTATGTTTAGATTAGATTTTTGAAAATTCTTAGCTGTTGATTTTGTAAAAGGATACATACTAATTAGAAGCAGTTAATTTATCATTAAGGTTTTAATTTCAGTAATGAATCATTTTAGATAACTGTTTTAAAATTTCCGAAATTATAATTATATTTGTAAATACCATAAGTCAACACTTTATTACTCTTTGATGTTTTTTAATTACACGTTAGAGGTGTTAAGCATTTTAATTTGTGTTTCTTTCAAGTCACTTATGAATAATTTCTACTGTAATTTGTAAATTCTTTTCAATGTCAATTGTTTATTACACCTTTTCATTTTAATTTGTTTTTGTGTAAATAGCACTGTTAAATTTTATTTATTATCAGTTGACAATGCTCACCATGAGCGTAACCGGCCCTGATCTTGATAAATAAAGAGGAAATTAAGTACAAAGGTATACAGTGGAACCCTCAATTACACTACCCTGAATTACGCGCTGGCTTGAAATATTCACCACAAATCCTCCAATCAAACAGTCGCATTCCATTGTCGTTGCTACGAGACGGTCGTCTGAGCGATGCATATAGTCAAATGTTGGCTAGCGTCTGTGTATTCAACACGTGCCAGGCTATACACGCTTAGTCGGCCGACTGTCTATGTGTTGGACCAGTGCAGCGGTGGGCTACCAATACGTTAACAAGGGGCTCGCTCAATATCAAAGTATTTTATCAGTCATATGCAATTATATGCAATACTTTTAAATAAGCAAACGATTGTTACTTAATACACTTAAAATATGCAACAGTATGCAGTTTAACATAAACTAATCAATGTAAATGGCTAAAAATATACTAATGTGTATACTGGAAGCTGTCGTAGATAGTATATGTCAGAAATTGCAGTTATGTACTAGTTTGATGTGAGAATATTGTTTTCTATTAATTTAACAAGGGGCTCGCCGGCCGTGGTACAATCTAACAAGGGGCTCGCGCGAGCCCCTTCGAGCCCCCTCCAGCCCACCCCTGGACCAGTGGTTAGTTGACCACTCTCACAAGGGGGAGGGAATGTTTTGTCAAAAACGCAGACGGATTTGAACAAAAATCCATGAACTGATTGTAAAATCAATTTATAAAAACTGTCCGTACTGGCATTCGCCGTAACCGATCACTTAACCACGGATTTTTTTTATTTATACGTCCAGTGATTTTTTTATATTCGTTTTAATAAAAAAATCTCGATAAGCAATCATGAAATTTGTGAAAATAACATTCAGCGTACACTTTTTTAGAAACATGTCATTTTTATTGTTATATTTTATATTACTAAAACATTGTTTCATCGAAAAATAAGCCGATAACAATATTTTTTGCCGAGAGACAAAGATTTTCGAATGAACCATTGTAAGACATTTTAATCCGTGCTAAATCCCGTTGTGAGGAGAAATAATTTCACTTAATAGAAAACAGACACAGTCGTGGAGCGGAGACTAATATGTGTATGTTGCCCCAAATGTCACTCAACGTAAGCCGCTGAGATCATATCAAATATCCACTCAATTATAAATGTATTGTTACTAGAGAGAATATTGTGGTCGCATAATATCGTATCAGCGGCGATGAGGGCCTGTTTGAGGGAGTTAAGTTGAGCGATATGTCACTATAAATAACTGTACACACTTTAATGACGGTCATAATTCCAAGGCCCAGGTTAGTATAATATTATAAAATTTCAACCTTTTTAATAATTATTCAGTCGCTTAGTCTCCCTTTTCCAAAATGGCGAAGAGAGATGGATTAATGAAAAATAAAATTGATATTTGTTATAAAATAAAATAACTTAGATTATTCCATGTATTGTGTTACAAACTGTGACAAGTTTTTTCATCCTCAAACAACTACTTTTGCAAATGCTTCATTGTCACAGAGTGGTATCTATCGCCTCTCTTGTGGAGACTGCCAAGTTTCTTATGTAGGGCAGACAGGTAGAAACTTTAATAAATTAGAATTAAAGAACATATAAGTTGTCTTAAAAAGTAACAATTTTTCAGAGTTTGTCAATCATCTAATCAAAAACGAACATAATTTTAAAAATAACAGTAACGTAGAAATACTACATCGAGTAAATAAAAAACATGTATGTTATATAAGTTGAATGCAATTATTTAAAATTTTCTTTGGAGTTGGAGTCGTCTTTTTTTACACGAATTCACAGCCCTGGAAAAACAAAGCAGTGGCAAATCAGAATAAGGGGATAATAGTAGCAGTATAGTTATAAAGGTAAGAAAACACACAACCTATCTATGGCTATCTATATATTAATACTCGATAATGTCCGTATGATTGCATGATTGCATGATTGTCCGCGATTTCCCCTCCCCCTGCCCCTTCCTCCTCCCTCCTCAATGCTCCGCTGACGCAATATTTTTATTCATACTAAAGACATATTTTCCCAATACACTGTTTATTATTTGACGAAACAAATCAAATCGCTGAAAAAATTTCATACAAAAAAACGCCGCGACCGTGGATCGAACACATAACTCTGGATTACCAGTCGAGCTCTCTATCAACTGAGCTAACGTCATAAATATCAAGGCGATAAAAATAGTTTATATAAAATAAAAATTTGAAAATGGAACGATATTTGCGATTCCTACTGACTTCGATTGTTTGTATTAAAGATTCAAAAATGGAACACCTGTCAAATAATGAATGTGGTTTATTTTACATAATATAGTTTCGACAGTTAAATGCAAATATTCCATGTGTGTCATATGTATGCTGACGGCTATTAAATATTTTACGTTTTAACAGAGGGTATTTAGAATTTATCCCGATAATTTAAAAAAATTGTATCTTTTGTTTTAAATAACGAGTAAACGAGTCTATGCTTTGGAAAAGGTAAATTTATGCTCAAATAGTAATATAAATAAAGTAAGCGAAATAGTTTGATAGATTGGGGACAACGAGATTAAAATACGGCAAAGTGAGCCAAGTTAGGATGATGGGAAAAAGTGAACTGAACCCACCCTTTTTATTGCATAACTTAAATCATTTTTTCTCTAAAATACATTGTTCATGCTTTCGATGGATTCGTCGGTAACTTTGTGGAAGTTCATTTGAATATAAAATAAAAAATAACTTAGATTATTCCACGTATTGTGCTACAAACTGTGACACGTGTTTTGCCTCTTTCAGAGGCATCCTCAGACAGACTTACTTTTACTTACTGAAAGTAAGTCTGTCTGAGGATGCCTCTGAAATAGGCGAAACACGTGTCACAGTTTGTAGCACAATACGTGCAATAATCTAAGTTATTTTGTATTACTTTTTTATGCTTATTTATTGAAAAAACTTTCACATAAAATTAAAAGTTGATGACAGTTCCCACAAAAAATAATTGAAAACGTAATTGCACTTAAAAGTCAAATGGAAAAGTTTCACCATTTTTATGTTTGGTTCCCTTAAAGACTCATATTTTCCTAAAAATAAGCTCCGTTTGGCGAATTAGTGAAGTTAATTTATTCTTATTAATTTGATAAATATGCATTTGATTGTAACATGGAAAATTGATAATTTTGTTTTGATAAAATGTGCAATTAATTTATACCATTTTGCATGTGAAAAATGATTATTAGCTTAAACATTATTTCAAAAATTAAGTAATTTACAATTTAAAACTGCAGGGCTGTCGATATATGCGCCGAGGTCGATTTATGCTACTATGAAAAATGATTGTTAGCAAACTTGAACATTATTCCAAAGATTTAATATTTTACGAAATTTGTGTCACTACGAAAAAAATTGTCAGCAAACTTAAACATTATTCCAAAAATTAGGTAATTTACGAGGTATATTCCTGCTAATAGGAAAAATAATTGTTAGCAAACTCAACATTATTCCAAAAATTAAATAATTTACAATTTAAATACTACAGGGCATGCTGTCGATATATGCCCCGAGATATATTTATTTTATTTTTAGAATTTCTGGCTTATTCAATAAATAGGTTTGTAATTTTCTGACTTCTTAAAAATGCAACAAAAATCCCCCCGTTGAGGTCAACGGGCTTACAGCTAGTCTTTATTATACTATAACATATATTATGAATTGAAAAAAAATATATTTGCAAATTGACTGAATTTCTCACATCCGAAATTGATATATTGAATATTTATCGTTAGATTTTTAAAGATGCCTGTTCGCTTAATTTCTTAAAATTAACTTATATTAACTGGAATTTTCTTTTTCGATAATGTATTCAAAGCCACATACCAAAATAATACAGCGAGTAAGTGGTGAGCTTAAAATTTCGTAAAATAATCAAGACCGATAATGGGTGGGCATGTCCCTACATTGATTTCTATGGGTTCAAGGTTCTTTCAGCGAGACTGAAAGCCTACCAAAAAAGGTATCTCTGTTAAGACTTTACAAGGATTTCTAATTAATTTTTTATACGTTCTTAAAGTGTTAAATATCCTCGTGTAGTATGCAAAAAGTATACACATATATGTTTCAGTTTTATAAAAATAATAAGCAATTAAAATAAAATAAGTAAAGTTATTTATAATGATATTTTTTTCAAGTGAATTAGTGCCGTGTTCATTTCAATTAAGATTTTGACTGCAGTTGCTTGGTGGAATTTCAATATTAAATTTGAATCGTTCAAATTATATACATTCATCCAAGTTTTGTCACTAACGACATGGGTTTCTCCTTTTGGCATTTTCAGGCGTTCAAGTGCATGGATGAACTTAAACAGACGTTTAGTAAATAAATATATCGTATAAAAAGTATTTAAAAGGGTTATAAATTTTCTCAGTTAAAATTGATTTTATGACTTTACACATTCCGAAAATAAATTTTATTAGTATTTTTAATTTTAATTTGAATAGTATAAGTATTTTTCAAAAATCAGTCTCAAACATGGCTTGACAACATCCAAAATATCATTACAAAGAGTAAAACTTAGTAATTAAAATCAAGCTTTATTTTTTAACCATTTTGGAATAAGCTGTGTTTGCTAGTAATACCATCAAATAATGATAATAACACATCACTCAAGTCCTGGGCCTAACTAATAAAACAACAACTTTTAGGCAAAATTCAACTTTAATCATCAAGATACTCTTCTTCAAGAGTGATAAATTTAGTTCAGCGCTCATCCAACTTTTTTTATAAATTTTCTGTAGAACGATTTGTCTTTGCTTTCAAAATAGGTTTCAACTTCGGCAATCACTTCTTCATTTGTGCCAAACCTCTTTTCCTGGTGCATTCTTTTGAAGTCTGCAAACAGCCAATGGTCACTGGGGGGAGGGGGCAGATCTGGACTATACAGTGAGTGGCAAAGCAATTCGAAGCTCAATTTTGTTCAATTCGATCATCGTTTTCATCAACTTGTGACACGGTGAATTGTCACGATGAAATAGCACTTTTTTCATTTGCATTTGAGGATGGTTTTTCTTTATTTCTTCACTCAGTCGATTCAATAACGCCATTTAATATTCACTATTGATGGTTTTGACTTTTTCAAGGTAGTCAATGAACAAAATTCCATGCGCATCCCAAAATACGGAGGTCATAACCTTGCCAGCTGACGTTTGAGATTTTGGTTGCTTTGGACGTCTTTCACCGGCTGTTGTCCAGTCAGCTGACGATCTTTTTGACTCAAGTGTGTAGTATTGGATCCATGTTTTATCCATTGTTACATATCAACGTAAAATATTCTGTTTATATCGCTTAAACAGCTCCAAACAGCGCTCTTAATCGTCGATGCGTTGTTGTTTTTGATTGACTGTGAGCAAACGCGGCACCCACTTTGAACACAGCTTTCTCATTGACAAATGTTCATGAAAAATTGTAGATATACTGCCTTCTGATATCTTTAACTCCTCTGCTATCTCCCGCATCTTTAATTAACGATCGGCCAAAATGAAATGGATAAAAAAATTAGTACCACCTCTTAACAATTGTTTTCGATATATGTAATATATTTCGAGTCCGAATAACACTTATCAAGCCATTGCTTTACTTGAACAGTATTTTTACCAAATAAAAAGTAATGTTTAATCAACACATGAAATTCTTTTTCATCCATTGTTTTTAAACAAACAAAAGTTGCTTCACTAAAACTACTGTAACTTTTCAACTAAACGCCAAATTGTCATAAAATTTTCACACGTGTCGTTTGAAGGTTAGGAATACTAGGTTAGTCTTAAGAAAGTTAGGAGGTGGCGTCATCTATATGTCAGGCCTGGGACTTATTGAGTGACCTATGTATGTTGCATTTATAAACGTACAAGTAAAAAAATATACAAAAAAGCTTAAAAAATTCGAGTAGTTTCAATTGTCATGTAAGTGATTTCCAACCGAGTACGTTGAGCCTTGAGTATTAGCAGCAGCATGAAGTATCAGCGATTAGTAATTGGAAGCTGTTGGAATTTTCACGATAAAATAAAGTAGCTCAGTAAATTTACAGAAAATACGATTATTGGAAAATGATTTTCTTAAACTACGTAGGATATCGTAAAAATATCTCGTATTGACAGTTCATTTCGCGAATATAAAGTTTCAATGTAAATAGGTCAGTCAGTGTAAGTCGAAGCGAAAAGGTTCCATTTGCCGCCGTAGATGGCAGATTAGTGTAACAATTTGGCGGGAAATACAATGTGACAGGTGCGAGGGACCACTCTCTCTCTCGTATACGTTTTCATATAATACAATATGAGCCTATATGAAAAGGAACATAATATAATGCGTATTATATGGCTAGAATACCGCCAAATATTGACCGAAATACCTTGTAAACTTACAACCTGTGCGAATGAAGAAGCTTTAAGCTAAACGATGTGAAATAAT